>PVKU01001207.1:0-315806 GCA_004027475.1 Anoura caudifer | reverse complement strand
TGCAGAGGAGGATTGGCGTGGCTATTTAAACCCAGGCATGGCAGCCATTTGGGGGGGAGATGGGTTTCACGGGAGAGATCCATGCAGTTTCCCCAGAGAGCAGGACCCGCAGCTCCATGAGGGAAAATCATGTGGCTTTAGCAGAGAATTGCCACTAGGCTTTGCCTGAGTGGAGACCCTCTCGCAGCTTTGCCAGAGGGAGAGATTCCATGTGGTTTCACCAGAGTGCAGACCCCTGCAGCTTTGGTGAAGAGGGAGAGCCACAAGGCTTTGCCACAGTGGGGACCCTTTCCCACAGCTTTGGTAGAGGAGGGACCACGCAGCTTTGGGGTGCTCCCTTCGGCTGCGTGGCCTGGGAGCAAGAGAGACTGCCTGGAAGAAGGGGGAAAGAACTCTTGCCAGTGGGCGATGAGAAGGTGCCACATGGCTTCAGATTAACCAGAGATCCTGCCTGGACGACGACACAGCTGACGGTGTCAAGAGCCTGGATCCCAGATGTTTGCTTCTCTTCCTTGCAAGTACGGTACCCTGACTTAGGGCAGAGGGAGATAGGAAGCACTGTGGGTATCCTAAAGGACTTTGATATATTAATGGAGACATTAGGTTGCTACTTTGACTCTGTATAACATTAATAAACATTTCCGTTCCTTTTCACAAATCTCTGGCTTTGAGAGACATCTTTCCATAAGGCGGCGGACAATAACGGACCCTTTCTGTTGCTCAGTAACAGTTTTGGGGGCTCATCCGGGATCTTAATTGCCCGTGGAAGACTGACCCCTCAGGTTCGAGAAAGTGAGACTTTGGAAGTGTTTTGCCAGTCTCAAGCACCTTCAGTTTTGCTCTGTAACACTACTGCTGCTGTGGATCGGGCCACTTCTGTCACATGCTTGATGTGGGACCCTGATAACGTTCGCACAGCTGTGATCAATCCCAACCTACCCCAGAAGCAGGGCACTCTTCTGCCCACTGCTGTTCAAGGTATGGGGCAGGACCCGACTGAGATCCCCAGCCAGTCCACCTTCTTCTTTCCAATTCCCAACATCCTTTTATGACTACGTGTTGAATTATTTCAGTGAACTTAATTGAATTTGGAAGGAAGAAACAGAGACATGAGTCTACACCATCCTCTTCCAGACTGGTAAATTTAATTTGTTAGTGTATAACGGTGGTATCTAACACATGGAATTATTGGGGTTATTATATGAATATGTAAGTCCACATGTGATAATGCATAGTACTTTAAAGACATTACATAGAACTTGGTAACCAAGAAATGTATAGTAATAATTGCTGTTGTTGTTGTCATTATTATTATAATTATCGTGTATGTCACTATTAAGCTAATAATTCTTAGCCACTCAACAGTTTGTTTTTCTTGCTTCCCAATCTGGTATTTCTCTGATGTTCTCATTATCTCTTTTGTTTACATTCATGCAGAAGTCAGCTTGATAATTTTAAATGGTTTCATCCTACTTTAATATGTAAAGTGCTAGAATGCAAACATTTTCTCCTGTGTCATACAAATAAATCATATTTTAGTAGGAACTATGAATAGGTGTTATCAAATAATTGCTGAAAGTAAAAATCCCATAGCTGGTATGGTAAATCATCCATCGTGAAGTTCCCAATTTCCTCTGCAGAATGGAAACTGATTCAAGAATTGCAGCCAGTTGGAAAAAGTATTAAACTGCTACCAGAATACAGGGTCCGGCAGAAGTAAGGCCTGCTTGATGTGGATGGTAGGGTGATAATATGAGTGTAATAATTTATAGTTTTAATTTGAACATTTCACCTAAAATGGCATATGGTGTGCTTGAGTGTGGTACTGGTATGTTACAGAATTGGATGTTTATGATCTTGTAATAAAAGGGTTTGTAATAAAACAGGGGCGTTATTTGTGCCAAACCCTTTACATTCACCTTGGCTGGCAGGGCACCTTCTAGCTTCACGTGTGCAAAAGTAAAAATACAGATGGCCTGTATTTATACCCTTGGCAACTAAAATTGAAGAATAAAATGAGTAAACAATTATTATAAGGTTTATTCCTTACAAAAGAAAAATAATAAGGATGCAAATATATTTGACAGTTATTGAATTTTAGAAGAAATTGCTGAAGTAAACACAGAATAGATAAATGAAGTTGCAATAAAAAACATCAAAGAGATGCTTATCTTCCTACGTCCCTACTGGAAGTACGTTGCTTAGAGGAGAATGCAATTTCAAGACTCTTCTAGTGTTGTGTGAGATTCATTTTAGAGTGCAAAGAATAATGTCTAGTATGAGGGAAAATAATATTTTTTAAAAGTAGCTAAGAAGATTCAGGGAACTGAATAAGATGAGCAGTTGAAATGGATCACATTTTAAGGGAAGGCAAAAGAAAAGCATTTCAATATCTGGCATTTCTCTGTCAATGTCTTATCAGCGGTAAGCTTTTAATGTATATACATACTTTTCCCCCCCTGAAAAACCTTTGCCTTAGGTAGGAACCAAATGCCAGTGATATCAAGAAGACATAAAAAAAAATGCCTTAAACCATTATCTCTATCAGTCCTTCTAAGGCAGCTGCAAGGTGAAAATGATAGTTAATTTACTTGAAAAAATGGCGATTCTTCTAGCCAAGTAGACCATTGTGAATTTAATAATCATGAATATTCAGAACACAGAAATCTGCTTTTATAGGAAATTGTACTTCTCTACTTGAACATTTTCCTAGGGCTTTTATTTATTTTTAAATAAAAGCAAAAATGAAGTTTGTGCTGAAGAGGGACAAAACGTAAATGTTAATCAGTAACTAATTCATTATTTACTTATTTTGTTTTCTTAATTATTTCCAGGTGGTATCAAGCACCGTTCAAAAATTAAAAGCAACACTTTTCTCATATAGTAAAATATTAAAATAGGGTTTTTTTTTTACTTTTTTCATAATGTCTTTGAACACAAAAAATATTTTTCAGGTTTTAGGGACAAATGTTATGAACTTATTATATAAAACACTATAAGCATAATTTTTATTAGAATAATTATGACCCTGAGAACTAGTGTTGAGGTTTTATATTGAAGTTGATAGATTTTCACCTGTAAAAATGTATATCTCTATTTTGCTTAATTTTATGCTCTCACACAAAATTTCTTCACGATTTACTTAATATATAAAACACAGCTCTCACACTAGCTCAAAAATACTCAGGTACAAGTTCACACTATCACACACTCATTCATGCCATCTTATAAATATTGCTGCCATAGCAAGACAACAGAAAATGCCTAGAATTTCTTCATGTTTTTTTTGCGAATTGTGCACTATAATATATAATTGGTGGTTGCCTGAGGGGTGAAGGAGAGCGAAATAGGAAAGGGGCTTAAAAGGTACAAACTTTCACTTATAAGTCATGTGGGCGTATTGTATGCCATGGAGACTAGTTAATAATAATGTAGAGTTAAAATTTGCTAATAAAATAAACCTTAGAAGTTCTCATCATAAGGACAAAAAGTGTGGTAACTATGTGTGGTGACAGACATCAACTGGACTCATTGTGGTGGTCATTTCTTAAAATACACAAATGTCGAATCATTATGGGGAACACCTGAAATTTATATGTCCATTATAGCCAAATAAAAATACAGACAAAATACTTTGCTGTCATAATATTATGACACCTGAAAAAGTAAATACATCCTTCATACCATAAGTTACCTATTATGCTGAAATTTCCCTAACTGCCTGATTTTTCAAGAATTAACAAATTATAATGTAGATTCAAACCCCCACTTTGTACTGGTGGTTATGTCTCTTAATCTGTGGTTGCTCTTTTTTTCTTCTTTGCAATAGCTTATTTTTTAATGACAGTTGACATAATATATTAATTTTGGGTGTACAACACAGTGAATAGGCATTTATATTTCTCAGAAAGTGATATTCCCCCAAATCTAGTATACATCTGACACCATACAATAGTTATTACAGTATTATTACCTTTCTTCCATATGATTTACTTTTTATCTTCTTGTCTAATTTTATAACTGTCACTTTCTTAATTACTACTTAATCTCTTTAACTTTTAAACCCATCTCCCTGACCCCCCTTTCATCTGGTAATCTTCACTTTGTTCTTTGTATCTATGAATTTGTTTGTTCATCTATGTTGCATCTTAGATTCTAAATATAAGTGAATTATATCATTTGTTCTTGTCTGACTTGTCACTTAGCATAAAACCCTCTAGCTCTATTCATGTGGTGACAAATGGCAAGATTTCCTTCTTTCTTATGGCTGAGTAATATTTCATTGTAAGTATGTACATCTTTTCTTTATCCATTTGTGTACCGCTGGAAACTAGTCTTCTGATTGGGGCATTTAAATCATTTACATTGTAAGAAATTATTAATAGGTATGCCAGCTGGGCAAGAGAAAGGTCAGTGAAAAATCAAAGGCTTCTGCCCACACTTCTGTCTGGGAGAAAGCTGCCCCTCCAGCCCTGCTCTGAAGCCAGACAATGCAAGTCATCCCTGTATGTCTCTGGTGCTTTTCAAGCTCCTGCCCCAAAACTGGAGCTCAGAGCAAGTGAGTGTGTTGGTGAGTCTATCCGTGCACCATCCCTTTAAAAGAAAACCTTGGGACTCCAGGAAGCAGCTCTCTCACTCAGCCACAATCTCTGCCGGTGTTCACAATCAGAAGTTATGGGGATTTCTCTTCCTGGCACTGATATCTTGCAATGAGGAGCACTGAGTGGGGCTGAGACCCCTCGCTCCTCCAGAGTGGGCCTCTGCATTCCATAGATCCCCCCACAACTGATTTTTAACTGCCGTATTCTAAGCGTAAGGCCTGCTCCTTTTTCATCTTCAACTCTCCTGCCAGTATCAACTTGGCTTCTTCTGAATATCCTTAATTCTATAGGACTTCTGTTTAGCTGGTCTTCAGGCTGTTCTCAAGGAAGATTGTTTTGTACTTTAGTTGTAATTCTGATGTACTGTTGGCGTGGGGGAGGTGAGCACAGTGTTTGTCTACTCTGCCGTCTTGACACAAAGTTCTTCATTGCGATGTATTTGTTAAAAAAATATATATATATCATTTGTCCTTTCACTTTGTTTTGAAATTTCGTGATTGCATCTCATGGTTTTACTTCTTCTGTTGCCCTGCCCCTTGTATTTCCCATAAACTGGTAGCTATGGGAAGATTTTAAAAGTGTGCATGTCCAGACCCCACCTTAAAAATGTATTCAGTGGTGGTGTGAATGTGGGTGCTGGGAATCTCAAGTTTTCCTAGATCTCTAGGTGAGTCTGAGTCTGCTTGCTTCATGCTTGGTGATCACCAACCAACCCGTCTGGCTCTGCTGGTGACCACGAGTCAGCCTCAGTCACAGAGAGGGTGCCAGAGACAGACACTAAGTTTCTGATCTCCAGTGGTGGACAGTGCGGGGGGTCCATGCAGGAAGAGGCATTAGCTGTTTTTTGTGGGTTAACTGAGAATCGCAGTGGAAACTTTCTGGGAAGGAGGCATAACCCGGGGGCTGTGCCTCCTTCCTCTAATCCAGGTTGGGAAACTTCTTAGGTGACCAGGACCTTCCCTGGCCTGGAGGGTGTGTGTGTGTCGCGGGAGGATCCACGGTCTTGCTTCCGTGACCCCTGAAGGCAACTGTGCTGTCCACAAGCTGAGTGATTTCAGCCCAGCCCGGGGGCCACAAGCTGCTGAGGCAGGTGGGCTGGGCCACAGGCCCAAAGCCTGTGCTCTTTCCCGCCTGCTGTTGCTAATTCCCCTCCCCCACGGCCTTGGGCCAACTGTCCCCTTAACTGCTGAGCCAGTCCACGGGCAGCAGCCAGCATCTCAGCGCCAGGGCCCACAGCAGTCAGAGGGACCTGTCGTCTACACCAGGTCACTCCACTGCCCTGGTCTCAGCCCACCCAGGACCCCTTCACACGTAAGAAAGACCCACAGTCCTCACCACGGCTGACAAGGCCCACCATAGACTGGGCTGGGCCTACTTCTCCGATCGCGTCTTCACTCTTTTCTCTTTCCTCCCCTTTCTGCTGGTCCTGGAACAGGCCGGCCTCCTTCCTCCCTCAGGGTTTCCGCATTCATTTGCCATATTGTCCTCCAGGAATACTCTTCCTCCAGCCCCGCACGTGACCCATGACTCACAGCTCCACTGAAAATCTCCTCCTCAGTGGCCTTCCCTGACCTCGTTGTGTGTGTAACCAGCCCCCTCCTCACTCTACCCTCTTCTCCTGTTGTACTTTCATTTGTAACAGTCAGCGTTATTTGAAATCATATTGACTTGTTTCTCTCTTCCTCTGGTTCGCGGATGCTTTGAAGGGAGGGGCTGCATTCACCTCAGTCACCAGATATCCCGAGCTACAAGCATAGGTGCTCAATAATATTTGTTGAGTAAATTGATAGTTGGAGGGGTGGATTCACAGTTGAAAATAGCACTTTCTCAGTCCCTCCTGTACACATGTGTACAAAGAGGTACACACACGCATGTACACACACATGCCCCACAGGGAAGTGCTCTTTGGTTTCAGCCCAAGTTCCCCCCCCCCCCAGTTTGCACTAGGGTTATGGCAGGAGCCACACAGAAGCTGCACCCAAGGGTCCTTGTCAGGGCCAGAAGGTCTTACAGGACCAGGCTCCCCACATGGGAAGGTGCTTCAAGGGGCCAGGGAGGTTTGGGGTCCCCACATTGGACAACTGCATTTGAAGTCAAACACTGGCTTTAACAGAAAATTATATTTACTGATCAGGAAGGGGCCCCATTGAGGACAGATAGGCTGGGAATAAGAAAGCAGGTGAGCCCTGGGGGCAAAGGGGGTTGCTGCTTGACAACACTTCCCAGGGAGCAGGACGTCCTAAGTCTCCCTATTCTGCCTATAGACCCCAGACTAAAGCTGCCTGGGTTACCACAGACTGTTTCTTTCAGTTTCAAAAACGCTCCTAGTTTGGGTTGGTGCCGCTGGCAATGACTCAGGGCAGGGGCCCGTCTGGAAGACTGGGTGGGCCTCTGCTAAGGTCATGCTGCACCCTCTTTGCTATTGGATGCTACCTGGCTCGCAGTGTGCAGGCTTTTCTTTTTTCTGTTGGAGAACGGACTCTATCTAGAGCAGTCCCTGGTTCTTCTTGGAACCAGGGACTGGTTATATGGAAGACAATTTATCCATGGCCTGTGGGAGGGGCGGGGTGTTTTCAGGATGATTCAAGCACATTATACTCAAGGTCACCTCCTGCTGTACAGCCCAGTTCATAACAGGCCTGGAGCAGTACCGGTCCGTGGCTCTGAGTTTGGGGACCCTTGCTCTAGAGGACTGGTCAGAGGACCCTCAGGTTTTCTGCCAGGCCAGCTTCAGCCTGGGATGTTCAGAACAGCCCCCCACTGGAAAGCTCAGGTTCAGAGGCTCCTTGTGCATGATCATGTAGCATGGAAGGAAGCTCCTGGCTGAGGAAGGCTCACACAGAATGCTGCAGATTGTAATCGCCCATGGTGGGCAGTGGGGGCCAGTGAAGGAAGAGGCATAGCTGTCTTAGTTGTCAGCCCTTTGCCATCATGCTCCAATAGCTGAACTTTGGAGTTGGGGCAGCCATCACGCTCCAATGCTGTGAATGTATGTTTTGCAATATAGTCTTTCCTCTAAGTCAGCCTTTGGTCCCCGCTCTGGGCACCTGACCTGAGTGAGCCTCAGGAAGCAAAAATGCCAGCATGTCTATGTGACCACCAACCCAACAGGTGACACTGGCAGTGAGGAATAACGGGTGACTAAGGCACTCACTCAGCTTTTATTACTGAATTTCAGTCCAAATCCATACTATCCTAGTAACAGTAACACTCACTCAGAAACAATCAGCAATAACTTCACACTAGAAAATTGGGGACAACGAACTGGAACCCGAGTCCCAAAGCTTTAGATCAGGTCCAGGACTGAGAGGCAACCGCGTCCTGTAAGGCAGAGCCAGAGGGGCGGAGTCACAGTGGAGCTCTTTCTCTCCTGCGGTGGAACTTGCAGGAAACTACAAAGTGACCTGCTCTCTGGGTGAGCTGCCCCGAAGTTGTCTGCTTTTATGTTCCTTTTGGTTGCAAAGTCCTGTTGATTTTGCACGATTTCTCATAAACATGTTTCTCTTAATCTGGGGTGAAGCACATGTGGTGCAACCTTGACAGGCCATGCGGTTTCCGTCGCTCTGCTGAACGTGCTCTGATGTTGCCTTCAGATGTGCATGCGCTGTGCGTGCTGCGGGGCTGTGTCATTTCCATCAGTCGCTGCTGCACTGCACACGCTCTGAACATGCTTCAGATCCTGCTCTCCACACTCCAATCCCCAAATGGTCAGAATTTTACCCAGGATGACAGTCTCTTGAGTGTTCCTCTGCGGACTGGCTTCTCTGCACACGTCTTTGCTGGGGTGAGATTCTGTGGTGTCAGTGTCTCGCCATCCTGCTCCAGTCTCTGAATTTTGGGGCTGGGACAGCCGAGGATTTGGTCCGAATTTTCTCCAGAATGATGTCTCTTCAGTGCTCGTCTGGAAACTGGTTTCTCTTCTCCCACATTTGCTGGGGTGAGAGTCTGTGGTGTCAGGCTATTGTCCTCCAGCTCCAATCGACGAATTTTCGGGCCAGAACAGCCGAGATCTTTGTCAGAACTGCCCCCAGGATGACGCCTTTTGGGTGCTCTTCTGCGGACTGGCTTCTCCGTTCCTGCCTTTGTTGGTGTGAAGTTCCCTGCTGTCAGTCTGTTGTTAGCACGCTCCAGTCGACGAATTTTGGGGCTGGAGCAGCCGAGATCTTTGTCAGAACTGCCCCCAGGATGACGTCTTTTGGGTGCTCTTCTGGGGACTGGCTTCTCTGCTCCTGCCTTTGCTGGGGTGAGATGCAGTGCTGTCATCCTCTCGTCATCAAGCTCCGATAGCTGAATTGTGTCACACTTCTCCCCAGGATGACAACTTTTGAGTGCTTGTCTGGGTACCGGCTCCTCTGCTGTTGCCTTAGCTGGAGGGGCCAAAGGAGCATCCCCATATGACCGGTAGCCACCAACCAGGCAGTATGTCTCTCCATGCCAGCCCACCCAGGGGTCTCCACTCCTTTGGTATGGGACATGGTAGCAACCAAGTGTAGAGGGGTAGATGGGAGCCACAGTTGCTGGAAAGAAAATCAGAACTGATCAGTCACTTACACTGTACCTAGTCCTGCCAGGACCTATCCTCTCTCCCAGGTTCTTGCGGAAGCCTTCTAATCTGCTTGGCATCCAGCACACAGCCCTAACCCAGCCCCTCTATGAGCCCCCAAGAGAAGAGGTGTGGGCTGCAAAAGGAGTTGTGTGGGCCCCGGGGCAGCAGCAGGAGACCAGAGCTTCTCCCCATTCCCTGGGAAACAGACTCGAAAATAATTGTGATCAGGACTCTCCCATCATCTCTCCACAATAGAGACAAGTTTCCTTACAGCCTGTCACTTCTGAGGCTTTGAGAAATACCTCCCAAGTTTTGCAAAAAATAATTTTTACTATAAATTGGCTTCAGAACCCCTCCACCTTGGCAACTCCTCTCAGGCCCAATTCATGCCTGTTTGTTTCATCGCACTGAACTCCAGTCCCCTGGTACCTTTATATAGACCAGAAAAATTCCAAATGCTGAGGCAGAGTGACCAGGAGGTTTAGAACCTGATTCTGGGTACCAGGCCTAGGCTTATATCAACTCAACCTCCTGGGATGCGATTTCCTCAGCCCTCCAGTCTCAGAATCACTTCATTACCCCTGATGGTTCCTTCATTCTTCCCATGCACTGAGCCTACGCTTTCCTCAGGACTTAGGAGCTCAGTCAAGATGTGTGTGAGGGGACCCCTGTGGACATCTACATGACAGCACAGTGAGGGACTGGGTTTGGAAAAAAGGTTCATGAGCCATGCTCAATAATTCTTCCTGACACTTCTCCATTTATCATTTGCCAACAGGAATGCACTTTTGGTAAAAGACCAACCAACAATGAGCAGGAACACTGTGGGTCTCTGCAGAGCCCAGGCCACTCTTATTGCATATAGCTAGAGTAGTTCTCAGGGGTGATGGGAAAGCCCAAAAGGGTCAAGTGGCAGCCAGGTGAGGCTGTATGTTCACCAACGTCTCCCGTGCAGATGTCCTGCCCAGGGTTAACTGCTGTGTTGCTCTCTTAGGGGACAGAGGGTAAGTTACATTGAATGCACAAGTACTGACTGATCATCTTCCAACCAAACGGACTGGTATCTGGTAGAGAACTGGTAGGGAAGGCTGCCCTGAACAGCACAATTCCACAGTTACCCTGCCATGAAAACTGTGAGGTCATCACTATTCACTGAGGTCACATTTTAATGTGTGACTTGATGCTCTCCAGGTTTTTTGGAGAGCAGGCCAGAGGCAGGCAGGCATCCTGCCTGTGCCCTCACACCTGGCCATCCCCACTCAGGCCCTAGTCAAGTAGGTACCGATGAGGGCATGGGTGTCTATGCAGCACATCTGTGGACTGGCACAGCCCTAGGGACCACAGGAAAGCAAGAGAAACCCCTTCCTTGGATTTGCGAAGGAAGCAAGATTTGCTAAGGCAGCTAGGTATACGGCACTGACCCCAAGTATCCAACATTTGAACAGGCAGTGATTTGTGTGGACTGGGGAATTAGGAAAGGTTCCTTCGTGGTGGGCAAGTGAGTTTTGGACCCATGGAGAGGACAGGGAAGACAGTACAGTTGGGAAGAGTAAAGGCAAAGACAAGCTCTTCTTGACCTTCTCCTACCCCAAATGTTGATTTGTAGAACGCTCAGTTTTTAGAACAGAGAACACAAAGAACCAACAGGTTCAATGGCCAGCCCCAGGTTGCACAGGTAGCAGAGAGGTAGTTGTTCTGCTCAGCAGTTGGGCTTCAGGCTGAGGCTATGGATTTATAGCTGATAGGAATGAAAGGACAAACTCTCACATTTCAAAGTGACCCTGGCAGAGATGGTCAAAGTACTCCAAGGCAAAGTGAGGGTCCTGAGTGACTTCACAGAGTGGGAATGATGGCCCCATTTTCATGTAACATTGAAAACAAATCTATGACACAATGACGTAATGCAAAATGACAACCCAATCAACACCCTCCTCTCCCTCTTCCAAAGGAAAATAATGACAATGCCACCACCATGAAAGGGTAAGATGTGGCTGCAGAAGTCACCCAGGTGAAAATCATGGTCAACACAGTGAAGAGGTGATGCTAAAAGACGATTTGGTTCTCCTCAGAGAAGGAAACAGACACCTCTGCCCTTAGCATGATCAGACCCATAGAAAAAAGTCATATTTGGGGCACCCTACGGTGTGGCCAAGAATTTGCTAGCAATGAGAGATAACCTTCTTCAGGAGGGGTATCTTTGTCACTGACCTGTCATAAGCAAAGGTGGGACATTTCTTTGCTGGGGCTGTTGCAGAGGAGATGTGCCCAGGAGGTGGATTGCCTAGGCTGCCACTGTAGGAGGTGGATAACCCTGGTTGAGAAGCACAGCACCTTCTTACACTTCTTATGTAACAGTGATTGAAGTAAACATGATATGCTGATCAGGTGATAATACAGAATAGGCTGTACAAACGAACTCATAGGAGATTCATGTATTTAAAATTTCCTAATACGTATCTATAGACATTAGCAGTTGCAGCTCCCGCTTAAGCAAGGAATGACCGTGAGCACAAGAAATTGGGCGAGTATCAGCAACTCAGAACAGAACTGGCAGAAATGCAGCCTGCACATCCTGCTCCCAGACATCAGCAGTGAAACGGCAGATGGAGAGATGAAACTGCAGGATGATACATGAAGGAGATTCCAGTGACACCACACAAGAGCAGCGCTGAGAAACTGCATGTCACCAAAAATTCCTTAGTCCCCTTCTTCCCGCGGTTTCTCTATATATAAACTAGCTCTGATGCCTGAGATACTGAGATGGCTTTTGAGACAAGAGTCCCCCATCTGCCAGGTTGTCAGCACCTGAATAAAATCACTTTCTTTTACATCAGTACCTTTCTCTTGAGCACTGGCCTTCAAAGTGGCAGGGAGCTGGATCTGCGTTGGGTAACACTAAGTTGCTTGAATTCGTATGGTGTGTGTTAGGACAAAGTCAGGACTAAGTGGAGATGATCACCTGTAAGGAGTGGGAGGGGGAAACTGTGAAGGGGAGGGTTCTGGAGGAGGTTTGTCCTGACATGTGGAGCAGCACGAGGCCAACAAGGTTCCCCAAGGCTCCGGGAAGATTACTTGCCTGGGAGCATCCCTCTGATCTGGTGGTGGACCTACACCTTCTCCAGACCTGGCTGGGCCTTGGGGGGAAGGCAGAACAGCACTGACAAATATTTATCAACTTAAGAGGGCTTGACACTCAGCTGGGGATTCCAACAAATAATTTACAAAGAACTGTGAGTGAATTCTTGGGCTAACTCCCAGAAAATATCTGTATCTGGAGCGGGCTCAGGCATCTGCACTTTTAACAAGCTTCCTGGGCAGCTGTGACACAGTGGTCTGTGGATAGTGACCAAACTATTGTCTTGACTGAGTGTCAAAGTGGGCAACGTAAAAAAACTGTGTCAGACATAGATGGGAACAAGAACTCTTCCAGGAAGACTGAGGTATATGTTATTCTATAAGGGGGAGCCCCAAAACCCCTGAATTTATTTATAAAAAATCATGTATTAAGTCTTACATGTTTAAACCTCAGTCACCTTCAAAGTACTTTCCATTTGATGCAATACACCTATCGAGACATTTTCCACTGCTCAAAACAGTTTCTGAACTCGTCGATGTTGATGCCTTTCAGCGCTTCTGCTGTTTTTTGTTTCACTTCTTCTGCATCTCCCACGTGTTTTCCATTGAGGACTTTTTTCATCTGGGGAAATATAACAAGGTCACTTGGGGTGAGTTCAGGTGAATAAGGAGGATGGGGCACAGGGGTCATGCTGTTTTTAGTCAAAAACTGCTAAACACTCAGTGCAGTATAGGCAAATGTACTTGTAAATCACTCATCATGAAATGGGCAAATGCGTTGAAAGAGTCTTCAAAAAAATTCATGGTAGCCAAACTCAGCCTCTCACAACAAAACCAGCTGGTACGCTGATACAGATGGGTTCCTAGAACACTCACCTATCGGGGAAAGCCTGCACTACAAAGGGGTGGCCCTCCTGAAGGCGTTTCTGTGTATTTTTGAGTCACCTCTGTATGCATGACTTGCATTTGAGAAAAGCTTGCATGGTGGTGAAGAACACACTCTTGGGTAGAGACAGACCAGATTCTGTTCCTTCACAGGACAAACGGAGTTTGTCTCAATACTGCCTTTTGGCAAAGGTTCCCTTAGGCCCATGCCTGCTCTCTACAACCTGATCCTTTAATGTGTGCAAGTATTTTTAGGTTGTTTTTAGAGCAGCATATTTGACTTTGGATTCTTCCTTACTTCAGACAAATCTTATATCATGTTGCAGAGTCTAGAACCTAGGAGATGGTGCGAGGATTATATATGCTTATTTTTGCCAGTTCTGAAAAACACTGTAATCCTCTTTTCCCTTTCGCCATGGCCAAGAGCCGGGGGAACAGGCACAGACTGGGCATGCGCCCCAGGCAGTGCTTCTGCGTCAGCCTGCCTCTCATCCCCCACCAGGACTTCCCAGACTGATCCCATCGGCCGTGTGCAAGCTTTCCACGGGCAGCGCTGGGGAAGAAACTTTCTCTCTACTCAGAGTCACATCCCCTTCCTCTTCTTGTGGAAGCTTAAAGGATGTTTTAGGGTCACGAGATCATATCAAATGTTTACAAAGACAGATTTGTTTTGGGGGGTGTCCCCTCATATTGTATAGTCTTCTGCGTCTCTATTATATAAAAATCTCTGCAGATATTTTAGCTAAACAGAAACATTCTACTTATTAACACAGAACTATACTTTGCCAAATTAATTATTCATTTAAATATAAAGCAATTGTTTTGTAAATGACTGATTTTCAGTAGCCTGATACGTCAAATAGTTTAAACAGTAATTAGCACACAATTACTAAAAACAGTGTGTACAAGTATGCTACTTAGTGAAGGTTTTTAAAAAAATACTATTTCAATATTGGAGGTTTTAAAAATCTAAAAAGTGATAATAAAATCCCACATATAAGCATAAATTGTACAAGAATATAGTACTGATTATGAAAATTTAAGAGAAGTAAAGTATACCCCAGCTGTTCAATATATCAAAGTAAAAAAAGAAAACATGTTCATGAAGAATAAGGCAAGAGCCTCACAAGTAGTTTTTCAGATAAGCCCTTAAGTATAAAGATAATTTCCATGGGCACATATTTAGGAGGAAATGCCTTTTCAAAAATTAACTGGAATGTAATACATAAGCACAAAGTGTGTTAAACTATAAATAAACCACATATTGTTTGGAATGCCATGGGTAAAAGATGAGAGCAAAACGCAGAATGGGGTTATAGTTGTAGAAAATCATTGTTTCTAAGGTAGAATTGTTGACTAAAACAACTGGTGATGGTGATGCATTAAATGCATTGTAGATCAAAGCTTCATGCTTGGAACTGTTTCAAGGTAATGAATTTCACCATGTGGTAAATGCAGATGGAGGTGGGGGAAGAAGGAAGAACAGTTAGCGGGTCCTATAACAAGAAGATGTAGTGAGCCCTGGCTGGGTAGTTCAGTTGGTCAGAGTATCGTCCCAATACGCCAAGGTTCCAGGTTTGATCTGCAGTCAGGGCACATTACAAGATGCAACCACTGGATACATATGTAAGTGGAGCAACAAATGGATGTTTCTTTGTCATTCTGTCTGTTTCTCTCTCAAATCAATTAGAAAAATTTAAAAGAAGACATAGTGGGAATGGGAAGAAATGAATAGATTTAAATGAAATACAGGTGAGATATTTCAGAATGGTTCATCTGACCTAAATAGGAGGCATGTGAACTGAAACTTACAGACACAGACAACAGTATGGAAGTTACCAAAGGGGAAGGGGCACTGGGGGCAGTGAAGGGTAGAGTATGTGGGGAAAGAAGATGATTTGACTTTGGGTGGTGGGTGAAAAGTGAATATACAGATCATGTATCATAGAAATGTACACCTGAAACCTATATGATTTTATCAACCCATGTCACCCCAATTAATTTAATTAAATAAAATAGGAAGCAGGTGAAAGGTAGGGAGCAAATTTTTTTAATAGAGTTGCTTAATGCAACAGTATTGCATTACAAAGAAGCACTTGTCTTGATAAAAACAGCTGTTAAATTTAATTTAAAATACACTTAGCTCTAACTTGTGTTAGATGATGACCGAGGCAATGGTTACCATCACGGCTATATGATGTTAGAGGAAGCACTCTGTCAGAAAAACTGTGAGACACGTGCTTGTCATCTCCTTGTCTAAATGCTACGACAGCTATTTCAATACGTTCTGACAGTGATAAAGGTCAAAAAGAACAGTTGAGGTAGCAGGTTGCCACAATCACTACAATTCCAACTCAGAATGCACTGGGTTTCATTTTCCAAGCCTAAACACCCACCCAGGAAGCTGGGATGACAGGTGGTGTAGGTGAGCTGACTACTTACAGAGACAGCCACCATGGCGGTGGGCATACAGACTGGCACGGTATTCAAGGATTTATCAAGGATAATGCATTCAAGGTTAAAGCTGGGGAGAGAAATTTATTCTTGGTTTTCATATCACACTTAACACTCTACCTCTTAGCAAGAAAAAATTACCCATTTCCTTTGTGTCAGTTGTTTTCTCTATGGAGATGGTTCTCAAACCTGTTTCTAATCCAAACTATCTGTCAATCCCAAACCTGCAGTTTCTACTTATATTTGGATTGAAGACATTGCTGTTGTATCATCAGGGATTCAAAATGTTAGTAGGTCTGCAAAGGGTTGAGAAGTACAGACATTTAGAATTGATGGTTGGGTTAACTAGCAGTTTTAAAACACAGTTTTTGACTGCATTATCTCTGTAATGGAGAGCAAGAAACAGAGTGAATGAAAAGCACCAGTAAGTTTGTCTGAATAGTACCTTAAATATAAGTAAAATTAAGCAAAAACAAATCTAAAAAGTACAGGTCTATGCCAAAAGAGAGAACAAATATAGTGAGAGAGAGAGAGAGAGAGAAAAAAAAAATTATTGAGCTAAATAACAGACTCCACAAGCTCAAAGGGAAAGTGAACCCACATTTCTCCACAGGACTGATCCTGAAAGCATCACATGAGTTATATGCGCTTAGAAAAATATTAACATTAGAGCCATCAATGAGAAGGTGTGGCAGACCCTTCTGCATGGCGTGGGCCCAGTTCCCCCTCGGAGATGCACAGGACCCACACCCACAGATAGGTTCTTTCATAGGAAATCAGATTTGCAATATACTTAGGCTGTTTTAAGACTGGCTTTCTGCTGAAACCCCCTCACCCTGCAAGTACCTTGCAGGCCCAGTGTAACTGGCTGCCTATTCATTTGCTAATTTCCTTCTTCTGTGATGTAATGAGGGGCATTGGCTCCTTTGTGGTAATGGGGATAAGAGGAACCTTCTTTGAATGTAAAGAGATATTATTGGAATAAAGATCATTCATGGCAGAGGCTGAAGCTTTGGCTCCCCTTGAGAGAAAACCATGCTGTCATCCTTATTCCTCCACCAGACTCAGTAGTCTGTGTGTATGTTTTAATTCATCCATAATGATGCAGACACTGCTGGCCAGTGTCCGTATCAAGAAGAGACTTTGCAGAAAACAAACAAGGTTGCCTAAGGTGACACTCCACTCTGTGTTATAATAACTTGACAACATAAAAAAATCCAAAAGTATTTGCTTATCAGAGTCCAGTGGTGGGACCTAAAATGCCCAGAGCAGAAACACAGACGGTGCTTTGCCTTCTAATACTTCCTCCCTCACTAACTGCTATCACCACCAACACTTCTGGTACTTGGGCAGGCCCAAATCCACTCCCTCTCAAGTGTCTCTGCACTTGCTATTTGCCCAGCAGGTCCATTAGTCCTGATTCTTCATAAGCGGCATTTTCATCAATTAAGTTTCAATCTTAATTGAATCTATTAAGAGAGACTTTCTGTGACTGCAATATCTAAAGTAGTACATAATGTGTCTTACTTTCTTAACAAAACTTAACATCTCTTACAAAACTATTGTTGTTATTTTTTTATTATTTATTTATCTCCTTTCTTTGCTCCACCTCTCCTCCTCACCAACTAAAACACAAGCCAGTAACAGTGGGAAAGATGGATGGCATTCACTATGGTTTATCTCTAAAAAAAGTCAGAGAACAGGCATTTTACTTAGGTTTTTCACTGCTATACTCAGTGAATATATAGGTTCTGGCATTAAGAAAAAATTAAGAGACATTACTTAAATGAATGAATGATTAATTGAATGAATGAATGAATGAATAACATAATAACTAAAGTAATGATAGACAAAGTTGGCACATGGGTATTTATTCTATGAATAAATGACTCTCCATAAATGTCTAACCATAGGGTACAATAGGAAGAAAAATCACAGAGCAAAAGTGATCAGAGTGGTAGGAGAAAGCTGAACCAAAAAAAGAGACACAAAACACACACACATAAAACACGGCAGCAGCATTTGGAAAAGATCTTCAGAAAAGAGCAAGTTGCCTGTACTCTAGACTCTGGACAAGAAGATAAGGGCTTAATATACTGTGTCAGATTTGCCAATTTGAGGCAGAAATTTGGTTAAAAGGCCAAGTGATGGAAATTTGCTATTTAGACTGCAGATGTGAACACAAAAATGACAATCCATTTTCTTAAATTTGCTATTGGTCTATCTCTTCGCATCCTTCTCAGGGTGGATCTTTACTCATTATCCTAAATCAAACACTGAACTCAAGTTTAAAAAGACTATAAAAAGAACAGCAGTGTCTTTCAACATTTTATGAACCTACTTTATGCAATGAATCTTTTTTTCTGCAATAAACTTTTAAAATAGTTAAGGATAAAAAGATGAATGGTATATGCAAAGTAGGCAGAAGAAATTAAGTAATTCCATAAATAAGTAGTACATGGGAGACAGGTTAAAAAGATGTCAAAGCTACTGTGGATTTTCTTAGAGATTATTACTGAGTAGAGTTGGAATGGAAGACTTTCCTGAGAAAGTTAAATATCAGCTAAACTTTCGTTTCTTAATTGAATTTATTGGGATGACATCGGTTTGCAAAAACCACACAGGTTTCAAGTGTAAAACTAAATAACACATCATCTGCGCACTGCATCGTGTGCCCGTTGCCCCAAGCAAAGTCTGTTTCTGTCCCCATTTTCCCCTTTGCCTACCTCCACCTCTGCCCCTTACCCCTTTTCCGTGGGCTGTCACCCACACTGTTGTCTCTCATGACATATGTATAATTATATATGTACATACATACACACACAACATACACATACATACAGGGTCTGGAAGAAGTACTGCCTGCTTGAGTGTGGTTGGTAAGGTAATAATATGGGTGTAATAATTTATAGTTTTAATTTGAACATTTCACCTAAAATGTCACATGGTGTGCTTCAGTGTGATATTGTTATGTTACACAATTACATGCTTATGATTTTGTAATAAAAAAGTGTGTTACTTGTGCCAGACTATGTCTGTATCTATATATAGTAGGTGTTCTTGCTTTATCCCTTTACCTTCTTTCATTAATTCCACCCCCTCCGCTCTGACAGCTGTCAGTCTATTCCATGTTTCCCTGCCTCTGTTTCTATTTTGTTCATTAGATTCCACATATAAGTGAAATCATATAGTATTTGTCTTCCTCTGACCAGCTTATTTTACTTAGCATGATAATCTCCAGGTCCAAAGATGCTATCGTAAAGGTAAAATTTTCCCTCCTTCCTTTCTCCCTCCCTTCTTCCTCCCTCCCTCCCTCCCTCCCTCCCTTCTTCCCCCACCTTCCTATTCCATTTTGTAAGTGTATCACAGCTTTTTTTTAATGTGCTCATCTATTGAGGGGTACTTGGACTGTTTTGAGATCTTGGCTATTGTAAATAATGCTGCAGTGAACACAGAGCTGCATATATTTTTTCGAATTAGTGTTTTGGATACTTAGGATATAGTCCCAGAAGTGGGATCAATGAGTCAAAAGGTGGTTAGACAGTTCCATTATTAATATTTGAGGAAACTCCATACTGTTTTCCACAGTGGCTGCACCAGTCTGCATTCCCACCAAGAATGCACAGGGTTCCCTTTTCTCCACATCCTTGCCAGCACTTGTTGATTGTTGATTAATGATGGCCATTCTGATAGCTGTGAGGTGATATCTCATTACGGTTTTAATTTACATCTCTCTGATGATTACTGACATTAAGCATCTTTGCATATGTCTGTTGGCTATCTGTATGCCTCTTTGGAGAAGTGTCTATTCAAGTCCTTTGCCCATTCCCATTTATCGTTTTTTTTTGTTTGTTTGTTTTTTATCCTCACCCAAGGACATTTTTTTCATTGTTTTTAGACAGAGAGGAAGGGAGCAAGGAATAGAGAGAAACACACACATTGACCAGTTGCCTCCTGTATGCATGCGAACCAGGGATCACATAGTACAGGACTGGAGATCAAACTCACCACCCAGGCAAGCACCCTGACTGGGAATCAAACCTGCAATCTTTCAGTTACAGCACAATATTCCAACCAACTGAGCCACACCATCCAGGGCCCATTCCCATTACGGTTTTAATTGAGTTGTTTGTCTTCCTGGTATATAAGTTCTTAACATATTTTGACAATTAATCCCTTATCAGATGTATCATTTATAAATATGTTCTCCCATTCAGTGGGTTCCCTTTTCATTTTGTTGATAGTTTCTTTTGCTTTGTAGAAGCTTTTTTGTTTGATATAGTCCCATATGTTTATTTTTCCTTTGTTTTCCTTGCCTGAGAAGAAATACTGCCAAAAATATTGCTACAAGAAATGTTTGAGATTTTACTGCCTATATTTACTTCCAAGAATTTCATGGTTTTGTGATTTCCATTTAAGTTATTTTACCCATTTGGAGTTTATCCTTGTGTATGGTGTAAATTGGTAGTCTAGTTTCATTTTTTTCATGTCTAATTTTTCCAACATTATTTACTGAATAGACTACCTTTAGTCAACTGTATGCTTTTGCCTCCTTTGTCAAACATTAAGTATCAACTAAGCTTTGAATAAAGAATAGAGATTATCTATGCAAAGGGGGAGGGAAGCATAGTATAATTCAGAGGTTACAAGTCACCCAGAAGCCTGAAGTTCAAAGGTGCAGTCATTTGAGAAAACAAAACAAACAAACAACGAAAAACCCTTGGTAGCTGGGGCACAGTGAGTAAAATGGAGGGAAGCATGGCGTGTATTTGAGAGTGTGGGCAAGAACTAGATTATTCGAGGCCATGCAGACCATATTAGGAACTGTGTATCCTAAGAACAATGCAAAAAGGCTATGGCAAGTGTGCATTTGAAAGTTAGCTGTTGGTTTTGGAAGATGGTGGCTGAATAGGTAGAAGCGGAGCCCACTTGCTTGGGCTCCCAATCTGGATTTTCAGCTGAACTTCTGACAATCAACCTAAATAACCAAATAAATCTTGGCTGATATGAAGTTTTTTTTTTTTAATTTCTTTTTTTACTGCTGTTCAATTACAATTGTCCCCATTCCCCCCCTTTACTTTCCCCAGCCCTACCAACCTCCACATCCCACATTCAACACCCCACCCCGTTGTCTTTGTACATGGGTCCTTTAAACATGTTCCTTGACAACCCTTCCTTTTCCTTCCCTCTTTATCTCCCCCTCCCCAAATTAAAAAGCGTCTGTACAGCTGAAGAAAACAACAGCAAAATGAGAAGCGAACCAACCGCATGGGAAAATATATTTGCAAATGATAGGAAGTTTTGAAATGAAGGGGTACAGAAGGATCTCCTAAGGGGTTTTTCTAAATGGAAGGGGAAATATCTTGTGCATGGCTCCTGTCAGAGCTGAGAGAACAGACAGAAACAGCAACTTTGGAGTTCTCCCCCCTCCTTGGAGCCAGGGCCCTTTGTCCTGTGCAGGGATTCCCCAACCAGATCAGGGGAATCTTGGGGGAAATCCACTGAGACTGTGAGACCCAGGCTGCATGCTCACGGAGAGCAGCACTTACATTGCTGCAGTGCCAAGCTGGAGAGCTCAGGATATGGGCTCAGACTGCAAAAGGGACCAGGGTGCTGCACCCAAGTCTGTCACAGGCACTTACAGGCTGCAGCCAGCAGTGACAAAGAGACACTTTGTTCCTTGGGGAGGTTTTATGTGCAGAGAACCAGACAGTGCATCAGCTCTGTGGTGAGGGTACTGCAGAGAGATTTTTGAAAGGAACCGAAATGTGGATGGGCAAGGACCCTGTGCACAGCCTCTCTGCCAGCAAACGGACCAGAATGAAATCGCAGCTCTGGAGCTCCCTCCCCTTTGAACAGCGGAGCCATAAAAGCAGAGCAATAAAGAAGGGATCGCTGGCAGTGGGAAGCAGTGACGATCCACCACACCTGTGAAAATCAGAGATTGCAAATTCAGCATGAAGTGCTTCCACAGTTTGGGTGCCAGACTGAAGAGTTCAGTATATGAGCTCACACTACGGGAGGAACAGTGCCGCTGCAACAGGGCTTCTAAGGGCAGCAATGGCATAAAAGGGATCTTTAACAGCAGGGGAAGCAAAGGCAGGGGAGACCAAAACAGGTAACTTGCTGAGTGGACTGGGAAAGAGAATCGGTTTTCTCACTGTCAATTGTGCAAGCAGCACACCGTGACCTACTGTGAGCTACCCCTGCCACTGGTGCCGAGGAGGGGAACCTAGCAGAATGGGGAAAAAAATAACCTTTTGCAAACTTTTCTCAGCCACACCACGCTATGCCGGATCTTGTTCTTTCTCACTGAGACCAGCCGGATGGAGAGATCAGAAATTTGTGCAATGAGGGTATTTTTTAGATTCAGCTCAGCTCCGCTTGCAAGCAAACCTGGGACTGTGAGGGGCAGAAAGTTCTGGACTGTATCTCCTGTAAAGGTGGTGGGCTAGGAGTTGAACAGGTGAGAGCTGAGTGCCTGGGATACTTTGCCAGGAAGCAAAGCAACTCTCAACCCACACTATCCTGGGAAGGGAAAGGAGCTCTTGTCCCCTTCCTACAAAATTGCAGGCACCACCTCCAATGGGGAAACTCTGTTGACAACCCTGCCAAGTCCAAGATTCCCTCACTGGGTGCATTTCCACAGGGGAAGAAGGAGAAACTCCAAATGGAGACTTTCAAAATGTGAGACTTTTGGAGGATATTGTCTGGGAAAAGGACAGAGACGTTAGCCTCCTCCTGAGGTCTTAAGAATGAGAAAGAAAATTTAGTCTCCACTTGCAATCTGGTCAAGCCCCAACACCTTATAGGAGATTCTTTGTATCTATCCTCTGAAGTCCAGAGCTCACTCCTGCAAAGGAAAAAGCTGAGTGTACCCATCCTGAGTCAGCAGTGAACTCCTGTGGGGAAACAGATGCTGGACTCTGGTAAACACTAAAGGAGTGGGCTTTGAGTAGGGGCTACTACTCTCTACTCTTGGAGTACCTTATAGACTGCAGAACCAGCAAAGGGGAAACCTACTAGTCTTAGGTCAACACACCTGGTCCTGGTCTCAGGTTACAGACCCTCATCAAAAGACACAGGAGAAAAACCAAGTAATTTCAGGGAAGAAACCTGAAAGGGGAGGTCGACCTCAGGGAGCACTGGCTTTTATACAGAGCTGCCACCAGCTCCAAGCAGGGAAGAGCTGACTGTTTTGAATAGATTGGCCCCTCACATGCACAAGCAGGTCCATTAAACACAGACACAAGCAGCAAAAAGCCTGATAGCTAGAGAGAGATGGCCTAGGGCTGGTTACACTCAATATCTGAAAGCAACCTGTTTCTAAATAACACCCATCCGGACCCAGAAACTAAAAATCAGTGGTGGGCTTCAGCCCACACCAAAGCTTGAACCAATTAGCCACATGTTCACTTCACCCAAAGGAGGGATTCCTGCAAGGTGCAGACTCTGCTGGAAACAATGACTTATCAAGGGGCAGCAACCTCCCACACAGAGGTTGAGGGTTACACTTAGAGTCACCCAGCCTGAAGGGATAACTCTGCCCACAAAAGAGCCACCAAAATTTAAGATACAAATACAATAGGGGTGCCACAGAACCCACAAGAAACACTCCTGGACCATGGAGTTCAGGTGTTCCAAAGGAATATGCAATGGACCCCAAGAAGACACTTTTATCACAAAACAATCAAAGTAGGTTTGGGAGACAGAGCACACCTACCTAACACACAGATCAAATGAGGTGACAAATATAAATGTCCCAAGCAAAAGAACAATAGAAATCCCCACAAAAAATAAAAGATATAGATGAAATGGAAGCAACACAAATACCAGATGCAAGTGTTTAAACAATGGTTATAGGGATGCTCAAAGACCTTAGGGGAGAATATATGATCTCAATAGGAACTTAAATAAATAGTAAGCATTGAAAAAGATATAGAAGCCATGAATAAGAACCCATCTGAAATGAAGATTACATTATGTGAAATGAATTGCTTGTAGGAATCAACAGTAGGTTAGATCAAGTAGAGCATCAGATCAGCAAATCAGAGGACAAGATGACAGTGTCCACCCAAAGAGGAAATGAAAAAGAAAGGAGACTTAAGGGAAACAAGGAAAGTCTAAGGGACCTTTAGGGCAACATCAAGTGTAACAAAATCTACATCAAAAGAGTGCCAAAAGCAGATGAATAAGAGAGGGATACAGAACCTATTTGAAGAAGTAATAGATTTATAGAAAACTTCCCCAAACTTGTGAAGGAAAAGGGCACACAAGTTCTGGAAGGACAGAGAGTCCCAATAAGGATAAATCCAAAGAAAACCTACATAATAATTAAAAGCACATGATAATTAAAATGGCAAAGCTTGAAGACAGAATTTTAAAGGCAACAAGAGAGAGAAAGTCAGTTACATACAAGGGGACCCCCATTAGAAACTAAGCTGATTTCACAACAGAAACACTACAGATCAGAATAGATTGGCAATATTCAGAGTAATGAAAGCGAAAGACACGTAGCCTAGACTTCTCCACCTGGCAAGGCTGTCATTTAAAATTAAAGGTCAAATAAAGTACAGTTAAAGGAGTTCATTACCACCAAACCAGCTTTGGAAGAAATTTTAAAGAGCCTTCTGTAAGAAGAAGAAAAAGAGAGAGAGAGACAGACAGACAGACAGACATAGGTAGAATATAAAAAATGGCAATAATCACCTATCTCTAAAACCTTGAATCGAAATGCATTAAATGTCCCAATCAAAACATAGAGTAGCCCAATATATAAGAAAACACAACATATGTGCATATACATGCATATGTTGTCAGCACATATACATATACACACATATATGCTGAAAACACTACGTATATATCCAAAAGAAAAGAGACCCACTTCAGAGCAAAAGATTTCCACAGGGTGAAAGTAAAGGGATGGAGGAAAGATTCCATGCAAACAGAAGCAAAAATAAAGTAGGGTAGCAATATTTGTATCTGACAAAATAACTTCAAAATAAAAGTCATAAAAGATAAAGACAGTCACCATATGATCTCACTTATATGTGGAATCTAATGAGCACAATAAACTAATGAACAAAATAGTAATAAAAGCTCACCTACAAAAAACAAAGTGACAGCTGCTGGAAAGGATGGAAAGATGAGATAAAAAATCATGAAGGAATTAACCAAAGAATATTTATGCACAACCATTGGACACAGTCAATATGAGTATTGGCCTGGGGATGGGAGAGGGTAGGGCTTGGTGGAGATGGGGAATGGGAGAAAAAGCAGGAACAACTGTAACAGCATAAACAAAAAAAATTAAAAAATTACACATGGGGACAGACATTAACTAGACCTACTGTGATACATACACAAATGTGAATCATAGTGCTGTATACTTGAAAGTAATGTAATGTATGTTAATTTACCTCAATAAGTGAAGATTAAACTCAAAGGTTAAAAAAAGACGTTAATTGTTATTGCTGTGAATGGTTGGGAGTAGAGACAAGCAATGATAAGGTAAGATCTGCAAATGGGGAGAACAATAACTCCTGATTATTAAGGACCATTCTTGTATAAGTCAGTTATATTTGTGTAATTATTTATATCAGCCTGTTCATGTTCAAAAGTGCCTCAATTCAAAAAAAAAAAATTACCATAGTCATTACAAGAAGACTTTTGTGCTTATCAGGAATTAGGGATTGAAGATGACATCAAGTGGATAAACATGAGATGTATTTAGATGTTGAATATTAGGATTTGGCAGGAATATGGGAATGAGAATGACAAGTTAGAGAGGATGTCAGTCAAGGATTCTAGCTTGCACAACCGGTAGGGGGTGGCCCCACTCACCAGGAACTTTGGGACAGGGTATAGTTTCAATGCTAGGAGTGTCAGGAGTACAAAACAAGAGGGGTACTGAATGAATGCAGCTTTTGACACATTGAGTTCTAATAGTCTGTGACACATCATATTAGAAATATCAGGTATAAAAATGGACCTGATACCTAATCTACAGTTCTGCAGTGTATTTCTAAATGCTGCCAATGAAGTGTGGACGAAGTCCCGGTGGTAGACGTAACTGGCTAAGAAAAAGGCCAAGAACTGATTTCAAAGTATGTACGTAGTAAAATGGAGTTAAGCTGTCAATGTATATCAAAAGAATATGAGGATGGTGAAAAGAATATGATATTCTATAATCTTATAGAAAAGACTGTATCAAGAGGAAATACTGAAAAATTTAAACCAAGTTTTCTAAGATGTTATGTATGATGAGGCCCAGTGGACTTAACTACCTGGGTAAAGGCTAAAGAAGCCTTTGGCACCTTTACATACAAATGAAATAAGTGAAATAGGAAAAAACTAAATCCCATGAAACAATCACACTTTTAATCTTCATTAAATATTCTTTTTGAACACAATTTATCCTTACATATTGTCTACACCTTTGCAAATGATGTCGTCTCCCATCTGTTAGTTAATGATGTATTATCCTAACTAATGTTTTCAGCCACTTCAATAATATAATATAATCCTTATCTAACTTCCTTGAATGTCATTACTGCATCGTCAATCTTCAATGGTGGGCAACCACACTACTGTTCCCAGACGACTGAATGTTACATGAGAAAGTCACAAAATCATGCTAGTGCAACAGTCCACTCACCAAATATTTAACATACCAGGCATTTATTATGTGTCAGGCACTGTGACATACAACAGGTTCACTACAATTTAAGCAGATGAGCAGATGGAATTCTCTTCTAAGTGAATACATTTGGTCTAATAGTCATGAGCTTGCTAGGTACTTAATGTTTTTGTAAAATAAAATATATAACTCCTAAAACAAAACAGTCATTGCTGCATGAGAACAAGAACCTGCTTTATTTATAAAAATGTGTCATTCACATAGACTAAAGAAAATTTGCAAAAATTAATTATGCTTTTGGACTATTCACTCATGGGACAATTGGGTTATAAAATGACTCCATCAGAAATTAGCAAAGCATTACAACAATTCAGAAAATATTTTATATCAGCCATCAAATAATGTATCATTAAATGTTAAGTGATTACAAAGTAAACTGCTAATTACTAGATAAGTAATGAAACAACAAGAATCATAGCCATGAATGCAAAAAAATGAATAGAATTGGGAATAAATACAGCAAAATACCACTGTAGTATACACTCCCTTTCACTCAATGCCTAATAAACTGACCCAAGTAAATCAGAAAATTACTAAGCAAAATAGGTTAACATCTTCACACATACATTTTTAAAAAATGGTGGTCAAGATCAACTTCTACTTTTTGCAATATGGCTAACTAAATATCTTGAAAAGAACTTTGATTCAACACAGAACAGATTGATAAAATACATTTAAAAAAATCTGAAACATACACAGATGAGTTCACAGAAAAAGTGGAGAAAATGTGCAACAGACAAGAAAAACAAAAATGCAGGAGAGTTAGCTATGGCTGTCCTGTGTAATTGAACAAGAAGCCTGGGTTTCAATGGCCACTCTGCGGAGGAGGCAATGTGGTTTCCAGGCAGGGCACTGGGACTGAGGTTAACCCCCCAATGAAGGTGTATGTAAGGAGCAACATACCCACTGACAGAATAACGAGAGAAGGAAAATTGCCTAAGCTAAGACTTGAACGGGGGGCGGAGGAAGACTTGAGTTTTAATACAGGCACATTTCACAGAACATCTCCTCAATTAGCATTTCTTTTAGAAGAATATCTCTTGGTTTTTAATATCTGACTTTCCTATGAAGTATATTTCAAAATGTGTCAGCCAATGCTTACAGGCGAAAAGGGCCTTAACCCCACACAGGGATCCCCAAGCCACAGCAACAGAGATGGGAAGAAGAGACCGTGTGGCATCTGGCGGTGGGGATCAGTGGGGGCCCACTGTGCCTGTGAGGTCCGAGCACATGCAGCATGGAGACCCCTATGCTGCGGTGCCAGCCCGGCGTTCACAGTGCGGGTCCGGACTGCTGGGACGGCCATACTGCTAGTCTTCTATGGAGACACATACGCATTCCTGCATTGCTGTGCTCTATTATTTTTAAAGGTGAATCTTTAAATTGGCTATTAAAGTATAAATATTGTAGTAAGCACTGGAGTAACTAGAGGAAAAATAATTTATATTACTGTAATTTTCAAAACTGTAAATCAAAAATGCTGCTCTCATTATTTTGAAAAAATCATATTATCTTGATATTATAATTCTTAGAAAACTTGTAAAAAGAGTATTCTCTGAAATTTGTACTATCTTAATATATAAAAATCACTGAAAACTGTAAAATGGAATTAAGAAAGTTAAATAGACCCACAGAAAAGTCAAATCATTTTTAAAACTAAAGATATCCAATGGTCAGCAATCACGGTTTTGGAAAGGTAGTCCAAGTTCTCATTGTGTTTGCATAAAGATATGTTTAAGTAGCACAAAGCCTCATGTTTGATGACGAGCATCATTCCCTCCCATTTATATTTAACTGACACACTGTTTAACAATAATGACACACTATTTAACAATAATGATAGCCAGCCTATCATATCATATATTTTGAGAAGACAATATGATTTTTCTTACTCTTCTTATTTATGAGTACTTAAGATATCACAGATACATTTTTCCTTAAAAAGATAAATTTCCATGATTATTACCTGAATATTTGAAGTGATACAAATTAATGATTTTGATTTTCTGAGTCAAAAGTTATTAGAGACTTAAATAAAATATTTTTATGACCTTACTGTGTCTATTCAATTAGGCAATATAAAAGGATGCAAGGAACACACCAGAATGGACCTTTTATAATTATTCTGCCCCTTATACACGCTTAAACATTTCTCCAAAGCACAGATGCCTTTTCAGTGAGAATCCTAGTGAGTTAAATATCTACCATTATGAGAAGCACTTACATACCTATTTTCTTTTATGAACAACTTCAAGGTAAGAAAAATGCTGAATTATATTGATGAGAAAAAAGTAACATATTGTGTGTAAAGAAGATAAATAACAAGTTTACACAGCTGCTGTTTTTCAATTTTGGAAAAGTTACTTCATGCCAAGGTCACTGCATGTGGAATTATTGGCATCTTTATTGAAACACAGCACTCTTTACACAAAAAAAGCTGTAAATCTATCTAAGACAGTTATTGGGAAGGTAAAGCAGAGATATAACATCTGTCAAGCAGTTATGCATCTGGCCTAAAGAAAGGGCTTCTTATTTTCATAAAAGGCAGTTTTACCAGACTCTGTAGGAACAAAGATAGACAAATCTTTAGCAGAATGCCAAGAAATTGAAAGAAAAATCATGTGTATCTTTCTATTTGTATATTTATATATAATACATATACTTAGTATATTGTAGAAGAAAGAGATGTATATATGGGGAAGACGCATCCTTATTGAACACAACTTTACCCCATAATGTTGATTAATGGGCCAGTGTAACCCAAGAAGTGAGTCTGTATCTCAGGCTCGACTGTGAGTAGTTCTGACTTGTGTTCATGACACCTACTAAAAGGCATGCTTATCAAACACATATGTGACATAATCCCCCCAAGGCACACAGTAAAACAGATTAAATTCATAGAGATGATACAAGTGAAAAGTAAAATACTATGAAAGATAAACCCATTGTTTTGTGAGGAGATTGGGAAAGGATTATATTAGGTACAATATTCAGTTTTAAAAATCTTGTCATTACATATTGGAGGAGGGGAGCTTTACAAGTCAGGGGAGACCTATACACAACTCTTAACAGACTACCAGATCAATAGGTAACCTCGATTTGACATTTTAAGTGTGCTTTTCCTTAAAATATGTTCCATAACAGAAGAGGAAGTAAATTCTTTGCTAGTAGTGGTAATATATTGTACATTGTACTCATTGCCATTCCTTAAGGGAAACATTGACCAACTACTAGATACTTAGAGAGTGTTAAAGTATCTAAACATGTAGAATACAGAGAAGCACTAAGACTAACATGATTATTTAACACAGACAAGATCAAATAATGACTCATTTTCTATATTAAATATGTGAGAGGCTTTAAATTCTATATTTTAGGGGATGGCATAGAAAATCTATTTTTTTTTTTTTTTTCCGATCTAAGAGGCATAGGTCTAGTAGTGCTGGTGATAGGCGGCTATTTAATGAAGGGGTAGAATCGTGAGAAGGAAGTTTTGGGGATATGCGGGAAAATGTCTCAAGGATGAAAGGGTCATTTGGGATGGTAATTGTTTTGGGGAGTTCAGGAAACTTTTAAAATTTCTTAAAAAAAAAAGACACCACTGGAGCTTTCAAAAGAAAACAACTGCAAGTCAAACTATCAGGGTATCAATGACATACTCGGTTTTAAGGATAATTAAATGGATATTGCAAATATTTTAGCTTTGGAATTGAACACCAATAAAAGGCATGATTTCAAGTATAAGTAAAAGCAAAAAAGACTAATTTTTAATATAAGATATAGCTTTGTAGTTGAACAAAAATAAAAAAACTTAAACAATAAATAAATAAATCATTTTGTCCACTTCCCTCCCCCTCAAAAAAGGATATAGGAATCCCATTTTAACCTATCTCTCCAATGGAAAACAGCTGGAAAACTTTGGACAAAACGTAACTACCTGAGAATTCTGAAAGCATTAACACTATAAGAGAGTGGATTGTGGAGAGGAGTCAAAATTTGAAGACTCCATGGAGAGGAAGGGGTGAGTCACTCTTTTTTACCTTGCATTTCACTCATAATTTTGAACCACAGTGGGCCCTAACTGCAGAAGTGCAAGCAACCATATTATGGTGGCTAATATGCTAAGAGAAACTGTGTTTTCTGGCTAGAGTAATTTGGAAAAGGGGTCCTTGTTGGATGGAGAGTACAGGAATGTTCTGGAGAAAAGAAAACTAAAGAATGAAATTCTGCAGTTCTGTCTGTGAAGTTATACAAGGCAGAAAATCAACCAGAATAAAGTAGATGTATATAATAGCATCAACCAGTGGACCTAACTAATAATTATAGAATACTCCCCAATTAATAGCAGAAGATAAAATATTTTCAAGTGCACTTGGGGCTTTCACCAAAATGATCATAATTTTTGTAATAAAAAACATCTCCAAATATTTTTAAAAAATAGAAGTCATACAAAGCACATTCTCTTACAACAATGAAACTGAAGAATATAACCATACAGAAAGATACTTTAAAATATACAAACATTTGGAAATTGGAGATCACATCTAAATAACCCATGGGTCAAACAAGCAGTCATAGTAAAGTTAGAAAAAAATTAAAACAAATGCAAAATCGCAAAATTTGTGGAATTCTACTAAATGTTTCTGCTAAATGGAAGAAACTCTGCTAAAAGAAAGAAAATTTATTGCATTAAATGCTATATTGGAGATATCTTAGATCAATTGTATAGGCTTCCACTTTGAGAACCTAGGAAAGAGGAAATTTAACCCAGAGCAAACAGGAGCAAAGAAAGAGTAAATAAAAAATAAATTAACTTGAAAACAGAAACAATCAAAAAACTTAATAGAACCCAAAGCATATTTATCAAATAAATCAGTAAATATTGGTAAACTCTACCCATATTGACATGAAAAGAATAAATTACTAGTGACAAAATGAAGAGTAACATGGACTCAGAAACTAGACATGAAAAGGATACATTTTGACAATAATAATGATACAAAATTCTTAAAGACATGAACCAGGAAAGTTAATTAAAGTATAGATAACTTGTATAGATAATTTATACTATACTTAAGATATGAATTTATAGTTTTCAAACTTCACAACAAATGTAACTTAGGTCCAGATGTTTTCACTGGTAAATTATACCAAATATTTGATTAAAAAATATTCCTATGTAAGCATTGCCAAAATTCAAGAGAAGGAAATATTCTGCAATATATGCTAAATTCAATCCCCAATACATACCATATTTGCTAAATTATGTGTGCATGTGTTTGTATACACATATATAAATAAATGGATGCTTGAATGAATACACAAATTATAAAAATGTCTACAATGAAATCAATTATTGAAGACAGTAGCATGCAAACTGAATGTGTATTTGAATCACATGAATGGCCCGTGAAAACACAGATTGCTGGACCTCACTCCCAGAATTTCTGATTCAGTAGGTCGGAAGTTGGTTCGTAAGAACTTAATTTCTAACAATGGAGATGCAGCTAGTTCATGGGTCACATTTAGACAATATTTGTTTTTAAGAGAATTAATCTGCTGGTGGTAAAGCATTAGACTGTTATTACATTCTAATACATTTTAAATAAATGCCAGTGTAAAAAACTGATTATGGTGTTTCATTTAAAATATGACAGGATTAGAAGAAATGCAAGCAAATATTCCTTAAAACGTGTAATCAACAACACAAACAAGCAAGCAAAATATAACCAGAGACATTGAAATAAAGAACAAACTGCCAGTAACCAGAAGGGAGGGGAAAGAGGAAGAGTCATCAAGGAACAAGTATAAAGGACCCATGGACAAAGCCAAAGGAGGGGTAGGATTGAGGGTGGGAGGTGGGGAGGTTTGGGATGGGGGAGAGTAGTAAGGGGAAAATGGAGACAACTATACTTGAACAACAATTAAAAAAATAAAAGTTGTATTTAAATTTTGTAAGATACCGTTTAGTTTAAAATTTTAAGGATCTTCAAAGAAATAGTAAAATAAAAATTTTCTATTTAAAAAATAAATAAAAATAAAATTGGATAGTCAACCTACTTTTTACCCATTTTACTTTTGCAATTCTAACAAAAGGTAGACTATAATAAAATCAACACTATATGCTCCTCACCCACCTAATTCACCAAATCTTAACATTTTACTTTTGTTCACAGTTAACATTTGCTCATTTTCTTTTCTTTCTCTCCCTTTCTCTCATACTCTTTCTCTTTTCACACAGGCACATGCACATACCCATATGCACACACAGAATATTCAAATGCACATTTTTAACTTGATAGTAAATTTCATATATCAGGCTGCTAGAGTACCTCATGCTTAGATATATCAATATGTATTTCCTAAGGTAAAGCACTTTCCCTTAACATAACCACCAAACTACAGTGACACCTGAAGAATCCAATATTAACACACCAATATTTTTTTATTTTATTTTTGCTGTTTACACTATTACAGATGTCCTCATCCCCTCTCCCCTTTGCCCAGACCCCTCCCCTTTGTAGAGACCCCTATATCACCCTTTCCTTCAGGCAATCACCAAATTGTTGTCTGCGTCAGTGTGTTTTGCATACATCTTCTTTGCTAATCCTTGTATCTTATTTTATGCAGCCCCCTCCACCCCTTTCCCCTCTGACATCTGTCATTCTGTTCCATGTATCCATGCCTCTGGTTCTGTTTTGTTCATCAGTTTATTTTGTTCGTTAGATTCCACATATAGGTGAGGCCATATGGTATTTCTTTGACAGACTGGCTTATTTCACTTAGCATAATAATCTCCAGGTCTATCCATACTGTTGCAAAGGCAAGAGTTCCTCCCCGCCCCCCTCCCCCGGGGCCCCACCAGCAGACTGGTGCAGCCACTGTGGAAACGTTAAAAATGGCACTGCCTTTTGACCCAGTGGTTCCACTTCTGGGAATATATCCTAAGAATTCTGAAACACCAATTCAAAAGCACATAAGCACCCCTATGTCCCACAGCTGTGCTATTTACAATAGCCAAGATCTGAAAGCAACCGAAGTGCTCATCAGTAGATGAGAGGACACAAATCTGGTATTTTTTCCTGAGGAAAAAATTCCACACAGTGGAATACGACACACTAATACCTTTTTTTTTTTTTTTGGCTTTCTCATTTTGCTATTTTATATGCATATTTTTTTAAATTTTGTTTTAATTGTTGTTCAAGTACAGTTTTCTGTTTTTTACTCCCATCCCAGCCCACCGACCCAGCCCTCCCCACCTCCCTCCCATTTCCACCCCCGCTAGTTTTTGTCCATGTGTCTTTTATATTTGTTACTGTGAATCCTTCCCCTTTTCCTCTAATACTTTTTAATATACAGTCCATTTTCAAATTTCCCCAAGTGTCTTACTCACTTTTTAAAAACCATTTAAAATAATTAAAACATCAAGTATTGTTTCCATAAAGAAAAGCACTCTGATGGTGGTAAGAAGCAGAATAATGTCTGCATGGAGACTTTTCTCCCAATTTGTTGTAATTTAGTATATTTCACATTACTTCATTTATATTACCAGAATCTATTGGGTCTCTTAATCCCATTAATGATACATATTAAAAGGGAGATGATATGTTATGATTTTTTAAACTTCTTTCTGATTAACTGAAAGGGGGGATGGGAGTGACAAAACTAGGACAAGTGAGAAAACATAATATTTGTTAGAAGAATAAAATGGCGAAAGCTAGTCTACTGCCATGGCAAGATCAAATTTCTCCTAAAGATATTTGTGCTTTTCATAATATTACAATAACTTTAAGAGGCATTTTTTATTCCAAGGTAATATTATAAAAAGTTATTTACAAAACAATAAACTAGTGTAGGTTAACCAAATAAAAAAATGAAACAGGAAATATTGCATTATTTGTAGATTGACTATAAAGAAACAATGAAAAGCACTGACTTTACTTTAGACAATTTGGACAGCCAAAATTTAAATGTCATCAAACAAAATTCACAAAAAATATTTCCTGAATATGTTACTCCTTCAACAAAGCATGAGTGATTCACTAGTAGTTCCATTTCATAGGTTCACACCTGTTCATAGTTTATGAAGAGATGTTCAATGATTAATCAAATTTTAACATCTGCCATCATACTGAAGCTTGGTATACAGAAGTACAGCGATGCATAATAATTACAAGAAGAAAGTATTTGATGTACACTTTACTGGTAAAAAGTCAAAAATTACAGAAAAATTCTTCTACTTTGACTTCATCATTTGACTTTTAACATGTAATAAAATCACTTCCATTTAAAATAATCCTTTAGAAGTTAATCTTTGCTAAAAAGACATTTTATTTGGCTTATACTTGATTATCATAGAAAAGAAAATTTAAAGTAAAATGAAATAAAAAGATGAAGAAAATAAGAAGCAGGCACAATTCAAACAAATACCAACAACCTTCTATCATTCTTCTTTTCTTTTTAAAAATTTTTATTGTTTAAAATTTTTTATTGTTTTGTCATTGTTTAAATTTTTTATTATTGCTGTCCCATTCCTCCATTCCCCGCCTCTGCCCCACCCACCCCCGACCTCCCACCTTCAAACTCCCCCCACCCATTGTCTCTATCATTCTATGATTCTTAAATATAGGTTAAGAGATTATTTTCCACACAATTTTGCCTTTCTTTTTAACATAAATATCTCTCTTTTTTGCTAAGAATTCCGTAATATGCATGTCAAACATAGTATTTAATTAATTTTGTGGCAATTTTTATGTTTATTGTTATTTTTATGTAATTGGTAAAAAACACTGCTTTCTTATTTTGTTTGTATTTTTTAATTGTTAAAGTGAACACTGCATCATTGATTGTGAATTGATAATATTTCTTCTTTTGTAAGTTACCTGTGTATAAATGGATTTTGAATATATTTCTTGTTATTGAATAAAAAAATCATTATTATAATAAAAAGTTTTTTGCTTAAGTTTTTACAATAATTGCTTATATTGTTTATGATACATATTTTTGTTATTAAATATTCTATAGCCAAATATAGTTATATTCCCTAATTTTTATTTGATATTTGATATTTTGATGTAAATAATCTTATACTATAAAAAATAAATGTGTCAATATTTTAAAGGTCAATCCAATGAACCAATATTTTCTAATGAGATATTCCTGATGATGACAAAATCATACATTGATAATCTATTCAGTGCATAAGACAGATTATTAAATTTAAATAAAATTGATTATGAAAATTTAATTAATATGCTCTCAGATTCTATACTGTAAATAACTTGTAAGAAACTATGACTTGTCAACTTTTCTTGTTTCTCAAAAAAGAATATCCACAACTGTCTGAAATTACTATCAAAATATTTTTTCTTTTTCCCAACTATTTGAGAGTGAATTTTCTATATCCAGTTCAACCAAATCAACACTTGACAGACAGAACAGAATAGGAGATCTGAGATCCCAGCTGTGATCTACGAAGACAGGTATTAGCCAAATTTTCAAAAATGCATAACAATGCAAATCTTCTCAATAATTGTTAGTTTTGACATATACTGTCATTTATCAAAAAATACAGTATTCATATTAACACGTACTGAATATATTAAGTTTTTCATAAATTTAAATAAGTGCTTTTGCTTTAATTTGTAAGAAAATAAACATTAATTGTTCTAAGCCACATAAACAGAAGATTTGGGGGGTAATCAGTTACTAGCCGACATCCTAGGACATGGTCACTTTCATACGAATTAATGGGCAGCCTGCTGTTCTTCTGGGGCCAGGACTCTTCTCATTTCCACTGTATTCAAACATGACTCACCTCTGATCTTATCATGGCCTAAAATTTCTCTTCAGTCCATTGCTACATCTACATTCACAAATGCAAGTATCGTTCATTTTAATTTAATCAATATGGAGTTTGTTTTTGGAAATGTATATTAGCTCTAAGGTTGTATATTTTTATAGAGTATTCTCTATGATATCCAACTTTATAAGAAATATGATTATGTAATTTTTACTCAGTATTCAGCAGGTTAAGTTAAAAAAGTGAGTCTGAAATATTTTCTTATATTAGCATATATTTTGATGGATAGTATTTTCAGGAATAATTTTGGTATAATTATTTGCTTCTTAAAAGCATGAGACAATACTGTGATTTGAGTATAACTACTGAATGCTACATAAAGCAAAAACACAAATACTTCATGGTGACAGGAAAATTAATTTTTGACAAAAGTTAAAATGATAAAAGGAAATGAAAAAATAACTTGAGACCTTGAAATTAACAATATATGTTCCTCTCTTGACAGATTAGAATGCCTACTAAAATTGAAAGAAGTGTTGAATTTGGGAATGTTACATTCATTTACTTAGATATTCCATGAACATATGATATATAAAGTATAAAAAGTTTTGATGAAATAGATAAAACTTTATGTTACATAGGCAGAAATATGTTTAAATTCATCAAAAGAATTTAATAAGGTTTAAATGCTAATTATTGCTACCCAAATGTGCCACTCTAAATACAATGGTACCGTGCATATACAGCTCCCAGTCACTGCCTAGTCACATTCTCATCTGAGAAGAGACGCCCTTCTGTGCCTCAGTGACAACAGCTTACAACACCAGCCATTTCTACCCTCGGCGCTGTCACATGGTGCACTGGTGCAGCCACCGTGGAAGGCAGGATGGAGTTACCACACACAAAAAATGTTACTACTTTAACACCAAACAATCCTACCTCTGGGGTTATATCCAAATAAGCCCAAAACGCTAATTCAAAAGAACATATTCACCTTTGTGTTCATGGGTGCATTATTTACAACAGCGAGGATTTGGAAACAGCCCGGTTGCCCATCAGTAGACGAGTGGATAAAAAAAAAAAGATGAGTGGTACAAGAGCACAATGGAATACCTCTCAGTTGAAAGAGAAGGAATCCTTACCTTTTGTGAAAACATGAATGAGCTAGTAGAGTATTATGCTAACTGAAATAAGCTAGTGAGAGAAAGGTAAGTGCCATATGATTTCAATTGCATGTGGAATCTAATGAATAACATAAATTAAAAAAGCAGAGACAGACTCATGGAGACGAAGAACAGACTGACAACTGTCAAAGGGGAAGGGTTTGGGAGCTGGGTGGGAAGGGTAAAGGAATTAAGCAACAACAAAAAGAGGAAGAAAGACAGACTCATGGAAACAGACAACAGCAGGGTGATGTGGGCGGGGCCGTGAGAGGCAGCAGAAAAGGGTAAAGGAGGGTACGTGCTGATAGAAAGAGGCTTGACTTGGGGTGGTAAACACACAATAAAACAAACATACTATACACTGTAAACTGTATACCTGAAATGTATATAATTTTATTAACCAATATCACCCCAGCGTATGCAATTAGAAAGATCTCTCCCCTGGGCACCTGCCACAGATTGCTTTTATACCTGTTAAAAACTTTGTTTTAAATATGACTTCCCTTGACAGGGTTTCACTGGCCACCTAATATAAGTTACCTTCTGTCTGAAGAGCTGTATTAACATCTTGATTGCAATCACAAATGTGTTTGTACACACATATTTATATAAATATCATCAGTACCCTTTTTACAATATGTTTTTAAATATATAAGATGTTTCCATTCTTAAAAGAAACACATACATTTGTTAGCTGAATAAAAATAATTAAAATTATTTTCAACTCATTGCATGGAATATTCTTCAAGAGAGGTCATAGGTAAAGTCACAAATCAAGTCCTAACAAATTCAAGCAAATTGAAATCATATCCAGTAACTTGTCTGACTATAATGAAATTAAACTAGAAATCAGGAACAGTAGGAAAACTTGAACACTCTCATATACGTGCAAGTAAAACAGCATACTCCTGAACAATCAATGGGTCAAAGCCAACATCCAAAGGGAATTTTAAAAATACCCTGAAACAAATGAAAATAAAACACACCATACCAAAAAGAACGTCATAGATAATGTAAAAGCAGTTTTAAGAAGGTAGTTTATAGCTATAAAAACCTAGATTAAGAAAAGAACAATCTCAAATAAAGAACCTTATTTTACAACAAAAGGAATTATAAATAGAAGAAAAAAACTAAGCCCTAATGTAGCGGATGGAAAGAAATAACAAAGATCAGAGCAGAAATAAATGAAATAGAGACTAAAGAGACAACAGAAAATACCAACAGAAATAAGAGCTGTTTTTTAAACAAAACTAACAAACCTTTAGCTAGACTTAGAAAAATAGAGATAAGACTCAAATAAATGAAAACGGAAAGGGGAGACATTACAATTAATTCTGCAAAATACAAAGGATCACTAGGCTATTATGGAAAAAATTTTTCTCTAAGCAATTTATAATATAGTAAAAACTTGTGCTGATAGCAATGCATACTTGCATTCATTATTTTTCAATGGCTTACAAGATTTTGTGAACCTACTCACTATAAAGTGAAATATATGAGGTCTGTCTGGAAAAAGCTGACCCATTGTTAATATAATGAGAATGCTTTGCTACTCATTATAAGGTGAAATATATGAGGTCTGTCTGGAAAAAGTCCAGCCATTGTTAATATAATGAGAACGCTTCATGGGACATCGATGCAACTTGGCATCCAAAGAGAGTGGATTGGAATGCACACGTGTGAAAATGATGACTTCACTGTACTAGTTAGTGGGGACTGTAGATGCAGTTGAGTGAGCATGTGTACTGTGTGGCTGTCTCAGTCAATGACTGAGCAAACAGAGCAACAGATCTGCATCAAATTTTGCATTAAGCTTGAACATTCCTCTGCAGAAACTATTCAGATGATTCAAAAGGCTGGAGCTCTGGACAACTGGTGATTGGCAGCTGCATCATGACAACATGCCCATTCACACATCACATCTCATGCAGAGTTTTTTGGCGCAATATCAAATTACCGAAGTAACTTACACCCCTACAGCCCAGATTTCGTTCTATGTGACCTCTGGCTTTTCCCAAAACTACAAGCACTTTTGAAAGGGAAGAGATTTCAGACCATCAATGAGACTCAGGAAAATATGACAGGGCAGTTGATGGCAATTGAGAGAACTGCGTGAGGTCCCCAGGTGCCTACTTTGAATGGACCGAGGCATCATTGTCCTATGTGCAATGTTTTTCCATCTTGTATCTTTTTCAATAAATGTCTCTTTTTTTTCATATTACATGGCAGGCTAACTTCTGGACAGACCTTGTAATTCAGCATAGGGACTACTATTATTGCTACTTGGGATTATTTGGTAATGATATTTTGTAAATGAGAACATTTGTTGTTTCAGTAACTTTTTTCTATTGCCTTCGGACTACAAATACTGTTCCAAACATCTGTGTAATCAGTTTAACACTGATGCATAGAAAGACCCCTGACACCAAGAGGTGTATGACTAATACTCTACTCCAAAGATGAAATTTAGAGCACAGCATGTACTTCTCAAATGAGTGGTCCTATATTTAGACATTTAAGACTCACTGTTAATCCTGGGTTGCTTTAGCTCACTGGGAAGTCAGAGAAAAGGAAGCCTTGGAGACAGGTTCAGGTTAGCCTGGGACAAGCTGCTGCTGTCCACTGCTCCACGAGTTGCAAGTCTCTTGAGGTCCCCTGGAGTTTAGAAGATGCATGCCTCTGGGGAAAGAGTGGGGAAGAGGAGGGGAAAGGCAGGGCGTGGGCATGCTCCCCAGAGAGACAGCACACTCTTTGGGTCCTTTGTCCTTCAGGTTTTATCCCTCTTGCAGGTGGAAATCTTAGGGGAGGTCTCAGGGCAGGATTTCAGCAGAATATTAATCAGCCTTCTGGTGTATCCAGTCTCCACTGATTGTTTAGCATCAGGGCAGGGTCATTAGTCAATGCAGCTGGTCCTGAGACAGCCATAGTCTGCTTCTGCTGTTTCTCTGGGCCTGGAGCTGAAATATATCTGAGGCCTAGATGGTATCACTAGGGAGGAAAGGTCAGCGGGTCCAAACTGCATGACCAGCTGCATGCTAGGGGAGGAGTCATTACCTTGGGGGCAAGTTCCTTGCTTATGCAGTTCTGCCTCATACTAGGCACCCAAGGCTTTCCACCCTGGTAGCATTCTGTACCTGCCCCTCACCCTTGCTCTGCTCAGGCCTAACTGCCTACACCATCCAGGCATTACAGGACTGAGCAGGATCATCTCGATACGGTCCTTAAGCATTGAGGGGATGAGCGGGCAATGCCTAAAGTGTGTCAGTGATGAGCCAACTATAATGGATTTAGCAGACAAATACTTTAAATAAGCTATTTTAATTATCTCTAAAGCTGAAAATAAAATGTTCTTTAATGAGTGAAAAGAAAGGTAGTATCAGCACAGAAATGGAAATAATAAAATATGCCAAAGTTGAACTGAAGAGTTTAATAATTTAAATGAAAATCATGGGATTGGCTTAAGGGCACCCTGGATGGTGGAAGAAATTGTTAAGAGATGTGAAGATGAATTAATGAAAATTATTCAAAACTAAAAACAGTGAAAAAATTGAAGTAAAAAGAACAGAGCCGCAGTGACCTGTGGGACAATGTCAGTAAGTATCATAATTGCCCTCACAGGAGGAAAGTATGGGGGAGACCAGGACAGAAAAGCTTTTTTTTTTTAAATGGCAAATTTTCAGAAATTTTGGGGGAGAAAAACATCAGCTTATAGATTAAAAAATTCAGCAAGCACCAAGAAAGATAAATATAATGAAAACCATAAATGGATGTTAAATTTTTTCAAGCGGTCTGTGAGTAAACTATAGTTCTATTAAAATGAAGGATAAAATAATATGATTTCAATAGATTTTTTAAAAAATAACTGGACATAATTCAACACTCATTTATGAATAAAAGAAAGAAGGAAGAAAAACATTCTTAACAAACTAGATTTTCTTTAATATGACTTGGTTTTCTAACAGATATATCAAACTTCATATTTCAGAGTAAATTATTAATGCCTTTCCCCTAAGAATGGATAGGACTCAGGGATGAACTATATACTGTAATGTCTTAGAAATAAAAAATTCACATCTGCACTTTGAAGGTGCTTGGAAGTACTATAATTTTCAGTGTATGTTTTACCTAGAATGACACATGCTTATTTAGCCTTGATATTATTTTCTTCCTCACATAGAATATGTAGGTTTTCTTTCTTTTTTTTTTTTTTTAATAAATACTGCCCTGGTCTAAATAATTGAAATTTCTCACTGTTTTCTTATTAAGGAAAGTAGAGACTTCAAATTTAGTACATATCATTTTTGATCACTATAAATAGTTACAGTAATTTCTTATAATTCATAGCATAATTTTGCTGTGTGAAACCTTGGCTCTTTTTGCCTATGCAGTAAAGAATTAAAGATCAGCAAGTCTATTAGTACGCAAGCAAAGTTTATCAGTGACACCTCCTCACAGAAGGAAACAGTTTTGCCGAGGTGGGGGAGAAAGTCACAGGGCACAGGTAAGAGTCCTGAGTCCTGAGGACAAAGTTTATGGGTGCGACGAGGATGAGTTACACTCTGATTGGCAGGTGTAGGTGGTGCCTGCTTTCCCCCAGGAGACATGTCCACCTAAACATAGGCACGTGCGGGGGTCTGTTTCCTTGAGTTCTTATCTTTTGCCAGACCACATTTGGTCATCTGTTGTAAAACAGATACATGACTGGGAGGCAGTTAATCCAAGTTAGGACAGTTAAAAATGTTATTTATGGGCTTTTTCTGTAAGTACTATATGTAATCAAAAGTGGGTCTGGCTGCCTGTTGCTACGAAAGCCAATGCTAGAGAGGTGGGTGCTGATGTAAACAAAAGTGGTTTATTTGCAGATGCTGGCCATGTGGAAGATGGGGGACTCACATCTCAAAGCCCATCAACTGGAAGATGGGGAACTCATGTCATGAAGCCCATCTCTACCACTCAGTGGAGGTAGGGCTTTTTTATAAGCAGGGAGAGAGGGACAGGACGAAGAGATCAAGGGAGGGGGTTGCAATGTTCTCTACGTGCAGATGAGCATGGACCATTCTGAAAAGGCAAGTGATGGTCCCATGTACATCATCTTGGTTTAGTCATTCTGGCTTTACATCATCCTGGCTCCATGGATGAAGGTCAGCAAATCTCTCAGAGCTGGGATGCTTGAAGGTCAGAGTCTCTATCTTTTGAAACTAGTTCCTAGGAATCTCAAACACACATGTTGTTCACCTACAAGATACATATTAGTCCAAGTCTGCATTTACAGAAACAATGTGAAAAGAATGCTGGAGTGGGTTACAATCCCCCACTATTACAATTTTCCACTGCTGTAATTCTCTACTGTTGCAAATGGGCTCCCTCCTCTTTCTAACTTCTACCTAAAAGTTTATCATCCATTTATTTTCAGAAGTTTATCTGTTCTTATTCATGATGTCTAGAGTTACATGACTTCTCTGAAGGCCACTCTATATAGATGCCTAGACCAGGCCACAATGGATCATGGCGGTACCTGCTGGACTCAGAAATTCCATACACACAGCAAGTGAAGAAAATCAACTGGTCTTCACAGAACTCTTTTTTAAGCTAAATTGTGACTGAATTTCTGTGTTACGGTTTCCTGACGTTACTGCCCTATTGACCCTTACAATGGCACTGAATTTAAATGCAGTTCTTAATTATAGTTGGTAGGGATGATTCTGTAAAAACAATATAAATGAAGCCACTTCAAAATGAAGTCAGAGCTGTCATCCTGAGGAACTGCCTTGCATGTATAACTCCTCAAACCCTTGGAATGTTTGAACTAAACAAAATAAACTTTGGACTGACTCGTCCAAAGCAACACTGTATTTCAAACAACTGTCTGCAGTCTTAACAGGAAGGCAGACATTCTAAGCACTCCACCAAAAATTAAAGAGATTCTTTAGAGTTAAAAATGCCATGCATAGACAAGAATAACTTAGATTATTTTCACCTACAGAAATTCCTTCTTTAGTTTATTAACATCAATGGAAATCCCTTCCCTCCGTTCATGTAATTATTACCTTTCCCTTTCTCATGAATACACCTTGCCTTCACCTGCTGGAAAAAAACACTTGGAAATTTTGCCTGAATCAGTGCTTCTAAAAACTGGACTTCTTTTTATCTCAAAAAACAAACAACAGCAAACACAACAAACAAACATACTTTTTGCCTCTCACTTTGGCATTTTATATTTAGGTTAAACTTTCTTGCTTACAAATCACAATTCAATACCAATTAAAAGGCCATGAATCATAATTTTAGATCCTGTTAGAATCCTTCAGATGTTCAAGTATAAATCCCCAAAACTGAAAAAGAGCAAAGTACTTGAGTTTCTATTAGAAGACACTAAGTAGCCCTGGCTGGTGTGGCTCAATTCATTGGAGTATCGTCCCTTAAACCTAAAGGCCGCAGGTTGGATTCCCAGTCAGGGAACATGCCTAGGCTGTAGGTTTTGCCCCCAGTCAGGGCATATATGAGAGGCAACAAATCAATATTCTCCCTTTCTCTCCCTCCCTTCCCCTCTCTCTAAAATCAATAGGCATATCCAGATGAGGATTAAAAAAAAAGATAGTAAGTAGCAATCTAGCTAAATGTAACCACTGCTCTTCCCAGGAGGCACACATTCATAAGAAGTTGACTGTTTTATTTTAGAAAGTATTGAGGGCTGAGATCAAAAGATCATTCTCTGGAAAAAAACCTGAGAGAGTAATTCAAGCAGGATAACTATTTGAAAGCCAGCTGAAAGTTGAGGACTCTGAAGCATGGTAGCCAGAGATTTGCTTTACCTCGAAGTACCAAATACTAATGAATGTGGACTGTCTTCTGAGTAAATCTAAGAGTTCTGTTGAGAACAACAAATGTTTAATAGTTTCTTAAGTGCAGTTCAACAAGCAGGATTCAACAGTTTAAAAGACTGAAGGACAGGGATTGAGCAGACAGGAAAAAGGACTCATGGACACAGACAACAGTGTGGTGATTGTGGGGGGCAGGGGTGTAAGGGGGACTAAATGGCAATGGGAATATACAATAAAGACTGAATTAAAATAAAATAAATATAAAAAAGACTGAAGAGCAATTTTAATATACTAAGAGAGTACTATTTAATTAAATGAAAAAAATGTAGCCCCAGAAATTATCTAAGATTCTGAGTAAACCCTTTACAGTTTTTGATGGTGTTCGCTGCTATTTTTGTTTTACTTCATATTTATCTCAAAAATCTTCGGAAATTGGAAAAAAAATAATGTTAATTAAGATCTATTTCCTTCTGAATATTTTCCAGAACTAAATTAAACCTACCATCTGTATTTGTTGTTGCATTTAGTAGAAAATTTACTAAATCCTTTAACTACATATATACACATATATATTGTATAGATTTAAGCATACATGATATATACCCATATATACATACATATGCAAATCAGGTGAGTCATAAAACACTGCATACAAAGGGACTCTGATCATTTCACTGCTCCATTGATTTTGTTTCTACCAAACCCTCGAGGCATCTTCACATTTAATAACTTCTTGTACTGCAGGATGACTGAATAGCAGCTTGCCCTTCTTATAGAAAACCTTAGAGGCATTTAGCAGCTAAAATCACTTAACAGCAACTTCTAAACTCTGATTTATTCACTGCCAAAATCATTAAGTTAAGACTTCATTCATCTTACTTGGCCAGTCCAACTTCTTTGGATAAAAATAAAAGTAGTTCTCTGAAACTTCCTTTGAAAATTATAAACATGCAGCAAGGCCATTTCTCTTGGCACATTTTGTCGTGAATGAAGGCTTAGCTGCCAGCAGACTGCACCTCCAAGACACTTCAGTGACCAAAACCCCTGCAGAAGCTGGCTGCCACGCTGATGCAGCAGGGCACTCCTTCAGAAGGGCAGATAAGCAGTCCTAGAGGAATTTAAATATCTTTTTATAGTTTATTTGGTGTAATAACACAAAAGTTAATTATTTGTTTTAATTAATATTATCTGAATCAAGCTGTTATTGAAGTGTCTTGCTACTTGTTTTATGAGCTTGAGCAAAATATGAGATTCATACATTTGTCATTTATTGTCCTTACTCTACACTTTCATAATGTAGCTAAACTGTAAATGATTTTAAACCTATTTCAATAGGATGTCTTTTGATTGGGAATGATACTTTGTGACCATATTCCTTTTGTTCACCATTATTTTCTGATGGGTAGCATAGTTGTACAGCATAAAGAAGTAATGCAATGCACATTCTTTGAATAAACTAATGACAATTTAAGAGCATTACCCATGTTTAGAAGGGAGGAGGAGGAGAAAAAGGAGGAAAGAGAGGGGAGGGGGAGAAGAAGAAATTCCTAACACTACCAAGTAAATTTTTGTTCCTTCAAATCATCTATTTTCTGGCAGAAAAAAGTAAGCTTATTTTTTATCATGTGCATTAGATAAAATAAAGGCAGTAATACCTCAAAAAAAGTGCACCAGAAAAATGTTTTCATTCTCCTCCCCCACTATTAGTTGCTATTTATCTTTACCTAAATGAGCAATATAAGAAATGGTGTTTTTGTTCTTAGAAGTTACCTCAATGTTACTGGAATATTTTGACAATGAAATAGTACTCCCAGTAGAGAGATAAAAGTTGTTAAGATGTCAAAGCCAGTTGGAGTTGCCCATGACCTGCTCTGCAAAGAATTATTTATGTTCTCAATTTTCTAGAAATGCAAACTTCACAATAAAGACTTTTCTCTGTGCGTGTATGTTTCTAGTGAGACAAATTTTCAGTAAACATCATTTATATAAAGTTATTTTCTAGATGCTATATATTTTTTCTGATAGTACTTTCCCTTAAATTTGTCATTTGGTCCACATATACTCTGAGACTGCTGTATACTCTGGTAACTTAGATGTTGGAAATATAATGAACATGAAACCAGAAACAAATTGTATATTTGCAATTTTCAGTTACTAATTCACCAGTGTTAATCTATATGCGGAAGACAAAAAGTTGCTAGTGCAGTATAAATGCTTGATACATATATACTGATTTAAGTTTTAAATGGAATGATATAAATAGAGAGAGAGAGAGACAAGCAGGGTGGGACAAAAGTAGGTTTACAGTTATGATACATGAAACAGAGTTTATTCTTGTATTATTATTTGCTATTATATCACTTTCTATACAGACAACTGTAAACCAACTTTTCCCCACTGTGTGTGTGGGGGCGGGGGATTAACATCACTCATATAAAGCACACAGATAAAATTATTAATACAAGTATAACTAGATGGCCCTATGAACCATTTTAATTTACACATGTATCAATAGGTGTACGATGTTACATAATTTACTCTATTCAATATTTTCAAGACAACAAGTCTAAAAAAAGTGACTTACTGATCTTCCCCACTTCCAATGATCCCTCTTTTCAACTGATGTCATGATACATACACCAACCTTTTTCTGTTTTAGTGCTTAAGCTTTACAAAATAACTACACATTTTATACGATACCAAGCACCAGATTCTAAGTATTTATGAGGGAAGCTAACATTAGAAAATGTAAAGATAAATAAAATATAAACATGATTTTGATGGAGAATAATATTTATAGAAATTACCAGGAAAAAATTGAGAATATAAATAAGTTAAAGATAATACAGATGGCGTCTGACTTATGATCATTGATGGATGATTTCCAAACTTTATAATGGTGTGAAAGACATACACATTAAGTAAAAACTGTACTTGGGATTTTGATCTTTTCCTGGGGCAGTGATATGCAATACTTTCTTCGGGTGTTGGGAATGGCAGGGAAATAATTTTGCCCAACTGTAAGCTGATGTAAGTGTTCTGAGCATATTTAAGGTATATTAAGCTAAGCTATGATGTTCAGTAGGTTAGGTGTAATAAAAGTATTTCAACTAAATGGTATTATCACCTTCCATGGGTTTATTCGGATGCAAGCACACTGTAAATCAAGGAGCACCTGACCTGTACCAACTATGTCCGTAAACAGATTACTTGAATGAGTGGATTATAATTTTGTACAACTGAAATGTATAATGTTATAAACCAATGTAACCTCAATTCAAAAAGTATAATGGGTTCATTCTCCAACAAACAGAGCCTACAGCTATTGGGCCTAGTGCAGAAGCAACCAAATAAAGGTTTCTTCATTGATCAGATCTGCAGTCTCAGGAGAGTGCAGCAGCCAAATGGTTGGGGATGTGTGGTATACGGAATCTGATATAAGTGCTTTAAAATGTAAATTTTTATCACACTTATAGATACATAGAGCAGACTGATGGCTGCCAAAGGCAGGGGGTTGCAGAGGGGTGTCAAATGGCTAAAGGGGGTCAAAAGGCACAAACTTCCAGTCGTCAGATAAATGTCAACTGTACAGCATGACAACTGTTGTTACAATATACAGTGAATATCTGAAAGTTGCCGAAAGAGTAGATCTTAAAAGTCTCATCACAAGAAAAACATGTAACTATGTACATTAATGGGTGTTAACTAGACTTATTATGGTGAACATTTTGCAATACATACAAATATCAAGTCACTGTTATAAACTAATACAATATATGCCAATTATACCTCAATAAAAAATAAAAATATTTTCTCCAAAGTCAAGGATAAACATCAGTGAGCATGAAATCTTTAAAAGTAATTTTAACTCTTACCTCCTTTTTCCTTCTCCACATTATCAAAGAGTAAATGGGAAGAGTCGAAAGTTACAAGTTTACGCTGACTACTAAGAATGGCAGCTGTTAATGTCTCTTCTGAACCTTCTGAGTATCCCGTGACTACTGTTCTCCAATACCAGCCAGACATAGTTGGATATGACCTGGAACTATTCTATAACGTGGCACCCTTTATGTCACTTTTCGTAAGCTGATTTTTCTTGTTGTCCATCAGATTCTTGTTGTACCAGCTTCCAACGAACAAGCGACATATAAGCTTTGCAGAATTTTTTTCCAAGGCTACAAAAGTGGGGAGAATTTGTCTATTTTTTCAAAGCATATATTCTTTACTTGTATAAATAGAAATGTAATGACAAATTGTTACACAAAACTGCAGTCAGGAGGATGTTTTTAGTACTGGTGGACAAGAAGTATCCATGCACAAAAGGAGCATTATGGGGAAAAAACATTCACAAAAAAACAAACACTCAAATTATAAGGAGAGTTGAAGGGACATGAAAAGGGGGAAAAATCCCAGTGACAGAGAATAGGGTGCAACTAACTTTGTTTATAGGTTTACAGTACAGGAGAAAGCAAACTTAGCAGAAATCTATGGATGGTAACAACATATGAAGTGAAGTTTGAGCCTGTTTACAAACAGTGAATATACCTACGTGTTCTAAGTTAATGTAATAATCCCAGCACAGATGGCAGGCTTAGGGAACACCACAGGGAGAGAACTGAACTACATTTGTTCAAACACAACTTGGAATTTTATTGTGGAATCCTGACATGAACAGAACAGAGTCTAGACTCAAGTTCTTAATAGCTAAGAAATATTGTTTGTTACTCGGCATGAGGAAAGATTAGTAATTTTTATTGAGACTTCTCTTTATGCCTCTGATTCCATTTCAAACCTGTTTCTAAAGATATGGTTACATTAGCACATATTTCAAAGGAGAAGACTCATTCAGTCTCAGCTAAATTATTTCCTTTGAATGAAAGCACTATTAAAAGTACCATTAGGTTTTCCTAACAGGAAGATACGGTAGGTTTAGAGATCTATGCAGTATTTGAGAGAGGAATTCTGGATAATAAAAATAAAACCAAAAATAATTTTCTTCATAAAATATCATTTAAACTAATACCATTTCTTTCTAAATAGCTTACATTTTGCTCTTTTTTTTCTATTGTTAAATAATGAAAATTATTGGGTACTTAATAAATATCCACTATTAATAATTAAATTAATATAGTAGAGTAAACTAATGCCTTTATCAATAGTGTTAGGATCCAAACCAAAGAAGTCACACAGATAAATTCTGAAATACTTATTTTTGTTATTTTTTGAGAATTTCTATAATATAAGCATAGAATCTATCCATCTATATAAAATTTTAACACACACATATGTTTATAGGTACACATTTGTATATATTCTAAATACAAAAGCTTTAAACGTATTTATAGTTACTTGTCTACAGCCAGACATGTGGGTGTGTGTGTTCGTGTGTTCACAAGGTGTTAAGTAAAAAAAGTTAATGACATATGAAAAGGAATGCTGTTTTTCACTACTAAGTTGCTGGGCAAAATTAGTATGTAAACAAATATTTACTAAGAGCTTGGTCTTTGATTTTGGTTGAGGAGGTGGTCAAGGTCTAGAATGTGGGAAAAAGTTGGGCTGCTTGACCTGATGTTATAAGGAACGAACGTACTTGGCACTGAGTCTGCTTGGTCAGGAGAGACATGAGTTTTGAAAACCTGAGGTTCAGACGTCTCATGGTAAAGACAGTGTCAGTGGGAAACGTAACTTCTGCAGTGGTGACCATCAGGTAACTGAGAGAGAGGTGTGGTGGAACAGCAGAGAATTTCACGAAGGGCCCATGTAGCTCTATTGTTCCTTTTTATGTAATGCACGTTCTTCATATAATAAATCTTAACATTTGTATTAAAGATTGACTTCATTTTTTTAATATTCCCATTATATTATGTGTAATATTCAGGTGTTTTAACTCTCTTATTTGAAAAAAAAAGAGGATTTTTTATATTATTTCTCTCTCTGACAAAGGTAATGTTTGTTATCAGATGTACCCTCTGCATTTACAGAGGATTTAAAATAAAGTAGTATATTAAGCCCTGGCTGGTGCAGCTCAGTGGATTGAGTGCGTGCCTGTGAAGCAAAGGATCGCAGTGTGATTCCCAGTCAGGGCACATGCCTGGGTTGTAGGCCAGTTTCCAGGAGGGGAAGCATGAGAGGCAACCATACATTGATACTGATATTTCTCTCCCTCTCTCCTTCCCTTCCCCTCTAAGGATAAATAAAATCTTAAAAAAATAAAGTAGTATATTAGACACATAATGACTCCCTTATGTGACAATGAAAAGTATCATTTCATTTCTCTATACATAGCATACCTATATATAAGGCAAGAGAAACTACGAGGTGATAAACTGCAAACCTAGAAAAGTCCTATGATAATTCAGTGTTATTCTGATGGGCTAAAAGCTGCAGTCACTGATACAGTTTATATTTGTTGGTGGTGATATGAGACTTAACATCAGAAAATGAGTTTTAAAGTTCTGAGACTATCATTTAGGGGAATTCCAACAAGTAAATCTAAATTTATTCATAACATAGACTATACAAATGTTAGGGTACTAATGAAAACACTTCTACAAATTCATTGTTTTCATAAACTAGATATATTTGCAATCACAGTAAATATAGGACATACACGTTTATTACTTCAACTCAACCATGTCAGACAGTTAATGTCTTTGAGGCAACTGTTACATATGGACCGAATTCTTGCACATGCTGTTGAATATAATATAATCAAGCCATTAATCATATGTTTACATGACTGAACTAATACTTGTTTTAAGTCTTACCTGCTAATTCAACATTTACAAATTTTCTTTCTGTCTGTAATCATATTGCATTTAGCCATAACTAGAAATAGAGTCTTAATAATTCTAAAAGTATTGTTGGAAATATATGGAAGAGCAATAAGAATGGAAAACACTAAAATATGTAACCCCAGAATATTAACACACATAAAGAGAATCCTGTGATAAAGCAAATGATATCAATAATTTTCCCCTCAATTTAATAGGTAGTTATGGAATTTATGAGTTATTCAATTGTTACTGCATTCAATACAATGAGGCTCAAATAGCTGTTCAGAGATTTTGGACTATTTAAACATAATAATTATTTGATACATAAGTTGTGTTAATAAAATCATTCTCATTCAATTTTGCATGAAAACTTAAGATAAACAGAAGATATTTAAATCAACTTTCAAACCATAAGCAGCAATTATACCTGTTTGGAACAGATTGATAGATGTATTTGAAAAAAGAAATTAACCCACATCCTGACCGATCCTGTCTATAGTTACCCTGTAGAATGAGTATATCATACTACTCCTTGTTTAGGGAGAGGGATGCATGGAAAAACTAACACTTTTCCCTCTGCTGAGCCAAGTCATAACATAAATAAATAGAAAGTTCTCAGAATTTTTAGAAATAAATTTATTTACACCCATAAAAACAAATTTATGGGGGCTCCAGGACTAATAAACTTCTTCTTATTCATGTTTTCTGTTGAAACATTGAGAAACAGAACTTAAAATCTTCTTAAGTATTTAAAAGCAGGTCAACTCTGAGAGTTCTGAGATGTTCTCTACACTATATGACTGAATTATATGATTGTAAACCACTTTTTAAATGGAGTTTATTTTTAGGACAGTTTAATTTCATAACAAAATTGAGCAGTACAGGAATTTTCCTGCCCCTACCCATGCAAAGCCTCCCCACTATCAATACCCCCCCAAAAAATGGTATATTTGTTATGATTGATGAACCTACTAGTGAAACACCATTATCGCCTGAATTTCACAGTTTACATTAGGATTCACTCTTAGTGTTTTATATTCTATGGACTTTGATCAATGTATAATGACACATGTCCATCATTACACTATCAAACAAAATACTTCCACTGCTTTAAAAATCCTTTGTGCTATGCCCATTCATCCTCCTTCCCCGAAACCCTGGCAACCACTGATAACTCTTAGTATGTCTATAGTCTTGCCTTTTCCAGAATGTTATCCATTTGGAATCATATAATATGTAGCTTCCCTACTGTCTTCTTTCACTTAGGAATATGCACTTCTCTCCAAGCCTTTCATACATGGCCTGATGTGTCATTTCTTTTTAGCTCTAAGTGATATCCCATTGTCTGGATGTACCAGTTTATCCACCCACTTCTGAAGGACCTCTTGATTGCTTCCAAATTTTGGCAATGATGAACAGGCTGCTGTAAACATTTGTGTGCCGTTTTTTGTTTGTATATAAGCTTTTAATTCCTTGGGTAAATGCCAAGTTGACCAATTACTGGGTCATATGGAAAGGTACGTTTGGTTTTGTGAGAAACTGCCAAGCTGTCTTCCAGTATAGCTGTATCACTTTGCTTTCCTGCCAACAATGAATAAAACCTCCTATTCCTCCATATCCTCAGCAGCTTTTTGTGTTGTCAGTGTTCCAGACTTCGGCCCTTCTAGGAGGTATGTAGAGGTACCTCACCGTTGTATTGATTTGAATTTCTCTCATGACCTATGATATAAAGTATCTTTAATGTGCTTATTTGCCATCGGCAAATCTTCTTTGGTGAAGAATCTGTTAAGATATTTACACTTTTTTAAAATTGGGTTGCTCATTTTCTTAATGTTGAATTTTAAAGGTATTAACTTTTTGAGAGCTTCCTCCCCTTCTTTTAGGGGCATCGTCTGTCTGATCTCCTGACTTCTGCTGTGATCTTTGATTTATTATCATAATGTAATATTTGACATGAAACATAGTGATTAAAATAAGGATAAAAGTGAAATAAAACATTTAGTTCTTAAAAATTTTGGGGAAGATTTCTACAAGAACAAGTTTGAGCATTTACTTTACAGGACACAATGACTAATAATCTTACAAACCTAGTGATGCCACCTTGCCAGCTGACAGAAAAGATACTCTGACATTTCCGGGGCGATTCTAAGTGAATAAGACACTGAATACATCCCCATGACCAAGCAGCTTCTCCTGCAGTGAGTGTCAGTTACCAATCAATGGGGTCATGCTATTTGGGGATAATCAATCATGGCCCGCTGTCACACCAAGATATATCAATTTCAAGAAATTCTTGGCATGAGACAGCAACCAATAATCTGCCACTTACTACTGAATAAGACAGAAAGTAATATATTCTACCATTAACATAAATAATTTTATTCTAATGACTAATTGGTTATTTGAGGAAGGAGAAGCTGTGGTTTTAACATTCACTGATTCTTTCCCAAGAGCATATTCAATCATGTACACTGCTGCGCATAAAGTCCCAATTCCTTCCCCAAATTGACATTCATTTTGTAGCATGCTATTCCAGTCCTCACACTTTCACCACAATTATTTCCTGTTCAGAAAATGTTTCAGGGACCATGGTGGGCTATTTAAATACAATTATTGGTAGTATTTTTATGTATAATAGGTATTGTAACTTTGTCTCTAGAAAGGAAATTTGAACTTTAAAAAAGGTAGGTAATTTGTTGCAAGTTACATCATTAAGTAGTATACAGTCATGTTTAATTTCAAAAACAAACAAAAAAACCCCACTGATTTTCACTCTTTCTATTATTATTTTTATATCCTGTGTTTTCTGCCTCCAGATTGTTGATCTTGGAATGCATTCTCTCCTTATCCCCCCCTTCTTCTTTCTCTCCCTCTCTCCTTTTTTCTCCTTTTCCGAATCCTACCTATCTTTAAAAATATAATTTACTACCATAAAGTCTCTTTTAATTCTTATTTAGGAATGACCTTCTAATGATTCCATTGGTGCAACCTCCTCTTACTATAATTGACATTAGTCCCAATCTGGCATTAACAATACCTATTTTTGTATTTATGATGATTATTTAGTTAATGCTTCTTGAGATCACAACTGTGTCACTTATGTCTTTAAGAATGTAGGAATTCATTTAATACTATTGCAATATATTCAATTACAGATTTTCTTGATTTGCCTTATTCTCACCTAAGAACAATTTTTCATTGCTTTTAGAGAGAAGAAGAGGGTGGGGAGAGAGAGAAAGAGATAGACAGACAGACAGACAAACATCAATTCATTGCCTTCCATACATAACCTGACCAGGGACTAAACCTGCAACATGGGTATGCACCCTGACCGGGAATCAAATCCTGACCTTTTGCTTTGTGGGATGATATTCCAACTAACTGAGTCACACTGGTCAGGGCTAAATTAGGGATTTTCTAATTGAAAACAACATAAAGAGTTTATGGTACTAAATAAATCATTGCCTACACAAAATATATGTTGTCTCCCTTGTTTATGAACATTTTCATTAAGAAATTATTGAAGCAAAAGTGAATTCCCAGGAAATAAGATGATGGAAAAGTTCTCCATACATATCAGTACACATAAAAATACCTGAAAAAATCTTGCCTTCACAATCTTGTTTATTGTTCTATATCACATTTAATTAATTGCCATTCTTCTGATCTAGAATTAATTCTTCCTATTTTTGCCTGGATATTTTCCTTAACCACCAGCTTAGGTTCTCAGCTCTTTACCCCTTTCTTTTGTACCTTTAGCTTCCTGTATTTTATTGAGTCCTTCTACTCAGCCTATAAATATGCTCAATCCCATAGTTTCATCCTCACTTGACCAATTTCTCTCTACCTACACCACTACTTTTTTGTTCTTCCAAAGCTGTTCTCACTATCTTCTTGTTAAAGGCCCTCATTCACCCTTTAAGCCAAAGCAATTTGGATTCTTGACCCACCATTACTTTAACACCTTCTCCATGGCAACCAATGATTTAAGGGCCCAATAATATAAATGCTGAAATCTCTGCAATATTTAAAATATACATCACCCACTTTTTATGAAATTTACTTTTCTTTTTTAGTTTGAATCCATCTTTTTTTTTTTTTAACCACATCTCTTGCTTTTGTTGAATCTTGTTCACAGATTTCTCCTCAATCATAGGCCTGAATATCTTCTAGTGGCCCAAGTTCGTTGAGTTATTGTACATTCAACAATCAATGAAACTTTAATCAACATCATCCATAATCTTGCCTTTATTATCTGTTACATGTACTTGTGAAACATTAACCTACATATCTAAATTTGTTATGCTAACTCTGTCTCCTGCATTTGTTATTTTTAAGTAACTATATTGAGGTGTATGTTATATAAAAGAAAATGAACATACTGCATGTTTAGTACAGTGAATTTTGACAAATACACTCACCTAAATAAGCAGCAGCTGAATCAAAATACAAACTACAGCCATCAAAAGTAACTCCCCTCACACCTCTTTGCCGTCTCACTGCCCCCACTGGCCCACACCGGTCTGAGCTCTGTCATGACAGATTTGTGTTGTCCCTCTGGCACGTCGTATAGTGAAATAATATAATTTGTAACTTTTGCTTCAGCTCTATTCATTCAGCATAAATTTGTGAGATTCATCATTTTGTTGTGTCAATATCTTTAGCTGTTCCTTTTTGATTGCTGACTACCAATGCATTGTATACAAATGCCAGAATTTATTTATATAAAATCTGTTGGTGGACAACTGGCTTGCTTCAAATGTTTGTTTTGTGGACATATGTTTTCATTTCTCTTGGGTAAATACTCAGGAGTGTAACTTTGTTGAATCAAGTGACTTTTGTTAAATTTATTGAGTTATTTTTGACTGTATTAGCTTTTGGTTATGCCTCATTATTTTTGCCTTCTAATAGTTATTTTAAAATTTCAAACATACTTATGGAAAGTCTTTGTACTATGTTTTTCTTTATATAGCCTGCAAATTAGATGTTGTGATCCAGAGATTTTTAAAATAAATTCCAATAAGAAAAAGAAGAGGGACAAGAAAAATAGCTAACATACACATAACTTACCATTTGTACCATTACTTATGGTGCATAAGTAAGTTCTTTCCACATATTAAAACATTTAATCCTAATAATATATGGTAGAATCTATTATGATTGACATTTACAGAGAACATAAGAAATTTGCTCAAGATCTTAAGAGTTAGTAAGAGGGGAAAATAGGGTTTGAATGGATGCAAAGTCACTCTAAAGCCCTACTCTTTATCATTCTGCATATGAGTGAGGACCACCCAAAAACCAGAATCATCTTCTGGAAGGTGGGCCCCTTGTAGTACAAGCTTCCTCTGCTAGGTGAGTGTTCATCTGTATCAGTGTACCAGCTGGAATTGCTGTGAGAGGCTGTGTTTGGCTTCAGGGAAATTTTCTGAAGGCTCCTTCAACATGTTTGCCCATTTCACGATGGGCAGAAGCCTAACATTGATGAGTGCCAATTAGCAGACACAGGTGGCCTCCTCAAAGAGAAAAACATTTGCAAACTCGAAATTAATTAAATATGCTCAATACGATTCATTGAACGAACTCTTTCTGTAGTTCTCACTAGCTCACTTCAGCTCTTAAAAAACTCTCTTGCCCTCTGTTTCAACAGAATTGAGTCCAGGCTAAGTTTTGGTCTTGCTCTACCATTCCAATAGCCTTGAATAAAGTCTCCCTTGCCTATTTAAGATTGTCTAGTGAAATTTTTGTTGTGACAAGAGAAAGTTGGGAAAATATTACTATCTTTTGTGGAAAATGGCTACAGTGCCTGATGGAGAGGAAAATGTCCATCCTAAAAGGCTACATTTCAATGCCCAGCACACAGCATTACTAGTGCTAGAGAAAGCCTCTACAGTGACCCCAGGAAACAAGGTGACAATGAAAACACAAGGAAGCACTGCAGAGCTCGAGAACTGTCAGACACGTGGGTCAGAGGGAAGTGGCAGTTCCCTAAACACCTCGAGGATCACATTGTCCGCTTGCTTATTCTTAAGTAAAAAAGTGGTTTGTATCACTTCTTAATAAAGCAGTCCCTGGGGCTGACTTATAAAGAAGTGAACTAGTTATTATCTTGTGCCCAGACTTCCTGTCTAAGCTAGTTTGGTCTAGAGAATTATCTTGAACATAACAGAGACTGATGACAAACTACCTGTTGCTTAACAGTGCAGATATTGGTAACCACTTGATTTTTAGGATACTTCTGGAACAAATCTCTCTGAGGTGTGGATGTTTGCATACATACATACACACACACGTGTGCATGCATATATATGTGTATATATATGTATCAAAGCCATATATATGAGTTCCAAATATTTCTGACATAAAATCTAGTGGTTTAATTAAAAACATAGATATACAAATCCATGTGGGTTTGTTATTTTGTAAAAATTAAATTCATCATAGTGTTTTCAGCAGTTTTACTATTATGCATTTAGGAAAAAGTGCATTTTTACAGACAATTCACAGTTACAGTCCTCACAATTGAGCTATTCCAGAAAGCTATCGATTCGTTTTTATTGATTTGAAAATAACTTCTTGTATAATTATCAAAGTTTAAACTAAATATTTCCCATTTCAAAAACACAACCGACAAAACATAACAACAAAAACAACAAAAGCTGTTTAAACACACACACATCACCCTTACAAAGCAGAATGCATTGAGGATCATCTAAAAGCTTAGTCTACACTCAGAAGACCTGAGGAATTATTTATACAATTATAATGGTTGTATGTCCTTGTTTACCTATGATGATTCCAGTTTATGTCAGTTGCTCTAACATAATTATGAACAGTTACAGATGCTGTTTCCAAGAGTACTTCAATTTTTACAACAAATTATATGGTTGCCCTCCCAAATATTTAGCAATTTGTATTCCTTGTTTGCTTGTACTCTCAACCAGAACATAAAATTTTTCATTTACAGAAACTGAAACAGCAAATATATTGCATATGAAACCTACCTTTCATAAAAACATAGTTTATATAACCATTTAAATTATCATTGACTCTTTAAATTCTTTTGTAGCAATTATGAATAGGATTGTTTTCTTAATTTCCCTTTCTATTAGTTCATTATTGGCATATAAAAATGCAACTGATTTCTGGATATGAATTTTGTATCCTGCTAGCTTGCTGAATTCATTGATCAGTTCAAGTAGTTTCATGGTTGAATCTTTGGGGTTCTCTATGTACAGCAGGGGTGTCCAACCTTTTTGCATCTGTGGGCCACACTGGAAGAAGAAGAGTAGTCTTGGGCTACACATTAAACACACAAATGCTAATAAAAACTGATGAACAAAAAAAGTACTGTGCATAATTTTCATGAAATCAGCTACCATACATAAGCAAAAAATCCTCACATAATAACCCTAATAATACGGTGCTGCTTTTGATAATCAAAATCACTGAGCAGGTGCCAAGTTTGTGATCACCAACATAGAAAATGTACATATCTAAGTAGTAAAACTAAGTAATGTTTTAAGCAAATTTATTATTTGGTGTTGGGCCACATTCATAACCATCCTGGGCCATATGTGGTCCATGGGTCATGGGCTGGACACCCCTGATGTACAGTATCATGCCATCTGCATATACTGACAGTTTTACTTCTTCCTTTCCAATTTGGATGCTTATTATTTCTTCTTCTTGTCTGATTGCTGTGGCTAGGACTTCCTGTAATATGTTGAATAAGAGTGGTGAAAGTGGACAGCCATATCTTGTTCCTGATCTTCAGGGGAACGCTTGTAGTTTTTGCGCATTGAGTTTGATGCTGGTGGTGGGTTTGTCCTATGTGGCTTTTATTGTGTTGAGGTATGTTCCCTCTAATCCTACTTTGCTGAGAGTTTTTTATCATAAGGGAGTGCTGTATTTTAGCAAAAGCTTTTTCTGCATTCATCGATATGATGATAAGGTTTTATCCTTTATTTTGTTTATTTGGTGAATCACATTTACTGAATTGCAAATGTTCTACCAACCTTCCAGTCTCAGAATAAATCCCACTTGATGATGGTGTATGATATTTTGATGAATTGCTGTATTTGGTTTGCTAATTTTTTTTTTGAGGATTTTAGTGTGTATGTTCACCAAGGATATTAGCCTATAATTTTCTTTCTTTGTAGTGCCTTTATCTGGTTTTGGATGTAAAAGACTTATAATTAGAAAATTATAAGACACTGAAGAAAGGAACTGAAGAAGACACAAATAAGTGGAAGCACACACTGTGTTCATGGACAATAAAAATTACCATCACTAAAATGTCCATATTACCCAAAGCAATCTATAGATTCAACTATCAAGATGCCCATTACATATTTCACAGAAAAATTTATATGGAAACACAAAAAGCCCCAAATAGCAATAGCAATCTTGAGAAAGAGGAACAAAGTTAGAGGAATCACACTACATAGTATCAAACTATACTATAAGGTGACAGCAATAAAAACAGCATGGTATTGCCATAAAAACAGACACATAGACCAATGGAACAGAATACAGAGGCCAGAAGTAAACCCACACCTTTATAGTCAATTCATATCTTACATAGGCAGCAAGCAAGTTGTTCACAATTACCGAGGCCATAGAGATAGCCAGTGTAGACTCAGAAAAAATCAGAATGGTCTTAATCCATTATTGCTGAGAAATACTTGAAAAAGTAGGCCAAAATATAGGTAAAGGAAAATATGAGATAAATTGTATAAAATCACACAACAGTAAATACGTTATTATATATGAATTAAGCTTTTCTATATAAAGTTAATTCCAGTATTTTCAAAAACAAAAATTAAATTAAAAAATATCTTTAAGCAAATTGTAACTTATTGTACAGTATTCTTCCCTCCCTTCTTTCTCCCCCCAACATTCTAAGTAGGAGACTATCATCAGCATTGCTGCCTAGGAATCACCCTCCTCTAAATATTGCATTTCCTCATGTTATCAAAACAGTTTTTTTCTCAACATTCCATAGATAAGCTCTCAATTTCACCGTATTTGAATACTATATTTATGCTGTGAGTCACAAACTTGTATCTTGAGGCCACAGCTCGCTTCTGACATAATATCTAACTTTCCACCTAACACTTCTCTTGCATATTTCACGGATATTTCAACCTTAATATAAATAGATTGGAAGTCTTTCTGTTTCTCAAAAAAGCTGCCTCTCTTCAAATTCTAGTCTCTCTAAAGAAGGTTAGCATCCCTGATAGCTCAAATACAAATTTAGAGAGGCTATACATGATCCTCCCATCACTTGCCAACCAGTTTCCAATCCATTATCACTCTGATCAATTTTTCATCCTAAATAAATCAGATCTACTTCTGCCTTAGTTGTACCCATTGTCAACTCAAGTCTGACTTTATGAGCCAATAAATGTTCTCCCCACAATACTTTACTGGTGTTCCATTTCACCTAAAATAAAATCCTATCTTTACCATATCTCAGAATGCAATGCTATTTCTCCTGCCCTCACTCCTACTTTCTAACTATGCCCAATATCACTGATATTTAGATTGATTTTCTCAACTATGTCAAGATCTTTCATGTACCAGGACATTGGCAACATATAATGCTCTTCCTTTCTTCCTTCTGTTTGTTTGGCTTTTTTCTTCATGTATTATGCCCTTGAACATTGCTTTTATAGAAAAGTCTTCCTGATTTTTGCATTTAAATGCAGGTTCCCTTCTGCAGTCTCACATTGGTAAATTGATCTTTGCTTGAATTTTGTTATAATTACAATTATTTTGTCTTTTAAATCTTTCTTCTCCAAAATATTGTTAAGCTCCATGAAGCTAGATAATAGGCATATATGAATTATTTGTCAATTCATGCTATGTACACCAAAAAAATCATCACTGTGGAAAAACTTCAAACATTTTTTAAAATTTTTGTTTGTCTGCAAGATTCTAAATTTCCTAAGTCAGTATGTGTTGTTTTGAAGTAAAATAATGTTTAAAGATAGCTTGAAAATATGTAGTGATTATAAATGCTATTGCTATTAAATCAATCACTCACATACATTGAGTTGGTAACATGCTAACCCTGAGAGTATCAATAGGGATATTAGACTTAAAACAGCTATAACAGTATATATAGTTCAGGGTCCCTTGGGCATTTTATTTCCTGACCATTAATTTTTTGTAATAAAAAAACAGCTTATGGCTGAAAACAAATAGACGTTTTGAGAATTGACTAGGTACATACTCATATATTGCTGATTATGTGATTTCATAGTATACTTAAAATTGAAACTAAATAAACTCTTCCTGATCATTTGAACTGCAACATACAACAGTAAATATAGCTAGAAACCAATCTGAGCATGCCTACAAACATAAAAAATAATACTAACCATTTTAAACACTAGCATTTAACCTTACATTTTATATTACAGATACATGGTTTTCTTTGCACAAAATCTATAAATAACTGTAACTGATATTCTTCGTCCTAAGCACAGGAGCCTCCTGCTCTAAGGGCCCTGGACACAGACACAACACTGGACTCGCGCTGTACTCTGAAACTGCATACGCCACTGTAATCATCTGATTATACACACTGAAAAGAACATAAAATTCAATAACATAAATGAAATAAGAAGAAAAAATCACATTGTGAAGCTACAGATTGAATATCATTTTGGAGATACGACATAAAAGAAAGAACTCTTACTATATCAAGCTATTGTTACCAGTTTTATCAGCAAATCATACTTGAAAATGTTAAATATGTTCTGGTATTACGTAGCACAACACATGTAGACTGGACATTATCAAGGAGATTTACTGTATCTTTCTGAATTTACTGAAATAAATAACTGAACCAAAAATGTCCTTATCTTTTTCTTAGAATATAAATTGATGACTACAGCAAACATATAATAAAATATATTTATAAAATAAAGTAACAATAATTTTTAAATTTGTTTTAGCTGTGATCTTACACTACCAGTATTGTTACTCTAAATAATGTTTTGTATGTTACAATTTTTTCAATAAAATTGCTAAAGTATTAAAATGACTTTAAATATTTTCTAGCAATGCCTTATGAAGCTGTTAAGTTTTTCCTGACTTTTACTTCTTTAAATATCAGGAGAGTATGCACTATTCCATCCAAATTCTCTGTCTGAAAAATCAAACTGATAAGTTCAATCAGCCAGAATGACAAGTAAGGATAATGGTTAACATGTGATTATTTACTATTTGGGGTGAAAGCGGCTACTAAGTAGGTACATAATAAACATATGCCCCTTCTTTCTTTCTGCTGCATAGTATTCCATCATGTAAATGTTCCACCGTACCCTTTGTGACAGCTTGGATAGATCTGGAAAGCATTATGCTAAGTTAAATAAGCCAGGCAGTCAAAGACAAATACCATCTTACCTATAAGTGGGATCTAATCAACAATACAAGCAACCAAGCAAGCAAAATATAACCAGAGATGTTGAAATTAAGAAGAAATTGACAGTAACCAGAAGGGAGCAAGGAGAAGATAATGGGGAGAAGGGGAAACGGGTGTGAGGAACATGTACAAAGGACCCATGGACAAAGCCAAAGGGGTGCAGGGTTAAGGGTGGGAGGTGGGGATGGCTGGGGTGGGGGGATGAGGTAGGGGGAAAATGGAGACAACTGTACCTGAACAACAATAAAAAAAAAAAACACATTGTGAAAAAAAATGAATATAAGAAAAGACATGATAATTAGGAAGTCATCCAAACACCATGAGCCTTAAGTCTAAATCATAATAATTTAAATTATGTATCCACAATCATTTTTTCACTATCTTTCCAGGCATCTAGAGTTTTAATTTTGGCTGTGACAATTTTATTGATGCCAAAAGGACTTTTTCAAAACTCATAATTAATATTTATCCAAATGGCCACTAATTACAATATACTCTGTGGAATTCCTGAAATAAAGTGGCTGTGACTTGGTCAGTCTCATCAAAGAGCACACAAATGAGTTTGGAACCCTGAGGGTGCATCTGAATAACTATCAAATTCCCACAAATGAAAATATCCAAGGTGATGGACTAACTTCTCCACTCATCACACATTACTTTGGTCTCATGCCATGCAGAAATTGATGGACTGGATCATTTTATAACAGAATTTAGAAAACTAAAAGATCATCTTTACTCCAAATGTATATCCATCAACAGCATTCATATTTAAGTCAATGTTCTGAATGCACATACAATAAATGCAAGCATATCCAAGATAATGGCTGAACGATGTTGGACAGAGAGTACAAATGATAAGCTGCTAGAACCTTGGTATTTGAATTGACGTTGTTCTTCCATTTTTTAAACCTGATTTTCAGAAATGTATGCCATGTTTCTCAGTTTCTTTTTTCTTGAAGTAGCTCCTAAGAACAAGAAATTAAACATTTGTACTCAATAGAGAATCTAGCTTTGAAATGTGTATGTACTTCTATTTTAAATTAGTGTTTAATTCTCTGGAGCTTCTTCTTTTTTTTTTTAATTGTAATACTTTAATTTCTTTATACCATATTTCTTTAGCCATTTAAACCACTTTTTTGTCTTATTTGGTTTCCATTTTCACCATTTTTCTTTATTTGTACTTCAAACTTTAAAATGTTTAAACAAACATTTTAAAACTTTAAATAGTTAAGCCATTTAACTATTTCTTTAAATGATGAGTCCTTTTTACTTTTCTAGTGAAACATGTCCTGAACGTGTTTTAGAGAAACTTGTTTCAAAGCATGTTATTCAGAAAAGTGTGTTTCAGGGAACAAATTATTTCTGTATAATAGGATTTCTTAGCACTTTGCATAAATGAATTTTGAATCTCAGAGGGGATAATGCAGTATATAGTATCATAGATAATTTTTGATCATTAGACTTATTTTCACTAGAATATCTTACAGGATTGTAATACACTCTGGGAAATGAATATGATGACATTTCAAATGTTATGATTTATTTTGTTATTTAAGAAAGTATGAAACAATGACGGTAAAGGGAAAGTTTAAACATTTTTCCCCTTAACTTCATTTTTGCAGCTACCCTTTTAAGTGCACATAAGAAAGTGTATATTTTTTGTTTTTTTTTGTTTCCAAGAACAAATTTATTACAAAATATAGCATCATTAAATTAGAATTTTATATAATATCAATTTTACTTATAACAATGAACATATCTGAATTCATAAAATGTTTCTTTAACATTACTGTCATCTATCTGAATAAAGAAAACAATAACAAAGAGAATACTACTAAATAATATTTGAAGCCTTCTTGAATATCAGGAACTGTACCAAAAATTGTATTAATATTTTCCCTTAATTCCTGTGCCACTTTGAGATGTTGAGTCTTAAAGATGAGAAACTGAGCTTAACGACATCCAAGGCCAAAACAAAGCACTAGTGATACAGCTGAAATTTACCACCAGGCATGTTCATTGCCTTTACGTAAAACACTCCTATGATTGTAAGTGATGTGATCTGAAATATCTCAACCTCATGTGACCAAACAGATATTGATGAGTTTCTGTAAGTTTACTGTTTCAGGTAAGTAGGGGAAAGCAAATATAAAATTTCCTTGAGAGAATGATCACCAACATCATATATTTTTTAACTGTGAACAAAAACTCATAGCATAAAATTTACCATCTTGACTATTTTGGAATATACATTCAGTAATATTACTTATACGCACAAAATGTGCCTCAGATCTGTAGTTTTACATCTTTCAATAAAGAAACTAAGTAACTATTGAAGAACCACTCCTCTTATCCCTCTTCCAGGCAACCATCACTCTACTCTCTGATTTCAAGTATATTTTAGATACTTCATATACACAAATCAGGCTTACATCACCTACCACTGTATCCTCAGTTCATCCACGTTTTGCATATGACAGGAGTTCTTTCCGTGTTAAGGATGAATAATATTCCACTGCATGTGAGTGTATATGTGTGTATACATATATATAATATTTATCTACTCATTTGTTAATAAACATTTAGTTTATTTCCACATCTTGGCTACTGTGAATAAACCTTCAATGAACACAGTGTGCCAATATATCTTTGAGGTCCTGTTTTAACTCTTTTGGATATATATGCTTTCAAGTGGGATTGATGAATTAAAATTTCCATTTTTAATTTTGGGGGGAACCTCCATGCTATCTTCCATAGTGGCCACACCATTTTACATTTCCACCAAAACTCCACAAGAGGTTCAATTTCTCCACCTCTTCACTAACACCTGTTATTTTCATTTCTTTCTCTTTCTTTTTTCCCTTCTCTCTCTCTTCCTCTTTCTCTCTTTCTTTCAATGTCTTCCCTCCCTCCCTCCCATACATCCTTCCTTTCTGCCATCCTAATGGATGTGACAGCTTATTTCATTTTGGTTTTGACTTGCATTTCCCTGATGATTACAGATGTTGACCAACTGTTCTTATGTTCAGATGTTAGGAGGCCATTTGGATCTTCTTTGGAGAAATGTCTCTCAAATTGTTCCCCATTTTTTAAAATTTGATTTTTGTTGTTAAAATGCAGGAATTCTTTAGGTATTCTGGACATTAACCTTTTATCAGAGATATTATTTGCAAATATTTTCTTATTTTCTATATATTGGTGACTTTTCATTCTGTTAATTTTTTCCTTTGCTGCAGTTTTTTAGCTCAATGTGTTCCCATTTGTCTATTTTTGCTTTTGTTCTTCATTCTTTCAGTGTCATATCCAAGAAATCACTACTAAACTCAATGTCATGAAGCTTTTCTTATGTTTACTTATAAGAGTTTTATTGATTCAGATCTTCTGTTTAGTTCCTTATTCCATTTTGGTTACATTCTGTATATAGCATAAGGACCTCATTCTTCCTCATGTGACTATTCAATTTTCCCAGTGCCATTTGTTAAGACGACTAATTTTTCCTGTTGTGTAGATTTGATACATTTGTTGAAGATAATTTGGCCATATAAGTAAGACTTTATTTTTTGACTCCTTATTATGTTCCATTGGTCTGTCAGTAACAGTACTGCTGTGATTACTTTGGATTTTAATGATATACAGAAATAGGGAAGTATGAGGATTCAGCTATGTTTTTCTTTCTCAGGATTGTTTTGGTTATTCTGGTTCCTTTGAAATTGCATATGGATTTTAGGATGCATTGCTCTGTTTCCGCAAACAATGCCATTGAAATTTTCATAGGTATTATGGAATCAGTAAATAATTCTGGGTAGTATGAACTTTCTTACAATATTGTCATTTAATCCTTGAACAAAATATATTTCTATTTATTTGTGCCCTCTTTAATTTCAGTAATATTTTTCAGTGCACAAATCTTTCACCTCCTTAGTATCCTTAGTAAACATATTTCTAAATGCATATTTTTAAATTTTATTTTTCAATTACAGTTGACATTTAATATTATTGCATATTAGTTTTAGGCATCTAGCATCATGGTTAAACAATTACATAATTCAGAAAGTGATCCCCTCAATATTTCAATTACCCACTGGGCACCAAATTTAGTTATTACAATATTATTAATTATATTACCTATGCTGTACTTTACACCCATACACATTTTATAACTATAATTTGCACTTCTTAAAGTACACATTGTACTTTACACTTTTCTCTCCAGTCCCCCAATCTTTTCACCTTTTCTCTCCAGCCCCCCCACAAAAGAAACAGTCCCCTCTGGAAACCAACAGTTTGTTTTTTGTATCTATGATTATGTTTCTGTTTTTGCTTGTTGGTTTATTTTGTTCTTCCAATTCCACATATAAATGAAACCATTTGGTTATTTATCTTTCTCTGACTTATTTCACGTAGCATAATATCTTTTAGATGCCATCCATCCAGTTTTGAATACTAAGATTTCATTGTTTTTAAATCGTTTCTATTGTTATTCTACTACTGACATCCCATTTTCCCCCCTTTGCCCTCCTCTGCCCATCCTACCTCCCTCCCCCAGTCATTTCCCACACTGTAATCTACCACCAAGGGTCATTATTTTTTAAGGCCGAGTTGCATCCCATTGTATATCTGTAACACAATCTTTGTATCCAATCATCTGTTAATTGGCACCTGGGTTGCTTCCATATCTTGGCTAGTAAACAACACTTCAATGAACAGAGAGGTGCACATCTCGACACACAGGCACAATAAACTCTTTGACATTTCTCTCAGCAATTTTTTCTGATATATCTCCTAAGAAAAGGAAAACAAAAGAAACAATTTTTCAAAAGGGGGGCCTACATCAAATTAAAAAGGGTTTTCATGCAAAGTAAATCATCAACAAAACAAAATGACAACCTACTGAAGGAAGATATTCACCAATGATATACATGATAAGGACTTAATATCCAAAATTTATAAAGATCTCATACAACTCAAGACCAAACAAAACATAACAATACAATAACAAACAATTCACTTAAAACACAAGCAAAGGACTTGAACACTTCTCTGAAGAGACATATGAATGGCCAACGGACATATGAAAAGATGCTCAAAGTCACTAATCACCTGAGAAATGCAAATTCAATGTATTTTATTTTTTATTTTTTAATTTTATTTTAATTGTTGTTCTTGTACAGTTTTCTGTCTTTTACTCCCTTCCCAGCCCACTGCCCCAGTCTTTCCCACCTCCCTCCCATTTCCATCCCCCCTAGTTTTTGTCCATGTGTCCTTTATACGTGTTGCTCCAAACCCTTCCCCTTTTCCCCTGAAATTCCCTCCCCTCTCTCCTCTGGTGACTGTCAGCCTGTTTTCAATTTTAGTGTCTTTGGTTATATTTTGCTTCTTTGTTTGTTTTGTTGATTAGGTTCCTGTGAAAGGTGAGATCATATGGTATGTGTCTTTCATAGCCTGGCTTGTTTTGCTTAGCGTAACACTCTCCAGTTCTGTCCATGTTGTCTCGAAGGATAGGAGATCCTTCTTTCTTTCTGCTGCATGGAATTCCACTGTGTAAATGTACCATAGTTTCTTGATCCATTCATTTTCTGATGGGCACCTGGGCTATTGTAAATAGTGCTGCTAAATGCTACTATAGATGAAGTTGTTTTCTTTTTTGGATTGTTCATTGTTAGTGTATATACAAGCAACTTATTTTTTGTATTGATTTGTTGAATTCATTATTTTTCTAATGTTTATTTATGTAATCATTAAGGTTTTATACACAGAAGGAAAGTTTTATTTCTTTTTCTGTTTGTATGTTTTCTTTCTCTTTCTTGCCTAATTGCTCTAGTTAGAAACCTATAGTTTTTAGATTTTCAACTTGAAGATGATGTTGGCTGTTGGCTTTTCATCTATAGCTTTTATTTTATTGAGGTAATTTTCCTTTATTCCTAGTCTGGTTATTGTAAAGTGTTGAATTTAGTCAAATTGTTTTCTGATTCACATGATCATGTAGTTTCTGTCTTTATTCTGTTAATGTGAACTAATTTGATTAATGTGACATTTCTTGATTTGTTAGTTTTGTTGATTTTTGCTATTGTTTCTCTATTTCATTATTTCTGCTCTCATATTTATTATTTCTTCATTTGCTGTGCTTGATTTTAATTTGTTCTTTTTCTGGTTCCTTGAGGCGTAAAGTAGGCTGTTAATTTGATATTTTTTTCACGTATAAACTTCCACTCTGTTAGTACTAATTTTGCTGCATCCCGTAAGTTATGGAATGTTGTATCTCCACTTTTCTCTGTCTCAGTGGAGAGACAGTTAAAGTAGAAGTGGGAGTCAGGTGTCATCTACGTGTTTTCCTTTAATTATTTTAAGACTTATTTATTAGTAGAAGTTTAGCATGTTTTGGGTTCCAATATATTTTTTCTACAAATTAACACACTTCAGGTTTTCAAAAGTATTAATGTAATTACTCATAATTCTATTCTATTACATTTTAGCCATTCATACATCACAGTTTCAAAAGCATCCAAAGATTCTTTAGCCTAGAGTCCTTTAAGTTTGGCTGGACTTAATCACTTTAAACAAACAGAATATAGTGAAGCTGAGGGGTAGAACTTTGGGGACCAGCTTGTAAAGGGCATCGTTGGATTCTTCCTTACTTGCTCTCTTTCAGATTGTTCATATTTGGGGTACTGACTGCCACTTTGTGAGGAGTGAAGCTACCCACAGAAAGAAACCTTCACACGGTAAAGGAAAAGCCATCCTGGAAGTGAATCCTCTCACCTCTGAAAAGCAATCAATGAATTTAGCCCTTGATAACAGCTTAATTGTAACCAATGATTAGAATCTGATCAAAAACCACCCAGCTTGACTCACTTTCTTAACCCAAAGAAACTGTGAGATCATTAACTATTATTGTTTAAAGTCAATGATATTGGAATAAATTGCTTTGCAAGTGTGTACAACTACTGCTAATATGTGTATCTTTAGTCATTTCTCTTTTGCTTTGCAATTTCTCTCTCCAAAACTTATCTCTATCATTACTTCAAATTTTTGTGCTATTTATCCAGATATTGGCACTTGTAGTTCCAATTCTTATATTACATTCTTTCAGTATTTTAAAGTGATACATCATTGTTTTCTGGCTCTGCGGGGTCCCCCCCCCGCCCCGCGTTGAAAAAGTGGCTGGCAAATTTATTGTTCAATCTTGTAAGTTAATCTTTTTAAAAGATGTAATTATCAGTGTTTTAAACATATCTTCTCTCTTTGGTTGCAATACTTGGATTCTAATAGCTTAGATGTTTTATATTTATGCTCTTTTCACTTAGTTTTAGAGTACTTTTTGTCTGCGGTTTGGTATCTGTCATGTTTGATAAAATTCTGAGTTACAGTGTCTTCTTCTGGGATCATTATTATTTCTCTCTGGTGAAGATCTCAAGTTTTACATAAGATTAACTTTCCATATGATGCCTTAATCATTTCCTGTATACTATAGCTTTTTGTCATGTTTGTTCAGTAGTTTTCTTCTGCAATACAGTCAATTATCATTACCCAAAGTAATTATGCACTACGTAAAGTTGCTGTGGACACCAAAGGAGCAAATATTGAGTCATTTCTCTAAGGGAAATACGGGGCTAGATACTTGAAAATATTTTCATCAGTTAATCAATAAATAACCTGTTTTATGCATGTTTCTGCTTAAAAGAAACTTATTTAATATATTAAGTAAGTTGGCTGACTAACATTAAACTCCTGCCTGAATGAAGACTACCCTACATATTTTTTTTCTCCATATGGCAAATCTCAGCCTTCTTGTATTTAGGAACACTAAACAGAAGTTATGAACTATACTTTGGAGTCATTTTAAACAGTGAAAAGTATCAATAGAAATCACAACAATGCAAGAAATATGGCACTAAATAGATCACAAAAGGGTTGATAAATGAAAGGAGTATGTTGTCTTATTTGATCTCAGCTGGGATATGTGCATGAGCAATTCATTCTTCACTGTTCTGTACACACATATATTTCTGAATGACTGAAAGCACCATAAGAAATGACTTTGGAGTTACAAATAAATTTTGCCAAGCAGGTGAATTCACAAATATGAAATCTCTGAATAGTGAAGACTGACTGCAGATCCAAGTATAACACATATTTGGTGCTATCTAATCCACTTATAAATCCATACATTAGGAAATCTTGCTTAGTTTTTCAATAGCTACCAGTTTGCTGTCCAAATTTTCAGTATTACCTTGTATTTCCTTAGTCAGATTGAGAATAATTATTTTTAAATTTTTAAATGATACTGATATCACCTGACTCCCTTATTTATCTGTCTATTACATGTTGTTTCTCATTTTTCCTATCATATGTCTAATACCAACCTTATCCTATGTCTAATCATTTTTATATCAACACGATATTGTAAAAATGTTAGCTATAACTTGCAGCTCTGGGGGCTATCACCTTTCTCCAGAAATAATTTCACTGGAGGCTAGAAGACCGGTAGGCTACAAGCACTAGCAATACCAGATCACTTTACTCCATTTGGGACTTGAGAGAAGTATCAAGATTTGTCTGAACTCTCTGAGAAAATTGGTTTGAGTTCATGAGTGCACCTCTGTCCCCAAAACAAAACTATTTAAAGTTTTTCTCAGCCTCTCATTCTTCAGCCGTGGATTCAGGGACAGACACATGCTTTAAAGACCTCAATCACTTCTGTAGCCCTATCTGACACCCCCTGCCAACTGTTCACAAATTTTGGTCTGCAATTTCTTCCAAAACTTGACCTCCTCAATTTCTTGAAACATACTTTAATACATTTTTGGGTAGCTTTTACAGATATTTTCAGTAGAAATTCAGGGATAAAAAATACTGAATGCTAAGCCCTAGGCAGGTAATTTGGTTGCTTATAGCATCATTCCTATATGCCAAAGGTAGGGCTAGGTTAGAGTTCCATCTTTACTCAGGGCACACACAAAACCAACCAATAAATGCATAAATAAGTGAAACAACAAACTGATGTTTCTCTGATTCTTTCTAACCCTTTCTCACCCTCTTTCTCCCTTTCCCTAAAATCAATAAATTAAATACAAATAAATAAATCACTGAAAAACATCAATTGCCATTGCTAGGTTGTTTCCTTATTTATTTGGTAGGCTTTGGTTTGTAAGGTCAAATTTCTACTTTTTAACTTTAATTGATGACAAGTAGTAAGCAATATTACAAAAAGAATATTTCCACCTCTATTATTTCAAAGTTAGGTGGCAGGTATACCTGTCTTATAACTAAGATTTGCACATTATCCTTCAGAACAAAATGAATATACATCCTTGATTTTACATGAGTGGAAAATTTAACCTTTCAATATGAAAGTGTTATAATTTTTGATACAATAAAAATGTAGATTTACTGTAAATGTGAGTAACTTAAAATATTTTACTACATTGCTTATCTCATAATCAATTCCTAAAAAGGGACTGTGGCTAATCAAAAGTTAGTTAGAAATGGGAACACCTTGTATCAATTTATCTTCAAGAATATTAAGTTCTCAGTACAATTATTTTTCTTTTCTATAAGAATATATAGATTTACACATATATTCTACATATATGTACACATACATATGCATTTCAAATTTCAAGTCAACTACTTTTTAATATTTTGAGCTCATATGATTTTATAAAGTGAAAAATCTATTAATTTAAAATATATAATTATAGATTATAGATTTAATTAAATCTATTATTCTATTAAAAATTCGGTATCTACAGATACTCTAATTCAAATGCTTAAAACTATAATGTACTTCAGCAGAATACGTAACATTTCCAAATGGTAATAAAGGGCATCTGTTTAGAACTTGAATGTTGAGTGGCAACTAATATTATCACTTAATCTTGGTTAAAAAAGTAAAGAATGTCTTTAAGATGTATCTCCTTTTAAGAAAAAAAATAAAGGGGAAGTTAAATTGATGTCAGTTGGTACCTGTGATTTTGAATAAAAGCTGTAGAATGTAATGTGTGTGTCATGCTCACACCATGACTGAAATGAGAGGCAACCACTGGGATTGATTTGCTAGCAAAATTTCTTACAGCTCTGGCATGAGCAGGAAAAAAAACAAATCCCTTTTCCTGTTGGTTGCAGTATTTGAAAACCACTCAGTTTTTAACAAATGAACAAGTGGTTATTTTCAGAAAATAACTTTTTTCTCTTTGTTTGCAGATGAATGGCATACAATATTAATTCCAAGAGACATTTATGATAAACCATGGTGAATTTGTGAATGAGGAGCAAAAATTTTATGTATCACACTGACTTCTTTAGTAATACGAAATAGCTAGATAACTCACTAACGTCTTAATTGTTATTGTTAAGGATTATGCACATGATAAAATACAATTTAAGTATCATGTCAATGAGAGAGAAAAAACATAAATACTATACACCAATAAGATTCACTGGATACATAATAATTTAATATCATTTTTTGCTAGATGCTAAAGAAATGAAAACAATAAAAATATGAGCTAAGGTAATATTTTGCATTTTTAGCATTCCAAACAAATCAGAACAATGAAATTGATTGAAAACTAGTTTGAATGTACAAACTGCTGAATTTACAATCATCAAATATTTCACTTTTTATGATTTACAGCTGTGTTTAAATAAATCTATCTAATTGTACGGAAGCCTGCCATGTATTCATGGACTAATGCCATCTGCCTGCTTAGAAAAAGATAACAATGAGCTCCACTGGGCAATAACGATTTAGGTAAACAAATTGGGAAGTTTCTATACTAAGCCTAGGTATTTTTATGATTTTTATTCAGCTCCCTGCTTCCAACAGATCATGTTTTTGACCTTAAACCAGAAGTAAGAAAGACAGATAAGTCAATGCTTGACACTTCCCCACAAAGACTGGACCATCTGGGCCCTTTATATTTGTAACAGGTGCTTCTGGGATTTAGAGTCTAATTCTGGCCCAGATTCTGTTCTGTACGGGTGACTCTGTTGCTGTGTGCAATTGTGCATTGCATTAATTGAAGAGAGTAGAAAAGGCCAAGTACAGCAATTAGTCAGTTGGTCATGCAGAAAAGAGTCTAGCAGCTCTGAGCCATGAAATGCTGAATGCACAGATGCACAGTACCATCAGTTTTGCTCTCTGTGGTATGCTCTTAGTCTGTGACAGGTAAAATGCCTTTGTGACTTGATCCCAGTTTTCTACCCTGTTTTAAAAACAAACTACGTTTTATAGCTACAGGAGAGAAAAATGCTGTACTGACACAATGTTTAGAATATCTGATAGAATAATACATAATAGGAAGAAAGCTAAAAAATATGTAACTAAGCTTAATATCTATGTTAGTCATGAAATAGTAAGATGCGTTATTTGTTAGATGACAGTACTACAAGAACACTTTTCAAAATTGAAGAAATTTTGTGACTCACAACCTGGGCATAATTTTAATTTTGTTTAAATCATTTAAAATACATATAATTATTTACTTAAAAGTCTACTTTCCTTTTTATAAGTTAGGAGTATTGTCAATAATCAAATGATATAAAGACTAAAAAGAGTGATAATAATTCACTTATGTGGGATCAAATAAACAAACAAACAATAAAACTTACAACCCTACAGCATTGAGACTATTTTAACATTTATGGTTTGTCAACTCATTTTTAGTAATTGAATTATATTTTTCACACTTCATGATATTACCATCATGATGGTAATTCTATGTGTCAACTTCACTGTGTTAACAAATGACCAGATACCTGGTAAAACATTACTTCTGGGTGTATCTATGACAGTATTTATGGACAAGATTAGCATCTGGATCAAGAGAGGAAAGAGGATCTTCCTCACTGATGCAGGCAGCATCATCCAATCCATTCCCTGACTGCCCTAATAGAACAAAAATGCACAGGAGCGACAATTTGCTAACTGTGTCTGATAGCATCTTCTTCTGCTCTTAGACATGGGTTTTCCTGGTTCTTGAGCTTTCGGACCATGAATTACACCATTGGCTTTCCTGGTTCTTTGGTTTGAAGACAGCAGATCATGAGACTTCTTGGCCTCCATAATCCCAGGGGCAAATTCCTATATAATAAATCTCCTAAAGGATACATGTATTTCCTCTCAGTTCTTTTCTCTGGAGAACCCTAACTAATACAACCATTATACTTTACAGTGTTTCCAGTATTTTATTGTATGTTTTATATATCACTAATTCAACTTATAAGTTAAATAATTAGAGTTAAAATTAAATACAAGATGGGGACTAGACTTAAAAATTCTCAGAGCAGACAATACCATTTAATCCACATTGCAAAATTAAATTGAATCTAGCTTATTTAATGAGCATAAGTGAAACTTAACTTAGATTATCTTCCTAAAAATGGCATAAGATAATCTAATCACTTGTAACCAACCTCTGCCACCAGAAAACCCCCACTGTGATCATCAATCACTGTAAGGTCTAAAAAATTTCCTCATTTTCGCGTTACAACCCATCTGAAATGGCATCTGAGCCTCCTATCTGTTTTGAAGTTGAAAGCTCACAGTCTGCAAACTGTTCTTACATGCACAATAAACTCTTACTAAAAACTATTTTCCTGCTCCGGTGGTTTTAATTTTGCTGTTTCTAGATTTTTGACAATAGATACTATTAGTTAATACAATAAAGAAATATTGTGAATACATTCTATAAATCAGGAACTATTTTAGATAGGAAACCCCTGTAACCTACAGAGCTCAGTGTCTGAGCAAGTCATATCATCTTTTTAATGTTCACATGTATATTTTTATATAATAATAATAAAATTACCTAAGCAATGGTTGGTGTCATATAAGCAAAGAAAGCAAGGTAAGGAGGTGGAATCAATAAAGATGTCATTTAAGTTAATGAGGCCAGGAAAGAACTTTTTAAGAAGGTGATATTTACATAGAAATTTAAATGAGATGAGAAAAGTCTGGAAAAATCAATGGGTAATGAGCATTTCAAGTGTGAAGGTGGGAAAAGGGATAAGCAGACTAAACTGCAGGAGCTAGGGACACCAGGCAGAGCAGGCCTGTTGTGGGGATGGAGCGAGCACCTTCGTGCACCAGGCCCTGCAATCGATGCTTGACCTATGTTATTTCTGATATGCAGATAGGCTTCATGGCAGACTGATTAAATAAATATGACATCTCTGGAGCCAGAGAAAATTATTTTCACATCCAGGATCTGGTACTTATTAGATGTGTTGCCATTTATAAAACAGAGGTCACAATAATAGTGAAAACAGGGCACAGTTGAACAAAAGCATGCAATACACTTCTTGCCATACCTGACACATAGTATGTATGCACTGCAAAAGTATCAGCAATTACCATCATCAACATCACCTTCGATAAAGTATAAACTATTAGTAAGAGTCACTTAATAGGGAAATTAAAACTCAGATTTCCTTAATTTTGGCTGTTTCATTTATTCTATGATACCTCCAAACAACTTATTGTAAAAATTAATTTATCCAACCTCTATAGTTGTTCTTGGTGGATTAGTCTGCTACAAATTATTCCTTTATAACCAAAAGAAAAAGTCTCCCCTAGAAAAGACTGTAATGCTTAAAAAATGCATTTTTCCATATAATTTTTGAAAATATGTTTGAAATTTTAAAAACCCCTGATATTTATATTTTCACTGCATAAAAGCATGAAAACATGAAAATTTTTCTATCACTGCACCAGTTTGGAAAATCTTGTTTTCTTGGACAACGTGGCTCACCAAGAATTCTCACCTCAAGGTCTCTAGCTCAACTGTTTTAACGCTCAGAGTATCTAAGACTCCGAAACTTCAAGCTTCTTAGGAAAAAGAGGGTTTTTTTTTTTACTTTTCTGTGAATAGTTTTTCTTATCTGTACATAGAATAAAATAAAACAATAATACTTGACAATACTAAAAAAACTTGAGTGCCATTAAAAATTAAAAGAAAACAACATGGGCCATCTCTTTCAGGAATTATTCTTCCTCATTGCCGGAGGTGCAGTGCTGTTAAAATGATATGGTAACTGAAGTCTCTGATTCCAGAGGAGCCCAGTGATAGCATCTTTCCCCGCTGTGGCTCTTAATAATGACTCCTGGTGGTGGCTAAATGCAGAATCGCTGAATTTTTATTCCCATCATAATAGCAGCCCCTCATACTCAGCAAATAGCGTGTACTCCTTGCAGCTCTCAGATGTTCTTGGTGAAAGCATGTTCCAAAAGCTACTCTTCTACGCCAGATCAGTTTCATAGAGTCATGGCTTTTGCCTGCTAAGAGCTTTGTTGGTAGCTACTGTGTCCTAAGAAATCTATTACGTCATTCTAGAAAAGTTCTGCAGATTTACTGGGAAAAAATACCTATTCAATCTCTTAAACTTTGTGTTTAAAAGACTTTCATGTCACAGATACATTTACATATCCAACTGGTAGAACAGAAGGGCATTCAGGAAAATCAAAGTCCAAAAAGGTAACAGATACCTCACAATTGTCCAAAAAATATTGCCATAAAGAAACTGAGTAACAGTTTCATTATTTTTTCTACATTTTTCAATATACCTACAGACATTCTTTCACACATTATGGATTTAAACCACCGAAAAACACTGAAAAATCATTTGTTCCTACCCCTGGCTGGGTGACTAATGCGGTTGGAACCTGACCCCCTACACCAAAAGGCTGCAGGTTCAGTCCCTGGACACAGCACATACAGGGGACAAACCATCAGTGTTTCTCTTTCCCTCTCCCCATTCCTCTCGCTCTAAAATCAATAAACATACCCTCGGGTGAGGATTAAAAAAATCACACGTATATATTCTCTAAATAGTCCATAAGCACCTACAAATCAACATTTAGAACTAAATTTGTGACCTTGAAATTCTGTTGAAATCTCTGATTTTCCGATTAATTCCTGTGATTAAGACTGATTTCAGTTGCTTGTTTATTACCTGTATTCCCTATTACGATTCAAGCTCCATAAGTGCAAAGACTGCTTTGGATTTATTACCCGAGATGCCTCCAAACACTGGAATATTGTAAGCCCTTAAAAACGCTGGATCCTGGAAAGTTACCTAAATTACAAAGTTAAGTTTTGTCTTGCTTCAAGTTAAAACATGCATCACTTGCCAAAATAAAGAAGTATCCAAATATTTCAATAAGGCACAATTTGATCCCTTTTCCCTGTCCAGTCTCATTTTCCTATTTTAAACCTGCCTTTATACTAAAGCCTTGCACTGGGCTTCTTCAAATATATGAGAGTTTACTCATGCTGAAACTCAGGACCCCTTTAACATTCCTAGTATCCAACTCCATATTTTTCTAGAATCACTTGGAAACTTTTCCATAAATCTTACCTGACCACACCCAAGTAGAACTCCTGACTCCTGCCGTGTGACCCCACCATACTTTGAACACCACTTTACAACACAGCATTGACCCATTTCAATATACACACAACTATGTACAGCAGCCTCCCCTTATTCATAGGGGATGCAGTCCAAGACATTCAGTGGATGCCTGAAATCACAAATAGTACCAAATTCTATGTATACTGTTTCCTCCTATACAGACACACATCACCTGTGCTAAAGTTTAATGAATGAGTTAGGCACAGTAGGAGAGTAACAACAATAGCTATTATAAAATAGAACAATTAAAATAATATACTGGAATAAAAGTTCTGTGAGTACTCTCAATATCTTGTTATATTGTATTCATCATTTCTCATGTGACGATGTGAGGTGCAGTAACTGTAATGAGATGAAGTGAGGTGAACGGCGTAGGTATTGTGATGTGGATCAGGTTACTACACCAGGATACATCAGAAGGAGGATCGTTAAGCCATGATGATTTCAACAGCGAGATGCCAGGAGCAGACAATGTCAATGGTTGGGGATTTTTAATAATTGAACTGCTTATTTTTGGAATTTTCCAAGCAATATTTTTGGCCCACAGTTGACCACAAGTAACTGAAACTGTAGAAAGCAAAACTGTGGAGAAGAAGGAACTACTTCATACCTATATATCTACTTAAATATATATATTCATGTATTTTTCCTATATATACATATATCAATTTTATTTCATATATACCTATATATCAATATTTCATTCAATATACATGTACATCAATCAATTGATAGCTACACCTATACTGACACATATCTATATACATTAGGTAACTTATACAAATTTATAAGGGATAGGCAGGTTTTAGTAGGGCTTCTGAAGATTTTTCATGAAAAAAAGATTTAATGCCAAAAAATTCTCTTAAATATTCTCAAGAAAAACAGAATAGTCACTACAAAAATATTGCAATCAATTTAATTAATGAATGAAACAAAGTCTTTGTCAACAATTTCACTGTAAAATGGCAAGGTGATATATATGTTGAATTCAAAACTTTTTCAAAACTATATTAATGCTTTAGATAAATTTCTAAGCATTCAAATTGCACTCAGTGGGTTTATTGATATAAACTTTGTAAATAAAATTATATTCTGTTTACTACCTTCTATACTTCTTCAGAAATGAGGCTTAGAGACGGAGCAGTATTTGGCAGAAAGAGCAATATCTGTTGTTAGGTTGGGGCTCCCCCCCAGTTTTTCGTAACTGTTGTTCTACTCAAGATGCTCTGTCTTTTGGTAAAATGATATTGATTTTCTTTACTTATAATAAGTTTACTAACATTCAGCAGGCTGTCACAAAGCAAACATGGACATTTACAGGTCATGCTTAGTCTCTAAAGATATAAATGATGCAAATGTCAGTAACACACATATAAGAACAGGAAATGTGAAAAAGAAAAAAAAAACCGTACATACAAAAGACCATTATTATGTAGTTAGGGCTATTTTATCAAAAAAGTACAACTCTGAAATGAAGGCAATTTACAGAGGAAATGAAAACAGACTAAAGAATCTGGGCCAATTTGTTATTCCTATCAGGTAGGGGATGACATACTTACATCCTTACATAAGCATTCATAGTCAATGCAAGACAACAACTCTTTTCAGAATTGTATCTAATCTTGCTTAATGAAGGGCCTACTCTTTTTTCCTGCCTTCCGAATTTTCCTCATACTGCTCCCTTCATGTGTCCATTCTGGCAAATTGTATTAGTTAAAACCCTACCCATTTATGCAAGCCCTACTGCAAATGCCTCCTTTTCCTTTTCTTTCAGCCCAGAAACATTATTACAGGGTTTGCTGCCTTCCAACGAGTGAATGAGAGTTTCTGCTCACCACTGATTATGCACCATGTATTCTTTAAGTGTTTTTTCATAGTGCTCTCAGTTAACGTTTTCCTTCATGTTGTTCCTGACACCCTCAATTCACTGCTCATATCTTAAATGCAGGATCTCCTCTGACTCACTCTAAGACGACCCTGGGTGCTTCTGATCTGAGTGCAATACATGTTTGTTAAAGGAATCTAAGTTCATAAAAGAAATAGGTTTTCTCATATCATAAATCAAAAATCAACTGCCTCCTTTCCCCTTTCTCCTTAGCTCCCCTATCTATCATTCTCAAGTGTAAGTTGCTCAAAATTACTACCTTTGTATCTCCTCTACTGGCCTCAGACAGATGCAAGAATATGTTAGTCATAGATAAGGATTTTCACAGGAATCTTACAAATGCAAGAAAGTACTTTGTGACTCAGGGTTCCACTACAGTACATACAGAAATAGATTCATGGATTGCCTAGGAAAATTATGGATGGATTTTCTTTATTAGGCTCATGTAAAACTATGAATCAGGAAAATGTCTCCTTAAATGACCAAATAAATGCTCCTAGAATTTTCACTATTTATAAAGAAACAAAACAATTTTTCACTCTGTATAAAGTCAGTTATCGCATACAGAAAAGTAATTTGGTCTCCCTGTCAAATATCTTGGCACTGTTGCTAACCAAGTGATATGGCCTTAGGCATGTAGCTTAGTCTGTTCTACACATCAGCATGTCCATCTAAAGTGAAGATGCAGAATTCAATAATTATCTCTAAATTTCCTTCCAGTTATGGTAGGTGCTATAAAAGGACACTTACTTATTATTATTATGAGATATAAACTAATCTGTTGTTAAAATTATACCTCCATTCCTTCACCCTTAATATCAATGTTATTTTTTAAAATATGTTAGCCTCATAAATTAGGTACCTCTCTATACAATGTGTGCTATCATTTTCATTGAGCAGTTGAGCACAACTGAGTATGATTCTCAGATGGTACTGAAGTTTGAGAAAGGAAAAGATGTGCAACTTTTCATAGTCTCTGCTGAAGCTCATCAAGGCTAAATGGTGAGAATAGCTGGACATTTACATAACTAATTTCCTTTATTATTTAAATTACCCTAACAAATGCTTTAGAATAACAGTCATTTCGTGCATCTAGCTTTTAGACTGCAGCTTCATTGAAATGTAAATATGAAAATCTGATTCTTTAAAAACACTAGGGCGGAACAATTGGTGCAGTTGCCCATTGTGAAATACCGGCAGGGACATGGGGCCTGGACAAGACAGAATAATAAACCTGTGCTTCTGCCTCTTTTATCATATGAATTCTGGGGATAAAAACGACTTAGAAACAACATGGAGGAATGCAATATGTTATCCCCAAATCCTTTCTGTTTCTTCTGGCTTCTGATCGAGACTCTGAGAAACCTATTCTATAACCTCAGCTCCTCTAATCCTGTGGGCTACAGAATCTGTGGTCTAGGGCTAATAAAATATTCAGACATACTAATACTGGCAATTTGACTTGTTAAAATAGTTTAGGGTCCCTTTCCTAATTACAGATTTTTAAAGAAAGCTGATTAAATGATGAAATTTTCCCATAGTGGTGCTCCATGTAAACATTCAGGAAATTTCTTTGATAGGTACGTAAATGAGTCATGCACACTGTGTTTTTCAGTGTGTGTAAAGAAAAAGGAAACACACACTCACATTCACACTTACACAATTAAGAAACTAAGATATACCCTGAATGATAAAGCTTCTAAATCAGCTCCCTCTTTAATATTTCTTCTGCTATTTCTTTATTGCTTACACTCATGCACAAAATACAGCCTCTTATTATTATTACCATGTTTGTTATTTATTTTTATGTTTTCTTTTTATTTAGTGACTAAGCTTATCTGCATAGCTATCCTCTGATTTGATTCTATGTCAAACTCTGCACTAGTCCTCTATTCTGTGTACATTTAAAATCATGTGTATAAGCAAATATATAATGATGAAGTGTTTTTGGAGTTATCAATTAATTATACTTAGGAGCCAAGCAGGAAAAAGTATGCTCTGCTCAGTGTATGCTGAAAAAATTTCCCCAAGAATTTTAAGATTCTGATATCCATTTGATCTGTGTTAACACACAGCATGTAAGTGTCATAGATTTGCATCCACTATCCTGACATCCTGCCTTTTCATGGCAACCAAGTGACTGAAGAGGAGCAGAGTGTCACCCCAAAAATGTCACTTTGGCATACTAATAATTTTGAACTAAAGTTACTTAAGAAGCAGCCTGTGCAATAGAAACACTGTATATATACTGCATCATCTCTGTCCAATTATCCACCAAAGGACACTTCAGCTGTTTCCATGCCATGGCCAATTGAATCAGTGGACTGGCCAAAAAAATCTAAAAGGGCAGCAGTGAAGCACTGTCACTCCTACACGACTATGAATAAGTCATAAAAATATTTTCCTCTTAACCTTTATAAATAAGTAGACACTTAGATTTAAATTTAGAATTTTCAATTATCATTATCTTTATGAAGTTGCCATAAGAGTCAAATGAACTGATGTGCGTGAAAACAGATTTTCAATCCAGAAAATACGGTAAATATTAAAAATACTTCTGCTCTTTATTAACAATATCTAATTTTTACTTGGAATTCAAAACATGAATATAAGAATTTCAGCTAATTCATTCATCACTAGAATTACATTCTTAAAATTTCACATATATATTTTCTACCTTCAAGTCAAGTTATGAGGATATACTATTATTACAATTACTGATGAGGAAAATGAATACTGAGAATATAAGTCAAATGTCCCATTCAATTTCTGACCACTGAAGTCTCTCATTGCTTTTATTTTTGAAATTTAAATTTATCATAAATCAGTCCACAATAATTTCTTGGGAGCCACCAAAGTGAACACACACACATCACTTGTGCTGCATTGGATAATGAATTACTGAAGATGTGAGGAGAACCACATAACACTTTAAAAATGTAATATGTGAAGTTATTCACATTCCAGTCTCCATGTAGTAGTGTGACAGCTGCAGAAAAACGGTTAAAAAAAAAAATCACTAACATGATAACCAGACAAATAAGAATAGCAGTTGAAAAGTTTAGGTCACCGTGAAATGTGCAAATCCCATCATAACCTCCCATTTTCACTTCCAAATCATCTTCTCCCAGCAGGGTGGAAATAGAGATTCACACTGCATAACCTTTTATCCAACATCATTGCTGTGCTAGAGAGAAGGCTTAAGTAACTTAATTTTTCTCACAAAACATGATGTTGATATTTGGCAGCTTCCAATCTGGCTGGGTGCCCTGATATGAATTGCAGATTCTCTGTGCTCCTTCTGAGGGGAGTTTGAGGAGGATGAAAGCAGATGTGGACAAAAGCAGATGGAGCCCAGAAGCCAAAAAGCATGAGGCTCCTCAATACCACAGGAGTAGATCTGGCAGCCTCACGCTGTTTTCAGGAAGAAAGGTAATTTTCTATAAAGTAATGAGATCGTAGCTTAACTCAAACAAACAACTATGGTGATTGCATTTTGTTTTCGTAACATTAGGAAACGTTCTTTAAACGTTAAGTTCAAATTAAGCAGTTGTTTTTGGTTGTTACTGGTTTTTATTACCATTTTGGTTTTGTTTTTTTAAAGGCAATAATGGAACTTTAGAGTTGAAAGTCATATTTAAATTGGAACTTATTGTAAGTTATCTCTACAACTGAAGTCAACAGTAACCTTTCCAAACAAATACAACAAAATGAAAGGCTGTTTGTTGCCTTGTCTGGCTACTTCGAATCTCATGTACGAGTTTCTTGATTTTCTGGCTATCGTCCTAATCTCCTTAGGGTTCCATTACATATCCCTAATGCAGTTCTCTTAAGGAACTGGAGGCTCTCACAGCTTTTCCTTCATGTCCTTCCATCAACAGACTTTCTCACTGGTAGGTCTCTCATTCACTGGTTACTTCTTGAGGATGAAGAGGGGCAATTCTTTTTCACTGCCATGAGGTTCTCAAGGACTGTACATTCTGACCTTTATCACTTTACTCCTTCTGCTGTAGGTTGGTAGAGTGATTCATCTCAAATTTTATGAATAATCTCTACTCTTCTTATCCATAGAAAGTATATACTATTAATTGATTTCCTCTCACTCCCTGGCACATTTGAAGTTTTGAGCAATTAATTTCATAGACCTTAACTTATATTCTTTGGATATTCTAAAACATAAAAAAAGAAAAGTACTTTAAGAAAGCAAGGTTACCCAGGTACTGGATATGTAGAATTGGGCCTTGGATTTTAGTTTGTGGGCAAGGTGTGTTAAAACTGGGAATGTATTGCAGCCTGCAAGGCAGGTCAGGTCCGCTCTAGCTTCGGGGAGACGGAATAAAATTTGTGGAGCCATGGGGAGGCTTGACATGCCTTCATTCACAGGTGGGAGAGCTACGCATGCTGCAAGTTGCGTCTCCTGCATGTCTCTGCAAGTCTCTGCATGTCACCTGTACCCTCTGCATGGCATGCAGTGTGGCCCTTGCTCCCCAGTGTGGCACATGTCGTGGCACTCAGCAGGGAGTCCCTACCTGCTTAAATACTAGAGGCAAACAAAGCTGGATTCCAGCCAGAAAATTGCGTAACATAACATAATTCCATGCATGTGAGCCTACTTCACATTATGGGAACAGTTTATCGGACGCAGTCTCACGGCTATGAAAACACTACTTATTAGGCCCATTCAAGGTTATGGGAACACTGCTTCCCTTAGTTACCCAGACACCTGGGTGAGGAAGCCAGACTTCCTCCACTTACCCTACAGGGAGATACTTAAGTTTATGCAGCTAATAGTTTTACAGTTGAGCATTAAGCTTTTCATTCTGGAAACCCAAGCCTGACACTGTTGCTAGGACATCCGAAAAAGCTCACAAGCTTTTCTTCTGATGTGGTCACCTGGGGTGATGTAGTGTGGTTGGTAAGACACACCACATGGATCTTAACAGCCAGCAAAACTTCATGAATGAGGCCTGATAGTAAAAGTTGGCTTCTGGGGGGTTAGTAGAAAAAAGGCACAGACCTCAAGGTTACCCGCTGCAAGGGGTAGAGTACTTGTGATTCTGTTAGCTAAAAACTGTACCTTTAGTTGGTACAGGTAGCTTCAGTGTGTCTGTTTACGGCTTACTTCACACCTTCAGCTTTTCCTAAGTAGGCATACTTAGAGTAGGCTTCAGTCTCAGATGACGCAAAAGTTCACTTCTAGGCAAACACAAACAAACAAACATGCAAAACACCTTGCATCTTTAAAATTACTTTAGAAACTGATTTACAGAATATTTGCTGCTGTTACATCAGGTGGCAGCTGCATTTGTGTGTACTTCACACACTAAGGAGGTTCCAGCTTAACTGTTAATGACCAGCCTGTATGTGCAGGGCTAGATTAACAGCCTCAGATCACTTTAATATTCCTGGTAAAGAAGGAAACCACTGATGGGTGTATATCCTACGTTTTCTAGGATACAGAGACCTTCTCAAGTTGGTTCTAAATTAGTTTAGCTTCATATAAGAAAGCAACCTCCCCAGTAGACAGATTTCTTAAAGTGTAAACAGTTCCGTAAGAGGTAGCAAAGAAATAGTAACTTCGGTTCATGAATAAAAATACTCGCAAGAGAGCGTTCATGGCAGCTGGAGCACAAATTGAAGACAGAACTGGGTGTCAGAAACCAGAGACTCGAAGGGAAAACAGAAATTATAAGGTTGTACAAAATGGTAATGTAGGAGGGTGAAAATCAACCAGCTGGTGGTCAAGTTCTTCCTATGAAATCTAAATGCACAAGTGAATTTTTCATTACTTAAGCAGAGAAGAGTAATGCTTTTATTAGTTTGTTAGGAATGCCAGAACAAAGTACCACAGACTGGGTCTCCTAAGCAACAGAAACATTTTCTCAGTTCTAGAGGCTAGAAGTTCAATATCGAGGTATCAGCAGGGTTCACTTCCTCCGAGGCTTGGAGATGGCGGCCTTTTCTTTCTATCTTCAAACGGTCTTCCTTTGGTGCCTGTGTCAAAACTTCCTCACCTTATAAGGACACCAGTCATACTGCATTAGGACCGCCCTCATAAACTTATATTAATTTGATTACCTATTTATAAACCTTATCTTCAAATACATTCACATTTTGAAGTACTGGGAGTTAGCACTACAAAATATGACTTTTGGAAGGGAACACAATTCAGGCAATAATAATGTTATTTGATTTCTCAAAACCCTATTAATAACCACATTTATCATGCCTGATCCCTACTTGTCTTTTGTTTTCCTTGTGCTATTTTTCCCAATCTCCAGGGCTCAAATAACTTTTGAAACATATTTATAATTTAAGAAGAATTTTAGCTTGTAAGACTTCTCCAGCGCTCCCGAAGTGTCTCTGGACTTGTTCTCCTAATATTCCTAAGGCTGTTCATCTTCAGAAGGCCTGATTTTACTCAGATAACAGTCACTTAAGCTGATTTTTACAGCAGAAACAGCTCACTCTCAGAGAGGATTTCAAGGTTTTAGAACTGAAAAATGACACAGCCAGGGCCAGACTGTATCAGTCCAAATGTTAAGACATTTTGATTCTAGAATGTTTATTTTGTAAACACCACATCTTTATCCATTCATAAAACATTTTTATTCAATCAATATGTGCAAAGCCCAACTAAAAATGCATGGAAAACAAAGCACGTTAACTGTAAATAGTGATGAGTTTTCTACAGGTAATTTCCTGAGGACATCATTTAGAATCTTTACTATATTATTTCTACCTGACAATCTGCAATTATATGAACACTATTATTACATTAATATGTGAACGTGTCAGTAGTAAACATGTTAAATAAATCAAATGGCTGAAACCAGATATTTCATCTACAAATTAATAAACACATATTTATACGCAATTTAGAAAGCTTGGAAACTTTCCTTCCTAAAATGATGTTATTAAACATGACATTTGTTTTTCTTTATTGATCTGCATCATCTAGCATTTCTAATTAATAAAGAGCCAAGGAGCTCCTCTCTTTGCCTCTCTTTTTTCTACTTAATTTGTTTAAATGACACGAAAAGCAAGATGTCTTTGAAATCTATGATTTACCTGAAAAGATCTGAAATAATGAATTTACCAATAATGGAAATCTTGAAACAGTAAATTTTGTGAAGCAAGGTATGGGAGCAACAATGCCAGTGACATTTGCTACAGATGTAAAGATATGCTACAAGTTCTTTTCACTATAATCAAATTAAAAAAATAAATAAAATGATGATTGTGATGGTGGCAGTGATTCAATTTATGGGCCAAACTTCTAAGTTCTTTACAGGTATTTTAAATCATAAGATTGCATATTCCTCATTATATATTTCATGAAATAGAGAGAGAAAAAAGTTAACCTGAGCAAGATAACACTGCTTTGAAATGGCAGACGACGATAAAACTAATCAAAGGTACATCAATTCACACAAGAATATTTTTCCTTGTTTGATATTTTTTAGTAATTCATACATGCATAAAATGTACAAATTATGTGGGTGATGCTATAAATTATCAAAAAATGAACAAATTTACAGAATCTCTACCTAGAACTAAAAACTGGACACTGCCAGAACCCCGTCCGTCATCAGCACACCCCTGCCTCTCAGAAGCAATCACTTCTCTAATTTGTAAGATCATACATCATTACATGACTTTCCATTTTACTGACGTGGAACCATATCATAAATATTGTGTATTCCCCTTATCCTTATTGTTGGTGAGATTCGTTCGTTTTGTTCCATGAAACAAGTGTTCACAAACATGTGCTCCTCTTTCTGAGCTTCTGACTCATGACCTTATTTGTTTACCCCTGAATTAACACTATACAATTTGATTGACTGTAGCATTTTAAAAAGTTAATCTTTTGTTTTTAAGTTACTTATTTTTGGTACAGTTAAGATAAATACTGTAAGCAATGTAATTTACCAGGTATCAAACCAATTTAAGTTAAAACCTGCTTGGCGTTATTAAATAAAATCTAGATACGGTGGTTCTGTGGTAAACAAGATAAAAAGTTCATCTTCTTGTCACGATCGTCAAGACTTTTCCTGGCATTTTAATAGAAATATCAGAATCAGCTTTTCAACTCACACGTATGTGCCTCCACAAACTGCTGGGGTTATGTTCCCAGGGAACCCCCTGAAAAAATAAATCAGTTTGAGAAATTTTAACGTATTTCCAATATTGCATTTTCCATTTCTAAACATGATTTATTCTCCCTGTTATTTATATCTCTGTACTTTCTCTCAATAATGTTTATACTCTTCTTCATAGAAGTCTTGCATAAATTTATTTCCAGGTGTTTTGTTTCTGCTGTCAATGTAAATAATGTACATTTATAAAATTTATTTTTCATTTGTTTATGAGCTGAACACATGTAAATAAGGCTGATTTTTAGATTGATCTTATATCCAACAAGCTTGCTAAATCATATTTCAATAGTTTACTATATTTTAAATATTGTATTTTAATAGCTTAATATTGTATTACACATATTTTCAATATTATTTGTAAATAATGGGAGAGCCTTATTTTTTTCCAAATCCTTGCATATTTTACTTCTCAGCTTTCAGCATTAAGAAACTTTAAGTCAATGAACAATAAAAGTGGTGATAGTGGACATCTTTACATAGTGTGATATATCAGTATTTCATCATCTTATATGTTCTGCAGGTTTATTTTTAAATATTCATAATTAAATTAAGTAAGTTCTTTTCTGTCCCTAGTGCACTAAGAGGACATTGACAATAGTGGTATTTCTGGTTTGGTTTTGGCTTTCAATCATGAATGCATATTTATTGCTTTTTGTGTGTTTTCAAATGCTTTTCTGATCTACTGACATTACTTTTCTCATCTTGACATGAGATGAAAGTTTTCTCTTTTGTTCTGTTTACGTTGTGATTTACCTTCATTGATTTCTCAATGTTAACTCAATTTTGCACTCGTGATTAAACCCAGATTAGTAATAATATTTATTTTATGCATTGATGAACTTGGTGTGCTAATCTTGTTTAGGATTTTTACATCTGTGTTTATGAGATATTTTAGGCTATAGGTCCCTTTCTTGTGAGGTTTCTGTGTAAGGTAAGGTGGTTTCAAAACAACAAGTTATTCGTTTTTTTCTATCATTTGAAATCATTAATAGAAACATTAATATTATTTCTTTTTTGAGTATTTGAAACAAAATCACTAATGAAGCCATCTGGACCTGTAGTTTGTTTGAGGGAAAGTTTTAAATTATGAATTCAATTTCTTTAATATATCAATGGCAACAGATTTCCTTCTTGCTTCCTAGGTTACCCTAACTTCAGGAATTACAACATTCCAATAGAGAATGTCCAGAGCCCTTTATCTTTTGGAACTCCTTTTGAATGTTTAGCTGCCATGATAGCAGTATCAAAAAAGCAGAAACACTAGTATAAAGAAGAAGGTGGTTGTAGTTAAAGGTGAGTTCTTATGTCAACAAAACAAACAAGCAAGCAAAATAGAACCAGAGACACTGAAATTAACAACAATCTGACAGTAACCAGAGGGGAGGTGGGAGGGGACAAGGGAGGGGTAAGGGAGTAAAGGGCTTTCAGGAACAGCTATAAAGGACACATGGACAAATCCAAGGCGGGGGTGGAATCAGAGGAGGGAGGTGGGGAGGGCTGGGGTGGGGGACAGTGCGGGGGGGTAAATGGAGACAACTGTAAGTGAACAACAATAAAATGATTTAAATTAAAAAATGTTTAAAAAAAGAAGCTGGTGTATAGTCACAGAAACACTAGTATGAAGAGGAAGTTGGTTCACAGCCACATGAAAAACTTTCTCAATGTAATTACAGATGAAGATGATCAAATGGATATTTTACCTTCATCAAGATAAAACCAAAGAAATAAAAAAACTGTCACATGGGTTTTGATTTTATATGAGCTTTCACAGAATGAAGATTTTGGTTTAATAGAGAGTTATAAATGTGTGAGAAAAATGCGTTTTTCAACCTTGTTAAGCAGATACTTTGTAAACAGCTGTTAAGAAAAATCTGGCTTGATGAATAAATTGACATCTTTATCCAAGTGTGAGTGGTTTGGGCTTATAAATGCTGCTGTATATTCCATTTTATACCTTGAACCACATTTATACCTAAAACCACATTTATACCTAAAACCACATTTATACCTTAAACCAATGATAAATTAATACAAATCATTAAATATTGTGATATCTATGATATAAAATATTTAATATATCCAGAAAAGTTTACATTAAAAATATAAAAATAAATATTATTTTGTTTTATATATAACAGATGATATATGTTGAATAGAAAATTTATTTTAAATAAGATTACTGGAATTAAAAACTTCCAGTGCTATTTCCTTTAACACACAAATGTAGCTACCATTGATTATTCAGTAAAAATCTTAAAATCATTTTAAATATGCCCACCACTAATTGCACATTTACCTAGGAACAATAATTAGAAGTTACTTAGCTAATAACAAAAATAAATGTTTTAAATAAATTTTTTATAATTTATATGGAAGCAATGACTAAATACACATTGGTTTAATAATAGAGGAAAGCATTAAATGTAACCATATTTTTAAAAATAAATTTTAAAAGAAACATCATTGGTCACCAAGTAGCCAAAACAGGATTAGTTTTGGCTACAAAACTCATTAGTTTTCTTATGAATAAAACTTACCCTTTGAAATATTTACTTTCTTATGCACATTTCCAGTGCTTGACATACAATCCCATCAGGATAAATCCTCACATAATAAATAACAATGTATTGTTTGGGAGGGGTTTTCTTGGCAGAAATGTTGTACACTTGAAACCTATATGGTTTTGTGAGCCGATGTCACCCCAATAAATTTAATTTAAAAAAAAGAAAAAAATAAACCAAAAAAATAGCTTCTGAAAGACCAGAGAAACCATTAAAGACTCATAAACTGGTTACATTTAGCATTAGGTAGAGAAAACAGAAACAAACAAAAACAGGCAAGTCTCCAACAACAAAAAATAGAATAAAATCACACATTTTTTTCCTGAAACACATATAAAAAAACACCTAAAAACTATGCATAGCTTTCGTTGGTGTCAACATTATATGACATCACTATGGATGATGTCACCTATAGTGATGTCATTTAATGATCAGTGTTGCCTAGTTTTTTTCTAGTACTGAAAGAAATTAGGTTGGCAGAGAATACAGAGAACACAGAAATGTAAGTGTGAATGTGTGTTTAAATACATTGCTACTAAATGTCTAAGTAAATATGGAAAAAATCTATAGTGTACAATCTCTTATAAAAATGTTTCTAGTTCTTACAAAGCCATAAATGTTTTTTAAATACCTGGCTTTTTCCACATCAATAGCAGGTGACTCAGTTACAAATATTGAATATATTAGTAGAAGATTAATAGTTTGGTAGTATTTTATCACAGAGTTGAGTTTAGCACCGAAAACAATTCAATGCATTAACCTTGTTCAATATTCAATCTTTAATGCAGAATTATTAATTTTTAATTTATTTGGGTTGAGATTTATTTAAACTCATTCATTTTGTTGTATCAACCTAATAGTTAATGTACTGACTTTTCTCCTACTTTCACTGTTTTATCCTGCAGCTGACCTAACTGGGCCTTGTTTAGATCCTTGCTATAGTATTTCCCGTGCAAATCAACACAACAGCCAATTCCACATGGACAAATTCTCACCCAATTCAGTTCTTTTTTGTTGCAAATGTCATTAGTTTACCTTGGTTGAGCCCAGCACACTTGGAGTTTGCACAGTTTGCTCAGTTAAAACACTAACGAGACAATGGTTGTCTCTGAATCAAAGTGGATTAATAGAAGGAGGATATTATGCTTGTTTTCTTCTTTTTTCTCTTTCACCCAAAATCAAAATAAGTTGGAATGTGAATCTCAGGAAGTGAAAAAAAAGCTTCAGAGACAGAACCAGGTGTCCAGGGAGGAGAACAAAGCTCTTAGAGGAGAAAACAAGTCCCTCTGGGAAGAAAACAAAGTTCTCCGGAGAGAAAACAAAGCCTTCCGAATGGAAAACCAGTTCATCCGGGAGAAGAATCAGACCCTGAGACAGCAATACCAGATCCTACGGAAGTTGAAGAATGTGGTTTTCGAAAGTGAAAAACCACTTGAGGAAAAGAACACACTGAGCACAGAAAGAAAGTCTTTTTGGCAACCGTATCAAGCCGTGCAAGCTCAGATAAAAGCTATCAGGGAACAGAAGACAGCCTTTGAGAATGAGGGGAAAGCTCTTCAAGAAAAAATAAGGTCTCTCCACCAGAAGATCAAAGCCCTGCAACATCAGGAGAGTGCAATCAAGATGGAGGGCCTAGCCCTGATGAAGGAAGAAATCGCACTAGAGAAGGAAGAACAGGCTCTGTGGAAGGAGGAACGGGCCCTTCGTGAGGAGAACAAGGCACTCAGAGAAGAAAACCATGCTCTTCAAGAGGTGGAAAAAGCCCTTCTGGAAGAGGCAAAGGTCCTTGAGCAGTGGAATAAAGTTCTTCAAGGAAAAGACAACAAACACTCTTGCTGGGAAAATGCACAACAAGAAAATAGAGCAGGAGAAGTGTTAAGTGAAGCAACCATGAAACCAGCAGACCATGAAAATCATTGACATTGCAGAAAAAAAAAATTCAAACTTCTGAACGTGAAATATTATTGGAGTGGGGAGTCAAGAGCCTGGAAGTGTGCAGCGCTCTCTCAGTACCTGATCCTGGAAAATAAATAAAGCCCTTAAAAGTTAAGAAAAAAATTGTGTTTCCTTAAATTTTACTCTCCTATTAGTGGCTAATTTTATTTTAGAATGTAAAGCATGTGTGGCTCAAAATGTGATGTTGGATGAATCAAACGGGACATTGATATTCAGAGACAGTGGGTGAATACTGTAAAAAGTTTTACAGCACAGATGAAATATCTGTCTTAAAATTGACTCTTTGAATTATAAGGAATATAGTGAAATATAAAGTTTTGCATACTTAGTAAATGTGTTTTTCACACTTGAAGGTGAAAAAAAGATGTATATATGTCTTCTGTCTCCTTATGCTTACTCCAATGGTCTCAATGAGGAGGCTAATAGATAAATAAGAATTGGAAAAGTATGTGATAGCACAAAAATTTTTAATGACCCTTCATTCACAGGCTTCCTCAGTTTCCTTTATTTTTCCCTCACTTACCTTCTTCTTCCTTTAGCTTACTGGGATGGTGGCTGTTGTATCTAACAAATGTAGTAAAGAGAGAAAAAGGAGTGAGAGAACAAAAGACTCCCAAACTGTAATAGGAGGTTTGGGGTTTGGAGTTTGGAATGTGAATCTGTGACTAAGTTCATATTCGAGGAAAACTGGGGGAGGAAAAAATAGAATTTTCAGAACTGTTACCATTGATAATTGGTCTAGTTGAATGCTTTAAAAAACTGTTCTGCAAAAACCGTCACATGATGGAGTCACGGATTTATTAGCGTTACACATGTAGTTGCAGAAAACTACCTCACAAACTGCCAAGGCCTGGTACACGACCTTATTTTAAACATTTAATGCACTTCATTACATATAACAGATAATATCTTATTCTGATGCTTGTGTGGCATTGGGGGAACAGAAGTATAAGAAAAGTATAGGAAGGAAACATATTTTCCTTCCCTAGGTGCTGCCACATATGCAGAAAGTCAGTGTACATTTATTGGACACCTCTAATTAGCACTTCACTAAGCAATACAACTACATTTAACTGTAAAAAATTAAAAAGAGCATTCCATAGTATATAAAGTAAACAGTTTTACTTTATTCCTTGAGAGCTCATCTGTCTAATGAGTTGATTGACCACTGTTCCCTGGAACATATACGGTGAGGCAAAAAGTAGGTTTATAGTTGTTTGTATGGGAAATAAGGCAATGATTAATAAATGATAATACAAGAACAGTGTTTCACATTTTTACAACTGTAAACCCACTTTTGCCCTACCATGTAATAGCTACCATTTAAATAAAATGTTTCAGCCCTGGAGAAGACAAGACAAGGTTTATAGGTATGTTCTCAACTGACTTGTAGTACAAATTGGGACAAGGAAGAAATGCAACACCTTTATCATTTTCCCAGCCTGACAAGGTACGAAGCAGCCTGTAGGCAAGGGAATGGCCAAGTCCGTGTTTCAGGAATTCATGGATGTGTCACTGTATTGACTACACATTAATTTAAGGAACTTGCTTTAGAAATTCCTTGATGTGGTGTTTCGGAGAAATACACTATTTTACTCTTTGGTGGTGAGGTTCGGGAAGATCAGTGCCCTGGAGCAGGTACGGGCATCCATGACTCCGCTCTGGGAGAAGGCTGCCATTACCGCATCAGACATCAACAGCAACTCAGGTTAGGCCAAAAGAACAGGACACGCTGATTAGAACCTCAGTCTCCTCTTGGAAGTCATGCTAAGTTAAGGATTGGCACTGCTACAAAGAATCTCTGATTTTTATAGCCTACTCTACCAGTGACAAATTACTTAATTAAGGAATGGGTTAAAACAATTTATGTTGATATCATTCATTATAATGTTTTTGATAGTTCACCTTCACAGACTAATCAAAATTTTCTACTAAAATTTCTAGTTAATATCATACTGATGGAATGCTGCATTGAAACTATATTTTTCCATGTAATAAGCTGGATATCCTTAACAGTACATTAAAAAAGTTTTTTATATGTATTGTTAGACTATCAATTTTATGAAAATTATGTGTTAAAAAGATAAATTAATGTATTGTGATGCTCACCAGGCAAAAACTTTACAGTAAAATGGCCTTTGTTATCCATTTCTAGACCTCTCCTCATGGTTTCCAGGTAGGGCGGTCCCCTGAAGGATACCTGAACATGTGATGCTGCTCCAAAGGGACGGCTCTTCCTCCAGACCAGCAGCAGTTACTGACTGCGGGAGACAGCAGTTACATGAATGCTCAAACATCTTCTTCGCCACGGGAGATTGCTTATCTTTGAGACATCATCTGGTCTAAACTCATGCGCTAAGTTCCATGTATTTAATGCCAGAAGTCTCAGGCTTCCAGGTCCATCCTTCCGTTTGATTTATACTCCATTATGCTCTTCACATTCTCTGAAATGTGGGAATTCTTCAATCATTCTCTACCCTCCTGAAACATTTTATCAAAACTCCTGTAACTTGAACGTCTTTTGTGAAAGTTCCCTTTATCTTCTTAACCCCGGTAGACCTCAAAGGATGCTGCCGTGTCAGTGTGCCTTTCAGATGAAGGCTTTTAGGTACTGCCAAAGATGGGTCTAGTGCAGGTTTTCTCATTTCTCACTGCATTTCCAAAACTTTTATTCTATTTCCTCATTTGAACGATTTGGTCTCAGCAAAGCACATGGTATGGAATACCACTTTCTATCCTACATGATACTTCACATTCAGACTTCTTGTTCATTCTCATTCAGACGCTACAACCTTTGGAATGTGGCTCATGATAGTACTCCTCCCCATGCCCTTCTGCTTTTATGCTTGTGTATGGCTTCAAAGTGCACACAGATGATTACTCCAGAAACAAGCGACACATCTCTTCGGATCTTCTTATCTCTGGAAACCAGACTGTTTCTTCATATCACCTCAGTTTCCATCCCCATAGTCATTCCTTAAGTTAAGACTTATGATTTGCAAGTATGATGATTCAAAAATGTGAATTAACCCACTGCGTGAGTATGCCACCTACACCTCTATCTTATTTCCCTACTCACCCAGCTTACGTAGAAATCCAATTCATTAGTTGGATCAGCATTATTTCAATACCCTACCCCCACCCCCCATATTCTCATTTCTCTTGATTCTGGTTCAACATTAAACCCTTGGGAATGCTCTTTACTTTTCTTTGTTTTTAGTTTTTAAAATTGCTCTTTACTTTTTAAACTCACTGTCCAGTGCACTAACCTGAAAAACTTTCAACCTGGAGTCCCTACGACTATGTACTTTTTCCTTGTCTATACCTTGTCTATCTCCTTGTTCAGAGTAGCTGAAGCTAGCCAGAGGTGTTGCTGTTATTAGCACAGAGATAACACTATATATTAAGAGTATCTAAATATTTACACATATTAACTCACTTCATCTCTAAAAAAAAAGCTAAGTACTATCAGTTACCCTTTTTTACAGGTGAAGAAAAAGAAGCACAAGAAAATCAGATTCTTTCCAAGATCACCTGTTATGATTTATTTCAGCAATGGGATTTCAACTCATGTAGTGTAACTCCAGACTCTACCCACACAGTCTCCACAGTGTCTTACCTCTACACAAAATACGGGTATTAACACTGCAAAATGACCCAAAATGAAAATGGAGGATAAATATTGTCCAGCAATCCCACATTTTTTCTGCATTCCAGTGTAACAAGATTTTAAAATCTTTTGATTACCTCAAATAACTCTCACATCTCTCACTACCAAATGACAAACCTGCTTCATGGATTCCTAAAAATGTATACGTCAAGAACTCTGACATTATCATTCTACCATAAACAAAATTTTGCTTGCTCTGTATACACAGTGCCTGCTTTCCCTCCTATTAAAAAGAAAACAGGTTTATCAAAAGTTAATCCCCCTCTATCTGCTCAGGATTTTATCCTGTCTTTTCCTCTCAAGGAATTTATTCGTACCTGAATACCCTAACATTTAACACTTTCAAAAACTGGTTGCCAACCTTTTGAACCTTTGTCTTTCTAGTGGATATGAAGCAGTTAGCTCACCGTGGTTTAATCTGCATATCCCCATAGCTGCTGATGTTGAATATATTTTCCTATACCTAATGGCCATTAGCATATCTTTTCTAAGACAGTATATGTCAATTATTCTGTTACAATTTCCTTAATTGTCTTTTTATTAAATTTTAATAGTTCCTTATATACTTGGGACATGGGCCCTTTTAAAATTACTTTTATTGCAAATATTTTCTCTAATTTGTGACTTTTTCATTTTCAACAGTGAGATGTGAAGGAGCAGGCTGAAGTATAAAATAAGATTTATCCTTTTTTTTAATGTACTGATGTGCTGTATTTACATCTACTGTCATATTAGCAGTTGTGTTCTCATTTTGAGCCGAATATTTTTGACCCGGTACATGGATATATGCTGAGTATTAAACCTAACTGATATCAAGTATTTTTGCATATATATAAACTGTGACCAAAAATAAGCTTTGAAGCTCACTGAGCTGCAATTTATCAACATTAAATTAAGCATATTAATAACTAACATTTATTTGAGCTAGATTTATAATGTCTTGAAAATATTCTATTTAACCTTTAAATTATATCCTATAATAGGTACAAATACTACTCATATTTCTTTTCAGAAGGCAACTGAGACTTCAGACTAGATACATAACTTGCCCCCAAATGTATAACAGCAAATGACTATAAGGCAGGCTTTAAAATTCATCATATTTAAATGCCATTTCAAATAATACTCTATTTTTTAGGTAGATCCAGCACTTTCTTTTTCTTTTCACTGGTTATGACTCCATGATCCATCACAGAGTAAGCAACAAAATTACATTCAATTATTCTAAGATATAATATTTTAACTAGCAATGTTGATTCCTATTTTTTCCTGGAAATCATCAGCAATTCTTTAATAGTTAATGTTACTTTTTTAAAAGTTAAAATTAGAAAACAGCTGTTTGTTAAAGAGGAACAATGGTTTTCTGAGTCCCCAGTTGTTGAGTCACTGACCTACTAATTCTCACTTATATAGAGTGTCTTTTGCATGTACTATTTATGTGCACATTATCTCATATAAGAACTACTAATAAAAACGTGTCTTTTTTAGGGATAAATACCCAACAAACATTATTGTACAGAAAGCAAATCCCTGAAATATTCCAGGTAGTCCACTAAGACTCAGTAAATGTTGTGCCATTTAAATGGGATGGTAAGGCCCATCCAATGTACCCTACACATAAAGTCCTTGCCCACGTTCACATAAATAATTTTTATTATCAGTCCTTGTAGGTTTTTCCTTGCCAGAAAAGCTATGAAAATAAGCTATAACTATATATCATTTGAAAAAATGAGACAAGCTATTTAAGGACTCGGGGTGCTGGAGCGCACTCACAGAGCTTGCTCAATGAAACGACCATTCACGGCATCACGTTCCTGTCTTGAACTTCATATACTCCAAATTAAGACTGTTATTTTGTTTTTTATTGGTAGAGCTGGCTGTTAAACATTTGCCAACCCAACATGAATCAAAGTACTTAAAAGTTGTTTAAAAAACAATTAATATGTAGGCATTTTATAAGCCTTGAATATGTACACATTTTAAATAAATTAGAGAATACTGCCCAATTAATTTCAGGTATTCATACCATCAGTTAATTACCTTTCAAAGAAATCTCAAAAGATGTTAATGATCTATAATGTGGTGACCATGATTCACATTTTAAAAAGGAAAAAATAAAAGGATAATTGAAACTATAAAGCAAGACCTTTTTCCTCTAAGACACTATTATAATTATTTTATTTTTAAAATATTGTAAATATTTACATAACTACTTAAGAAGCATGCATTAATACTTTTTCAGTGCTTAAAGTACAATTAGTATATGATTTTGAATATGGGAAATGAAAAGCATGAAAGCAACTGGAAAATTACACAAATTCAAAAAAAATGAAAATAGATCATCAGTTATTTTATTTTCAGGATATTACACCTTATGTTCAGGGACTATAATAAGCCAGACAGCCATTCAGAGAAAATGGCTCATTAGGGGTCTCCAAAGGGGAATCACTATATAGTTAGGGATGCTAGAAAAATATTAGAGCTGTTTGAAATTATAGATTTTTTACTGAAAGAATTGTGATAAGCTAAATTAAATTCAGAGTGCAAGCCAAAATGACATACAATTGGATCAACAAAAAAAGAAAGTCTTTGTGTTTGTTTATTTTGCTAAATCCAAAAGAAAACACACAAATAATCATGATATTCATGTACGTCTAAGGAAGCTAATGAAAGAGATGAGGTTTATCAGCAATAATAAAGTACAATAGCTAGTATTATTTACGATTCTCCCTCACCTTTAATTTTTAAAGTCTAAATTCCCTGAATATATCTCGGAGGTAGTAAAACAACACCTGTAAAGACGCATTTTTCCCTCCTAAAAATATTTAGCACCATAGAGTTTCTAGAAACTATCACTATTATCAGTGCGTAGTGAACAATGTATCTTTGATAAAATTTATTGAGTTAAGATGATTATAATATAAAGTTGAGGTAAAATTTGAGTAATTGTAACACAAGGTGTAACAAGTGAATCACAAAAGAAACTGTAAATCTTTTCTATAAGCACTAGGGATTTAATTTCCTACATGTGATAGTTTGCAAAACTCTTTTATTTTGTCATTGCTTCTTATGCTCATTCATTCCAAATGTTCTCCCATGCTGAATTAGAGCTAAACCACCTGACTCTCTTTGGCCAGGAAGAAGTGATCAGCTGACTCAAGCAAAACCTCACAAAAAATAACACTTGTTTTTACTTGTGTACTTCTGCCTCTAACACTGAGAACATTCTTGGACTAGTTTGCTTGAAGGTGGGAGATATACTGAGTAGATTCAGTTCCCACCAGTCATCGCACTGGAAGCCAATAGCCATCTGAGCACAGGCATGTACATGAGCCCAGCATAAACCAAAGAGCCACCTATAATCCTACATCACCAACCCATAGTCCTGTGAGCCAAATGCATGCTAACTAATTTTGTCACTGATGTGGGTGTTGTTTTGCAACATGATTGAAGCAATAAACAGAATAAGTATCTGATAAACTGAGGTTTTTGTTTACTGTCTGCTATTATTTTATACTTTCTGTTTGAAAATTTTAGGATTTAAAAAAATTCAAGGCATTTTCAGTGAAACAATGACAGTTCATGTTCTTTTGTCTACCTTTTTAATAGTAACACAATAAATATACTTTTATATATAAATTCAATATTTTATAAAATTATTAGCAAAATATGGTGAACTCAAAACTGCAATAATTCTACCTAAAACATTATTAATAGTCTACTAAATTTCATGAAAAAGTAAAAATAATCATGCAATTAGTAAATAAATTTCAAAATAATGTATATTACATTAAAAACAAAATGACAGATATTACTAATAGCTTACATGTGCCAAGAAAGATATGCAAATACTTCAAATTATAGCAAACATAAAAAACATCTAAATCATACTGCTCATCTATAATTCAACTTAGAAAATGTAGCATGAATTACAGAAACTTTCTTCATAAGGAACAATGTATTTAATTTTTTTGTCTTTGTCACCATATTTTTATTTAATATGATCCTTTCTACACAGTACAAATACCACAACATTAAATGTAAAACTTTACAAAGAGATCACACATATCATTTTCTTTTCTATGACAAATGACACATTACTTTCACAGTAAGAGAGGCAGGATCAAATGTGAGAAAAGTAAATGAATTTTGTTTAAATAGTACTTAGACAGTGAAAAAGCATGAGGTAGAAGTATATTTTTTGAATGTCACTGCAGGGTTACAACAGAAATAATGAAAGTAGGAGCCTATTGACAGAGCTCTAGCAAGTATGGTTAAATTCCAAGTCAGTCACAGTTCTGACTCAGACATTAAAGTCTTTTTTTAATCCACTTTGTGCAAGTTGTTAGTGAACATATTAGTTAATGACCTGAAGGCAAATCCCTGACAATGTGATTTTGTGCTAATTGTGTGGAAAAATATTTCTGGCTTTTAAAAATGTTACATTCTGAGATGCTACAGGCCATAGGGAATTCATCTTCCCAATATAAGCTATTCTATTCAACCTTCCTCAAGGGCACTGAATCATACTGAATGAGTCATCTAGCATTCATTTCATATCTAAAATCAAGGAAAAGTCTCAAGGGGCAATGTTAGGGATTAAACACTAATTATGTTTATACGCAGGTGCCATTAAAATGAAAAATAAGTTATAAAATCAATTGTATTATAACTATGTTTTAATATCTCATTTTCATAGTGCTTTATATTAAAATGTCACACTCTTAGATACCCTTATTTTAAATGTATCTTCTTTAAAACATTTTTTAATTATTAATCAAAGTAAGATATACTTAATACCTATCAAAATAAACACATGCTTTGGTAGTGTGCTTAACAAAGAAAGACCTGTGCTTTAAAAGCGTTCTGTTGAAAAATATTAAATTGAGGAATATTAAAGGATGAAGATGTAAAATATATGTATTTTACACACATAAATTTTGAATTATTGCAAAAACATTTACTGACTCTAATATTAACATAAAAGCTTACTTAAAATACTGAATCCTTTGATTTGTAACAAAATAAATTTCATATTTATATATTAAATATATATGATTTTTAATAATATAAATATGAATACTCTAAACAGAAAAATTACAATAAGTTATGATTTCTTTTATTTTCAATTGTTCTCTTATTTTAACTGCACTTTTCAAATAACATTAATTTCCATACTCTACCTCACATGCTGACACACTCCTGGCATCTTCTCTACTGTATCTAATGCACTTATTTTCAGATTATGTAAATTATGCTGAATTGGGTATATATGTTTCCTTTATAAATTACACAGATTTGTTTGAAATGTGGGTTTTCATTTTGCCCTATGTACTATATTGTACTCTTACTTTTTCCACAACATTAGGTTCCAGAGATATATCAGTGCTCTTATAATAAATGTAACTCATTTTCAATGTATTCATTTATCAAAAACACATATATGATATACATACATCTACAAATAGATATATCTCAGTTATAAATCTATCCCTTCGGTAATGAAGTTGTAATTTCCCTACAGCTCTGTGGAACCGAAAATTACAATACTGTGATATATGTCTTTATTAATATCCCTTGTAGTCTTGTGGGGAATATTTTTTAGGGTTCTATACTCTGCCGTGAGACTAACTGCTGGACATGGGATATTTGCATACATGTTTTTACTAAATATTACTAAAACCTCCAGAATGTCTGTATCTGGTTTACATTCCCATCAACAATGCTTAAAACCAATTTGCCCATATGCATCCTTATTTTCCGTAGAGTAAGGGCTTTACACATTTTTTGCCATCTGCTCTACTTCCAAGGGGGTATGCAATTTTTGTTTTAATATCCATTTCCACATTTACTGGTGAGACTGATGATGCACATATTAAATATACAGATATGTCCTCTCAGGGAATATAACAAACTAATAAAGAACACAGATTCTGGACCAGGACAGTTTGGGGGCAATTCCTGCCTCCATCACTAACTTACGAAAAAATAAACTTGGGTACATTAACTCTCTCTGCCTCATTCTGTTCATCTGTAATGAGGATAACCATATTTACTCCATAACTCCATGAGTATAAAATAATAAATTAATATGTATACAATGCTTAACACAGTGTCTGATAAATAATAATTGCTATATAAATGTTATTTTTCCTTTTTATATTTTTTAATTTTTAGAATTGTATGTTATTGTTTATGCTAGAACAGTTTTCCTCACTTACCCCCCTTTGGTCACCTCCGCCAAGCTCCCCACCGCAGGCAATCTCCACACCGCTGTTTGTATCCATGTGTCCATGGGTCCATGGGTCCATGGGTCCATGGGCCATGCATACAGATGTTCTTTGGCTAATCCCTTCACTTTCTGTCATCCAGTCCCATCCCCCATTATTTTTATTAATGTCCTCAGCCCATTATTGTAAATATTTCCTTTGCTTGCTAAGTTGAATGAGTTCCTTAATAATGTAGAGATCAATCATTTGCTTTTATTTAACAATGCATGCATTATATTCCAGTTTGTCAAATAGTATTAACTTTGCCTATAATAAAGTTTTTAAATTAAATATCTTTTTTTAAAGATTTTATTTATTTTATCTTTAGAGGGGAAGGGAAGGAGAAAGGGAGAGAAATATCAATGTGTGGTTGCCTCTTGTGCGCCCCCTGCTGGGAACTGGCCTGCAACCCAGGCGTGTGCCCTGACTGGGAATCAAACCGTGATCCTTTGGTTCACAGGCCTGCACTCAATCCATTGAGCTACAGCAGCCAGGGCAAATTAAATATCTTTCATTTTTACCTAAGCAAAGTAATCATTATTTTGCATGTGTTTTACACTGTAATCTTTTGATTTTAAAAATCTTCCTGTGACTTCCAGTCAAGATGAAGGTGTAGGTAAATGTGCTTCACCTCCTAATACAACTATAGTAGAAACTACAACTAGACTGAAAAAACAATTATCACCCTGATTCACCAGAAAATCAAGCTGTATGGAAGTCTGACAACCAAGGACTTAAAGGAACCCCATTCATCTAGATGGGTAGGAAGGGCAGAGCCATGGAGTGATGCAGAGAGGCAGCAGAACTGAAGATCCCACATTCACATGTGGTGGATAAAAATCAGGAGAGATACCTCAGGAGCAAGGGATCTCAGCCCCTGACCCGACCTCCCAGCCCAGGGTTCCAGCACTAGGAAGATAAGTCCCCATACTTCAGGCTATAAGAAACAGTGGGGATTGGGATAGCAAAAAACCCACAGGGTTCTCAGGAGACTCCTTTTTAAGGGCCCACAAAGTTCTCAGGACTTACACAGACCCACCTTCTCTGAGATTTAGCACCAGGACAACAGCTGAAAGGGCACAAATGGTATACAGGGAGAAAGTGAAGTGACTGGCAAGAGGGTGAGTGCTGGGAGACAGCTTCCTTCCAAGCAAATCTCCAGGGGCCAGGCAGTGGCACTGTCCCCTCTCTGAGCCCTCCCACACAGAGCTGCAATGCAGTGAAATGGGTTGTCTTGACCTAGCGATTACCTGAGGTGCAGCCTGACACAATTTACAGGTGTTCTTTTCTACAATAGGCCACACCACTAAGACAGGGAGTCAAAGCAACTCTACCCAACACACAGAAATAAACACAGGGAGGCTGTCAAAATGAAGAGACAAAGAAATATGGCCCAGATGAAAGAATGAAACAAAACTCCAGAAAAAGAACGGAACAAAATGGAGATAAGCAACCTATCATATGTAGAGTTCAAAAAACTGGTTTATCAGGAAAGGATGCTCAAAGAACTCACTGGGTACTGGAACAGCGTAAAAAAAGACCCAAGGCAGAAATGAAGGTTGCATTAAGTGAAACAGAGAAAATCTGCAGGAAACCAAATCAAATCAACGATCTGGAACATAAGGAAGAAAAAAGCAGTCCATTGGAACAGCAGGAAGAAAACAGAATTTTTTAAAAAGGGGGAGGGGTAACAGTCAAAGAAGCTTCTGGGATATCTCCAAACATACCTACATCTAAATCATAGAGGTGTCAGAAGAAGAGGAAGAGCAAGAAATTGAAAACTTATTTGAAAAAATAGTGAAGGAAAACTGCCATAACTTGGTGAAGGAAACAGACATGCAAGTCCAGGAAGCACAGAGAGTCCCAAACAAGATGGACCCAAAGAGGACCACACAAAGATACATCATAATTAAAAAGCAAAAGGTTAAAGATAAAGAGAGCATCTTAAAAGCAGCAAGTGAAAAGCAGAGAGCTACCTACAAAGGAGTTCCCATGACTGTCAGCTGATTTCTCAAAAGAAATTTTGCAGGCTAGAAGGGACTGTCAAGAAGTATTCAAAGAGATGAAAAGCAAAGCTCTATAACCTAGATTACTCTATCCAACAAAGCTATCGTTTAGAAATGAAGGGCAGATAAAGTGCTTCCCAGACAAGGTAAAACTAAAGGAGTCCATCATCACCAAGCCCTCATTATATAAAATGTTAAAGGGACTTCTCTAAGAAAAAGTTGTTCAAAACTACAAACATTCAAATATCAAGAAATTCACAACTATCAACTATAGGACACTGTTCTGCGTGGCATGGGCCCAGCTCCCACTCCGAAAGGCCAGTGGAAAGTGAGGTCCGGCACACAGGACCCACGCCCACAGATAAGTTCTCCCACGGGGAATCAGGTCTGCATTGTACCTAGACCTCTTCGAGACTTGCTTTTTGCTAAAACTCCCTCACCTTGAACTAAGGCAGCAAATGTCTACTGCACATCTTTAAAGTAACTTCCTAAAATCTATGCTAAACCTTCCAAGGATGAGTGTAACCAGTTCAACCACTTTTCCCTTTACATTTGCAAATATCCTTCTTTTTTGATGTGATTAGTGGCATTGGCCCCTTTGTTTTCTGTGAAAGGTAACCACCTAATGCAAATCTGTGCATAGTAAGTGAGGACCATCATCAATGTAATGTGTATAGAAAAGCAATAAAAGCTTGTCAAGGCAAGGGTTGGGGTGCTCTCCCCTTGAGAGAGTGGCTGAGCCATCCCTTTTCCTCCACAGAACTTGGCAGTCCATGTGAATGTGTCTGGTCTCATCCATAACGCTGTAGACACTACAGGCCAGTGACAGCATCAATCAACAATTGAATTTAAAAAGCAAACAGAATCACAGACATGGAGATTAATTGGAGGGGTATCATAGGAGGGGGAAGGGGGAAATAGGGGAAATCATACAGGGATTAGACAGAGGGAGGTCAAGAAGAGTATAGGAAATGGAGAAACCAAAAAACTTATATGCACGACCCATGGATATGAACTAAGGGGAAGATTGCTGGGTGGAATGTGGGTACTGGGTGGAGGGGAGCAAAGGCAGAAAAATGCAACTATAATAGTATAATCAATAAAATATAATTTTAAAAAATCTTACTAAATCTATGGTCACAAAATATTCTGTTTTTAAATGTCATGGACATGAACAACAGGGTAGTGATTGCTGGCATGGGGGGTATAAGAGGACTAAATGGTAATATAAAAACACAATAAAAATTTTTAAAAATATATAAAATAAATAATGCAAAACATTTAAAAAAATAAATGTTATTGACTTTGCTTTTACTAGCAGATTTGGGTATTTAATCTATGTGAAGCAATATTTTACCTAATTTTAAAAGTCCATATACTGACTCAAATTTCTATAGATCATCCAGTAAAAAATGTATAATTTTGCCACCCTACCTCCAATATGCTACCTTCCATTAAATATGAGAAAACCATATATACTGGATCTGTTTCTGGGCTCTCTCTGGTCTATTTGCCAGTTCTTGTACAAAACTACACTACTACATTTTTTATTACTGTATCTTTGTTACCTGTCTTAAAGTCTAATACTGATATATAATGATATAAATATATTATATATACTTATATACATATACTTATATTATACTTATAAAAATCCATTTTAGACTTCTAATAGATATCCTTAACTTTATCCTGCTATGTAAATTATAGAATAGGCTTAATTTCCCAAATTTCTCCTAGATATCTGTTGGAATTTCATTGAACATGTAGACAAATTTTAGTAAACATTTTTAAAATTAAGTTTGCCCGTCCATGACCATGTTTTGCATTTAACTAGAGTCCTCTTTATAAAACTTTTATATAACACAAAGGGTCAAATACTCAAATCAGACTCACTAGTAAGTACAGATTTTCTCAGCACAAAATTTGACCAATAAGTTAAAGGGTCTAGACAATCACAATGCACAGATAAAACATGTATATGTATATGTATGAAAATGTATATGTATGAAAATTCCCCAGCTGCCTGGGTCCTTTCTTCATATACCAAAATACACCATAATTTAGACTTCACATGTGATGTTTCAAGAGACTCAATCAGGACATAACTTGCTAAAAACAGTGTCTTCAATTGTAAAACATTTTCTTTTATTATCTCATAATTTGGGGGATGTATTCCAGGAAGCCAATTCCCATAATCCATACATTCTGGCCTTATATACTATACACATATTGAAAGACAAGATACAACCTACTAAAATACCAAAGAATTTAGGACTCTCCATTATCTTTCCACTAAGAACTAGCACAGAGGATTAGTATGTTTCAAAAGAAAGAGTAGTTTATTTTTTCTCCCTTTTGCTAAACCTCTCCTTCCCACTTATTAGTAAAAGTGTCAACATTATGAACAAAAAAAACTTGTACATTCTTCATTAGGTTAATTCTTAAGCAATTTGTTATTACTTTGGTTTAATGATATTTGTAAACATTTACAGTTGGTTATTGCTGGCATAGTAAAAACCACTAATTTCCAAACACTAGTGAAATTCATTTCGTATTTAGCAACTTAACTGAACTTATTCTTAGTTCTAACAGCTGTATACCACTTCTGTGTCAATTAACGTATGAGCTCTACATTAGGCCAATTTTGTCTCTTCTTCTAATTTTTATATGTGTAATGTTCACATCGTATGTCATTGGCTAGGCCATACAGTACATAAAAACTATGTTGATAATAGAGAATATTTTTCTCATCCCTGACAATATTTAGAAGGCATCTAACTATATTCATTAAATATATTAAAGAACATTTCATAAATATTATTTATTAAATTATAAGAATGTTACCTTCTAGCTCTAGTTTTCTGAGTTTAAAAAAATGTTCAATACTTTATTAGGGTGACCAGGCTAATTAAGAAAAAAAGAGAAGACACAAATTACTAATTTAAGCACTGAAAAATAGGACATCTCTACAGATCCCATGAACATTAACAAATATAATAATATAATATTATCAACAACTCTATACCAATAAATTTGATAACCTAGATAAAGTGTATCTATTCACTTAAATACACAATCTACCAATACCTATACAAAAAGAAACAGAATTTTTTAATGGGCCTGCATCTAATAAAGAAACAAACTTAACCAATACTTAACAGCTTTCAAAAAAGAAAGCAACAGGCTTAAATGGATTCACTGGTGAATTCTACCCAACATTTGAAAAAATTATAGCAATTCTGTACAATCTTTTTGAGAGAATAAAAGAGGAGGGAATACTCCAAAACTCATTCAATGAGGCAAGCATTGTTATAATACCAAAACAAGATATTTTAAAAAAATATATAGCCCAATATCTCTTATAAACATAAATGTAAAAATCTTCAGCAAAATATTAACCAATCAAATGCAAAAATGATTAAGAAGTATCATATATCATGACCAGGCAGGATTTATGCCAGATATGCAACACTAGCTCAACATTCAAACAAAAATTAATGGAATCCACAACATTTACAGGCTACAGAAAGAAATCACATGATCATATAAATAGATGGAGAAAAAGCAAATCTCACCATTTATAATAAAAACTTAGCAAACTAGGAGGGGGTGGTTTTTCCTTAACAAGGTAAAGACCATCTTTAAAAAGCTTACAGCAAGCCTTAATAGTGACTCCCTGGAAGCTGTCTTGCTAAGGTCAGGAACAAGGCAAGAATAGTCCCTCTCACTAATACTTTTCAATATTTTACTAGAAATGCTAGCTAATAAAATAAGAGAAGAAAAAGAAATAAAAGGTATACACATTAGGAAGGAAGAAATAAAGCAAATTTTGTTTCCAGATGCCATAATTGTCTATGGAAAAATTCCAAAAGAACTGACAAAAAAGCCTTGCCCATGTAGCTAAGTTGCTTAAGGCATCATCCCAATACACCAAGGTTTGATCCCCAGTCAGGACATATCTAAGAATCAAATAATGAATGTATAAATAGTGGAAGAATATCTCTCTCTCTCTCTCTCTTTCTGTCTCTCTCTCTCTCTTTCCCCCATCTCTCTCTCTCTAAAAATCAATAAAAAATTGACAACAAAAGCCTCCTAGAACTATTAAGCTATTATAGCAAGGTGAAAGATATAAGGTCAATATACAAAATTTAATTGCTTTCCTATAAACCGGTAATGAACAAATAAATGGAAAGATTATAGATACAAAGACTCAATTTTGTCAAGATGTCAATTCTTCCTAAATTGTTCTGTAGCTTCAAAGCAAACTGATAAAAATCTTACTAACATATGTGGTGGGTATCAACAAATTTATTCTAAAGTTTTTATGAAGAGAGAAAATACTCAGAATAACCAACAAAATAGCACAGAAAAAGTATTAAGAGAAATGATGCTACCTGATTTCACGCTTACTATAAAGCCATGGTAATTAGGACAGTGAGGTCCCAACAAAAAAAACTAGATAAATATATCAACTAAACAAAATAGATCAGAAATAGATGCCCCAAATTATAGCCATCTGGTCTTTGACAAAGAATCGAAGACAATATAGTGGGACAAAGATAATATTTTCAAGAAATGGTAGGGGGACAACTGAACAACAACTTGAGGAAAAAAAGCAACTAGACACAGACTTTACACATTTCACATGAATTAACTCAAATTACAACCTAAAGGGGAAAGACAAAACCATGAAACTTTTGGAAAATAACATGAGACAAACACTATATGAACTTGGGTTTGGCAATGCCTTTTTACATAAAATACCTAAGGGATGACTATGAAAAAATATTAATAAGATGGACTTACTTCATTAATATTTAAATATTCTGTTCTTCAAGTCACTGTCAAGAGAATGAAAGAGAAGCCATATGTCATCTACAAAATGCAAATTAAAACAAGATACTACTGCATACCTATTAGAATAGCCAGAATCTGAACACTGATAACATGGAAGTATTGGCAAGGTTGCGGAGCAAGAGGTACTTTTAGTCACTCTTGGGGAAATGCAAAATGGTATAACCATTTAAAAACAAGTTGGCAGTTTCTTACAAAACTAAACATAATATTTTACCATATTATCAGCAATCATGCACCTTGACATTTACCCAAAGGAGTTAAACACATTCTCTCTCTCTCTCTCTCTCTCTCTTTCGCGCTCTCTCTCTCACACACACACACACACAAATCCTGCCCGTGCATGTTTAAAGGATGTATATTCATCATCACCAAAACATGAAAGCAACAAAGATGCCCTTCAGCAAGTACACAAATAAATAAACTGTCGTATATCCAGACAATAAAATATTATTTAATGCTAAAAAGAAATATGCTAAGAAGCCATGGAAGAAACTTAACCATATTCTCTTATGTGAAAGAACTCAGTATGAAAAGGCTACATATTATATTATTCCAATTATATAACATTCTATAAAAGGCAAAACTATAAATGGTAAACTGATCAATGATTTCTAGGGTTTAGGGAGAAGGGAGGGATGAACACGTGTAGCACAGATGATTTTTAAGGCAGTAAAATTTTTCTGTATAATACTCTAATGGGGGATACATGTCATTATATATTTGTTAAGCCCACAGAATGCACAACACCCAGAGTGGACCCAAACATAAACTATGTCATTTGGGTGATAAGGCTGTGTCAACCAATGTAGGTTCAGCACTTTTAACACATGTACCACTCTGATGGGGTGTTGATAATGCAGGAGGTTATATATGTGTAGAGGCAGGGGGTAATACAGAAAATCCATACACCTTCTGCTCAATTTTGTTGTGAGCCTAAAATTCTTAAAAAAATAAGCCTACTGTTAAAAATAGTAATAAATTGTTGAAATTTATCAGAACAATTTTTAGAATGAAGGTAAGTATGAATCCATTCGCAATGATTCATGTCATGCTGCCTACCACCTTTAGGCTTTGCCTTCCTGAAAGAATCGAGGGAAACAAGCACAACCCCCTGCTTAACACAATACACCTTGGTTAACCTCAGGCTGTGACTCCTCCTGCTCAGGCTCGCCTCCTAGAAGCTTTACAACCAAGGAGCACAGCTGCTCTCCTGGAACGGGACACAGGGACACAGGGACACAGGGACACAGGGTCCCGGTAGAGAGGCTGCGTTCTACTGGGGGACGCACTGGATAAAGAGAAAGCATGCACTGCCGCTACTCGTTTACTTACAAGCTGTTAGTAATGAAATGAAATATAAGGTAATGAAATTATTAAATGATGTTTGAAGATGTCTAGTTGGTGTGTTACTTGGACATTTAGTCTTGTTTGCATGATACTGATTTGTATGATATTTTTGAAATAATGTTGATGGAATTTTTGATAATGAACTAATTTTGCATTTTGGGGAAAACTTCATTTGATCATAGCCAATTAGTTTTAATTTCTCATTAGTTTAAGAGATTTACTGCATTTAGATATTCTTGGTTTGAGTATGCATTATTTTAGTAGAACATATTGCAAAATTTTCTCCCCTTTTTCTATATTTGAATATTTACATAAATATCGATTATCTGCTCATTCAAAGAGTAGAACTAACCTATAGAAGTATGGAATTTGGGGGGTTGCACAGGTTTTTCTAAAATTTTCATTTATAGAATGATTATTCCTCCTTTCAAGATTTACATTTTTCCCCTGCCAATTTTAGCACTTTACAAGTAAAGAAACACAGTTAATCTATATTATGTAATATAACATTAATAAACTAAATTATATTAGTTAATAACATTTATTCACTAAAACAGTTAGTGTATATTAATAATTTATAGACCAAGTAACATTATTGAGTAGTTCCCTTAAAATGTCTCTGTAGTTATTTGTATCATAAAACACCTGAATCCTACTATTGCTTTACTATCATCTGTCTTTCTTTAAAACTAAAGTTTTTGGAGAATCCCAGAAAAGTGCCGTATGATTGAGAATAACAATATTAAAATCCACTTAACTTCCTATGAATAATAAAAGTAAAATGAGGTGGATTTTGCAATCTAAACAACACATGATAATACATATTTTAATTATAAAGATAATTTTCGATAGAACCTGAGACTATGCAATGTCAAAAATGTGAAATATTGTTGTAGCAGTATTACTGAGAAATGCCTGTTGAATTTAAAATCATACAAGTAACTAATGCATTTATAAAGTTCATAAAACAATGGTAACTATACTGTAAAGATAAGTAAAGGATGGAATTTTGAACTTTAGAAAGAACAGAAAAGGGTAGTGTTCTTATTTTTTCATTTCTGGTAGAAATTAATAGCCAAATAGCCATCATAAAATTCCGCAGCTATTATAGTCTAGAGGATATTGGAATGTCAGGATTAGAAAAAGCAGAGGGGTGGGCATTTACTGAGTAAAATATTTTGTTCTCTGAGCTGTTATATAGGGATTTAAATAGGGATTTCTTGGATAAACTCAGTAGATGCCACCCGTACTTTCAGAACCACTAGTTTTCATATTTGATGTGGATTACCAGGCTGTATGTAACTGTGGAAAAATGTTTACTAGTAATCTTGGGAAGTGTATCATATAAATGTATTTTATGTATAAAAAATTAGAAAATTACAGTGTATATGTTAATAAAATCATCAGAAAAGTTATCGGGAAAGAACTCTCTAGTTCCAGTATATGCAAAGATGCAGGGTGTAATTTGATTATCTGTTACTTGAAAGAACCAATGTAAAGGTGACATGTGCTGAGGGCAAAGAAAGGTGAAGCAAGTGGCAACATGCAATGACAAGAAGTGTAAAAACTTATGACAAATTAAAGGAGATACAATAATGGAATTGCAACAATGAAACTTATCCTATGTATCAAATACTATAACTTCCATTTTAAAAGAATGATATTCTGTGACTTTCCCTGGAAAAAAATAGTTGAGACTGGAATCTATACTCTTGATTTCTACTTACAATCCTTTAATTCTAGACCTCGTTAGGACAGACTTTTCCTGTCTACTTCACAGATTAGCTGTGTTACTGATGTTGTATGTTCCATGAATTCTCCTGGCTAGAAAATGGTAGAGGAAAAGAAAGCGTATCTCTAGGGAGGAACAGCAGACAGTGGGATAGGCAAATATAGGCTACCATAGGTCCACTTCTATTGGTTTATGCAGCATCATTGCCAAACCCACTTATCTTCTGTTTCCTGGAGTTTTAAATGCCTATGGCTTGAAAGTCACTTATTCGAGGCACCACAGCCCCTGCCTAGCAGGAAAAAAAAAAAAAGAATCCTACCCACCCTAGAAGCTGTTTGCCCTCAAAGTGTCATACGCTAAGTTCTTTGTCACTGCTGCCAAATCACTTTCTTGTACACAATGCTAGAACTCAACAAAAGTGTTCAATTCTACCTTTTGACATGTTTTGCACTTTGTACTCACCCTGTTAATTTAAAGTTTGTGAATCACCTCAAAATCCTTGAGGTTGACACATGCATTTAAAAATAGAAACTACAAAATAAAACAAGGAGATTGCTAACAAAGACTTGGGTAGTTGGCATTCTCGGAAGGATAATAATGACAAAGTTGGCCCAGAAATAACACAGGAGTCATGCTGAAGACCTCCGACAAGCTAGTCTGGTGCTTCTTATCCAGATGAATCTAGTACTTTACATAAAACAACACCCTTTAGAGTCTCATAGCATATACTAATTTTTTGATTTGTGCTGTTGTCTTGAATTATTCCTGATTCTTTCTACCTTGTTCATATACCGTATTTCCCCAGGTTATGTGATCAGTTTAAACATTCTTATATTTTGATTACTAATGCAACAGTTTGCTCATCAATGAATTAGAAAAATTAAGATGGAATGATAAGTGCTCAATTGTTTTTATTAAAAAATAAAGGAGATCAATATGATTAATCACCTAACTATATGCAGTTTCAAAAATCCAGTTTCCTGATGATTATGAGGTTTCTCCCTAGATAAGAATACAGTTTTAGCTTATATCAAGATGTAGTGTATAGTGAATAACTATCAAGAATAATTTCAATTCTAAGCTTCATATATTAAACTCAAAATTATTTATTTAGACATTTCTAATTTTATATTTTGTCATTCACAACTTTTAGTAAATAAAACTTAACCATTAGGTTCTTAATAAACTTCAATTTGATTTATACCGCTGGTCTTTTCAATTCATTTATAAAGTAAAACACTTCTAATAAAATAATTAACACATTTTAATTAAGTGGTACATTAATATTAAATTGCAACACATTCTAAATAATCAGGAGAAAAATATTCACATTAATCCCTTTAAAACTTCTCACTTTGGGCTATTTAAAATTAGGAAGAACATATTAGTTAACATTGCATATAGCTGCCATTGTTTTATATTAGTTGGCCTTTTATTCTATCACTAAATGTATTTTTACTCCAAAGAAAGTAGATAGAAAATGAATGTAATGATTTCTCTTAAAAACACAAAACAGCATTGTTTATAATATATTTCTTTAGGTGCTCTGGTTTTAGATCATATTTTTTGGCATCTGTACTACATGATTAACATGGTATCATTCTCCCACTGGTGGTCTTCAAGTTGCTGGAGGGAGAGAAGAATCATCGGGGGAAGTAGGAGAATATTCTGCAGAGATGAGATTACCATGATTTTTCTCTTTCTTATTCCTACACCTGCTCTGTGGTAGGTGATGAGGAGTTACAGGTGGCATCCACATAATTCACATGTAAGCATATGCTGACTATTGTCACAAAGGCACGATGAGGACGGCACCACCACGACTCACACAGCTCAGCTCTCCTGTTCTGTGTCACTGTCTAAGGCTCTCTTCCCGAGAGAAGTCAAGGAAAAGAACAAGACAAAGTACTGGACAGCAGAAATGAAGAAATGCAAATATCCTGATCTTTAACTGCTTTTCCATTCCTATTTCCACCGTCTCTTGTTGGTTTATTCTCTGCCATCCTTTGTATACTTTATCTCTTTATCTCTCTAATTGTAATTCTTCCTTATAGCATTCCTACCTTACACCTATCTCTTCATTGTATATTCAGCTTTGTTTAGTGTGGTGCTTTCTGTAGATGTTGAATAAGGAGATTCTATTTCCAATCTTCTCCCCATTCAGGAAAGAGACAACTTTTTTCTTCCTGCTTTATGTAACATTCTTATACTACCTATTATGTTAGAGCTATTACTTTCATAATGATGTATTAACACAAAGTATATATATTTTAAGATATCCCAAGACTTAGATAAATTAAAATTAACATGTTAGGAAAAAAACTGGGTTCTTTGTTTATAGTTTAATAATTTTTACCTTCAAATATCTACATGTCTGTAATGTTCGTAAGAATTCCAGTGATGGGTATAGAATCAGTATCCACTACTTTATTTATTTAAACATATTTAAAGTGATGTAGAATTGCATACACAAATGCTTGAAATAGGATCATCCTTCTCTATCAGAGCGTTAGAATCACCTTCAATATATTTGTTATGGATAAAAAAATGTTGTCATCCCACTTGTCTGTGTATATCTGAAACAATGCACCAACCATCCTGCTTTCCTTTGCTCATTCCTGAAACACGACATAAATATACATACATACACCCACTCCTAACAAAGCAGCCAAATGAACCAGGCAACAGATGGGAAAGGGAGAGTCCATGTGTTCACATTCCTACTATGCCAGTAACTTGCTGGGTGATCTTAGGCAAGCCACATATCTTTAGCTAATTGCCTTCTCTGTAAAAGAACAGAGCCATAGGGCCTGAATATTAGCTTTCAGAAGCTAGTAATGAATTTGTCGCATCATCCCTCTTAATATGGAAAACATATTCAAATAATAAAGGGTTATAATTGATCTTATTATTATTGCATAATCTCACTAGGTCTTACCTGCTGTTCTGAAGGCTATAACCAAATGCTTTGCAAAACTCATTTAAAAAATATTTTTTCCACTACTGCCACAGTTAGAGTTGTTAAAAAGATGCATTACCTTATACATGCACAAGCAACAAAAGAAAAACAGACACATCCAAGTTGTCCAAAAAAGGTATACAACTAATCAATGTATGCATGAGCTAATCCTCAATATCATTAGCCATTGAGAAAATAGAAATCAAAACCACAATAAGATTTCGTTTCACATTCATGAGGATAGCTAAAATACAAAATACCAAAAATAACAAGAATTGGTAAAAACTGGGAAAAACTGGAACCCTCATACACTGATGGTAAAATTGTAAGGTGGTAAAATTGGTTCAGCCAATTTGAATAGCAGTTTGAATGTTCTTAAAAATGTTAAACACAGTGTTGCCAGATATTATGCTACTAGTTACACATCCAAAAGTAGTGAACATATGTTTACATAAAAACACAAACACAAGTGTTCATCACAGTATTATTCATAACGATCACAAGACAGAAACAATCCAAATATCTATCAACTAATAAATAGATAAATAAAATGTGGTATATTTAAAAAAATGGAATATTACTCAGTCATTAAAAGGAATGAAATAATGAAACATGTTACAACATGCATGATCCTTGAAAACATAATGCTAAATGATAGAAGCCTGTCACAAAATACTACACATTATATGGTACTATTTATATGAAATATTCAGAATAGATAAGTCCATAGAAAGTAAATTAGCAATTCTGAGGAGCTGGCTCAGTGTTGCTCAGTGCCACCTCTGTTTACCCCCATAAACTTTAATAACTGAAGTACAGGAAGATATTGGGGTATCTTAGGCTGCTTTCTCCAGAAAGCAGAACCTGAGAAAACATTTTTGTACAGCTTGTAAATCTTAATAAAACCGAAACAGAAATGCAGTGACATCTAACATGAGGTTACATTACGGATCAAGTTAACACTGTAGACCGCAGACCAGCGATTTTCAACTGGGCTGCCAGAGGGATTTTCAAAACATGCAATTCTTGATTATACAGTCAGGGGAACTGACTGACCTCTTTTCATTCAGACTGCCAGATTTAAAAGTGACAACAGCAGATAAAACAACAGCTATCCAGTGTGAATGTATCAAAATTATACCTACTTTTTGTCAGATCAGCAAAAAATATAATATACTTTTTGGTGCATATTACACCACAGGACTTTAGTAATTAGTTTATGTGTGCCATGAGATCAAAAAGGTTAAACTCTGCTGCTGCAGACAACCATGGTTCTGTCCTGGTGGGGACACAAGAACTGTCCCCACCCCTGACACATAATAACCCATGTAAAATGTAACTCAAAATTATCTGCTTGTGGGAGGAAAATGAGAACATTCAGCTGCCGTTACCCACGGCCCATTGGTCAAAGGTGACCTGATGCATATTATGAGCCTCACAATCCAGTTAATGCATACACAAAAACTAGCAGTTCCCACAGACATCCCAGGTTGAGAGCTCAGAGAAGCTCCTGTTCAGAAAGCAAGAGACACAGGCAATAGTTGAGGTCAGGCAATGTCCAGTTGCACTTGCTTAAAGTATTATTCAATGGCTAAAGGAAAGATATATTAAGAGATATCATGTTGAGGACAAGCAGTGTGTAGGAGAATCCATCCCAACATTCCCGAATTTGTGCAGTGGTGTGTTGAAGCTATCTGCACACAAGAGCTGATTATGGACATTGCTTGCCAATTCTGCATTCAGTAATTTCCTTTTAGTATCCTGAAATTGGTTATGGTGGGAGTATTTGCACAATGGCAATGGGCAAACATTACACATTGCTTTTTTCCCTTGTTAATGGGACATTAAACATTTATCAACATGTATCCTATTCATCATTCTCCCTAGTTTTTGCTAACAAGACCCTATACTAGGGAAGCAATGTATTTACCTATATGCCTAAAAATAAACTACCTCTGACCCCCTTCTTTGGTCTTACTGGGAAAAAAGGTGTAAGGAACATGAATGGAGGAAACTATGGATGTATCTGTTAAGAACAACAAAGAACCTGATAAATCTGAAGACTATGCTTTTATGTATTATGGTTACAATTCCCACCACTGATACTCTGAGTTTAATACATAAGTGACACGATATAAAAGTGTCTAATATCCATAGAACACCAAATACATATGTAGTACAGCAATACATTTTAAAAAATAAGCTATAATTTTGTTGCCTTTCATGATGATCCTATGAAATGGGTATTTTTATTATTCTCATTTTACCAATGAAGAAATGAAGAATTACAGAAATTTCTATATGGTATCAGAGTTGAAAGTTACTTAACTTTAATGCAACCACAATTATCTCATACGCAAAATGTCATTAATTTTTCTAGTATCCTTCAAAACCCACCTACATTACGTATTATTACCAAGAATAAAGGTGGAATTTCATTACATGAATTATTTGCCTGTGTTCTTTGACAGATGATCATATAGGTGTTTGCCTCCTTTTTTCTTGGTATGTAACAAATTCCACTGATAAAGTCAATAATATCAATTTCACGGATGTGTATGAAACAATTTTTGGTGTGCAAGAATAGATTTTTAGAAGAGTAAGGCTGCCACTTTTTGTCTGTTCTCCTCACAAGAATTATAAACATTGCTACTCACACTTTCTGCTGCTTTTATTATTGTCCTGTTATGCAGGAAATTCTATCTATATCCAGAAGCTGCAACAGCAGGCAGAATTACGGTTTCTTAAAGACATCCTAAGATTCCTCTTTGCTCTTTAACTTCCCTGTTTCCAAAGCTGTTGATCCAAACAAGTAGCCCTTTATTTCACAATTTCTTCTACTATGCCCTAAGCATTTCTTCATCATTATAATTTCCCTACACTTACACTACACTTAACCACTGTCAAATTCTGAGCTAATCACTCCAGGCTGAGGGACCAGAGGCCAGGCTACCTGAGACAACTCCCAAAGTGAGGGAAATATGCCTTCCCTGTCGTGTGCTTTATTACTGAGCCTATTACTTAAGATTGGACTTTTAACATGTTGCAGTGGTATAAGTGTAACTTCAGTGTGAGGAGTTAAAAATTCAGGAATTTACGAGAGAAAGTAAGAATCTTCCTGCCGGCCAATGGCCAGCTCCATCCAGCAAAATCCTGAAACTGGGGGCAGGGTGACATGCAGAGAGAAAAGGAACCACAAGTTTGCAAAGCTCTTAAAAATCACATTTTGTTTTCCTCCTGACAGGGAAGAAAGAAAAATATGAAGATCAAGATATCATATTCCATTTTAAGTATTTATATGCGAGAGGTTGGTTTGGAACTATATGAGTATTTGAAAAATAAGTTAATTTAGAAGGAAAGTTTTGTAAGAGCCTGAAGATTTTACTGTAGCAGAGGTGATACCATTAACCAGTATGCTGGTGAGTTATCAGTGAAATTATTTTCATTGCAATAGGGCTCATCTCAGAGGAGGCCAATATAGCCAGATTCTGTAACAATGGTGGATAAAACAGTGATTATGCTAACTCTCGTTCTTATTTTTCTCACCCATATATGCAAAATGAGACTTTAAAAATGAAAAGGAAAAAAAAAACAACCAAATAAAAAAGCAAAGAGTTCTAAGGTATAACGTTGGAGACAGATACAGTTTAAGATGCTGACGAGGAGTAGCAAGGGGCCTGGCCTGCCTCACAGTGTTCAAGGCGGGGAAAGAACTGTCCTAGGAATAAGCTCTTAAATCTGTGTGGCTCTGTCTGAAGCCCCTGTAGTCACCTCTCATCTTATGATTTCAAACTCGCTCTGACACTCACCCAGATTAAAATTGCGGATTTCAGAAACCCACAGTCTGTGGATAAATCAACATCACAGTGGGGTGGATTTGTTCACTGAACAGATAATGTAGAGCAGAGATTTGATACCATAAGGCAGCATACCACTAAGCTGAGATAAAGAAAAAAAAAATCATTGTAATTACTATGAACCCAAGGGCTAAGTGATAATTTTAAAATACTGTTCTCATAAACATTTTGTCAGTTGGACTTAAGGTTGCACAGAAACATAGTAAAAAAATAAAATGAGTCTAAAAAGCAGTGATTTTTTAAAACAGAATAGGAACTGTGTTGTAAATGAACAAAAAGCAAAGCATGTTGGTTTAGCAGGAGAATCAAAGAGATTTGCTTAGAAAAGGTGAAGGTCTTAAATAGAAATCTTAAAACAGGGAAGAAGAAAGATATTTTTCCCCTACTTAACTGCTTTCTTTTAAAATCAAAACTAGTGAAATTGAAGCTACTTTTCTTTCTGGATCAGGATTCTAAGACATTTCATATAGTAAAACAGAGTCAAGATGTTAGCAAAGACTTTTTTAAATTAAAAGGCTTCTGTAAGAAAGGTGGGAGGTAGAAAAGTATACAATTATATCTTCTGACAATGTCCTTTCTTTATTGGAACAACTGTACTAGCTTATTAAGATTTGGACATATTTCAGAAAAAGAATTTGAGAATATAAGTATAAAACTCAAAAAATTTGTTGAGTTTCTTGATTAAAAATAATAAAATCTTAAATAATATAAAAATATAACCTTACATGGGAAATCAGGTAATTCTTGCACTGTAAGAGAACACCAGAGTTTAAGTACTACTTTATAGATGCTGAGATATAAATGTTAAGCAAAACATAAAACAATAAATTAAATCCAGCTTTCTGGAATTATGGACAAGTAGTTGATGACCTTCAACATGGATTTACTCTGAAAGCAAAGAATGTTTTTGAAAGAAGTGGGTGTTGTTTCACACACAAAATTTAAAAATTGTATCTCTTGTGCCAAGAGACTCATAAAGCAGACTCAGGAATAATATGAGGACTGTCCAGAAAGTATCCATCCATTCAATATGAAAAAGAGACATTTGTTGAACAGGTCTGTCCAGAATGTATCCATTCATGTAATATGAAAAATAGACACATTTATTGAAGAAGATACAAGATACAAGAAACATTGTACATAAGACAATGATGCCTCAGTCCGCTTCAAAGTAGGTACCTTGGGACCTAACACAGTTCTCTCAATTACCATCAGTTGCCTTGTGGTATTTTCCTGAATCTCACTGACAGTCTGAAATCTCTTCCCTTTCAAAGGTGCTTTTAGTTTTGGGAAAAGCCAGAAGTTGCAGGGTGACAAATCTGGGTTGTAGTGGGGCTGAGTCACCTGGGCAATTTGATGTTTCACCAAAATTTCTGCCTAAGACATAATGCATGAGCAGGTGCATTGTCGTGATGAAGCTGCCAATCACTAGCTGCCTGTAGCTATCCCCTTCTGAATCATCCGAATAGTTTCCATGGAGGAATATTCAAGTTTGACACAAAATTTGATCCTGATTCATTGCTCTACCTGATCATTTTGAATGAAGGGGTCACACAGTACGTGTGCCCACTCTACGTTGTCTGCTGCCCCCACTGACTAGTTCAGTGAAGTCATCATTGTTCACGCATGTGCATCCCAGTCCACTCTCCTTGGCTGCCAGGTTACACTGATGTCCTGCAAACTGTTCTCATCATATTAACATTGGCTGGACTTTTTCTGCACAGACCTCATCTATTACTAAGACAAACATCTGGACCCAAAGTAAAGTAAAGAGAAGGAAAAGATGATCCTTCAATAACAACTACTGTTTTGTTTTGTTTTGTTATGTTTTGTTTTGTTTTTCTGCATCAGGTAGAGAAGAAACAAAGCTAAGTTTATAAGCAAATTAAATTTTTAAAAAACGTCAGGTCCTGCTTGAAGGATGTAGGAAACTAATAGAAAAAAACTGAACACACAAAACATTCATTCATAGGTTCATTGCTTTCTGGTGGCTGCCATAGCAAAGTACCACAAACTCAGTGGTTTACACAATGCAAAATTTATTGTCTTGCAGTCTGGCAGCTACTGGAAATTTAACATTAAGGTGTCAGCAAGGTTGGTTTCTTCTAAGGTCTGTGAGGGTGAATGTGCTCTCTGCCTGTCTCCCATCCTGTGGTAAACTCAAGCATTTCTTAGCTTAGGAATGGCATTTTCACTGCACATGCGGTGTTCCACTTATACCTGTCCCTCATGTTTCCAAGGGTCACCTTTCTGTAAGAACACCAGTCACACTGTATTAGAGATCACCCTAAAGACCTGATCTTACCTTGATAATTTGCAATGACCCTGTTTCCAGATAATGCCACATTCACAGACACTAGGGGTTAGAATGCCAACATGTTTTGAGAGGAAACAATTCAACCCATAACAACAGGAAAGAAAGTAATAGAAAGAGATGTTTTTGATATCTCTGAAATAGCTCAAATTACTCAAATCTTGTGAAATTAAAAAAGAACACTGAGGAAGGGAAAGATTTTCTTGTAAAGGTTATCATTAGACCTTGCTTCCTTCAGCTCCTGTAGCTGAGTAGGCTTAGGGTGAATCTCAAACAGACATGGTAAGATCAGGAAGTAGATATCTTTAGAAACAGGAATCATGGACCTACACCTACCCTTTAGGAATCTGCCACACATTCATTAACATGGAGATGAAAAATCTCTCTAGAGAAGGAAATACAGAAAAACTTGGGTACTACAGTGGATGTTTTATATTGGGGCATCCAGGTAGTAGAATTAAATACAGTCTGTTTCCCTATTGAAAGGTGCTACAACTAACATTTTGATGGGTGATTTTTCCCAGACAAACTGAAAAGTCTGAACTGGCAATGACTGGCATCTTCTGAAAGCTGAAGCCTAAATGATTATTCACTTCTTTCTCATGCTTTTCATCTATACCACCTTACAACACCAAATCAGTGCTTCCTCTTGGAAATGAATTACAGAGGTCACACTGAGGTTAATGTTGGAGGCATGCCATCCTTTTAGAATACTTCGAGTGTGGCAAGCACGAGAAAGTTGAAGTTAAAGTCAAATTTCCAGATGTTAGTGTTAGACAACTGTAAAAGAAAGTACTCTAAAACCTCCCCCACACCACCCTGGCTGCCCTGTGAAGCCAAAAAATAAAAAATGAAACAATAAAAAAATAAAACAATAAAAAAAACCTAAATAAAAAAAGGGGAAGGATTTTCTAATTGAATTTATATTTAGATTTCAAATTCGGGAATTTGATTTAAACAAAAATTTCACACTGGCATTTTATTCCCATGTAACTTAGGGGAAGGTGATTTTTACACATGTTTCAGGGAACACAATTATTTTATTGGACTCACTGGATAATTTCAAATGAGCTATGGTGAGAAATCTACCTTGTTAGAACATGGCATGGGATATATAAACCACTGCAAAAAGCTAACTTATTGCCCAATTTGGATGCATTTTAAAGACTCTTATGGGAAAGAGATGATATACTTACTACCATATACTTGGATGATAAGCCTAGAGTGTTGAGGAGAAACGGGTTTAGTGTTATTAGGAAGGAAGAGATGTTATTTATTTTTAATACATTGTCCTTTCAGTATACTTCCATAGTATAGTACATTCACATACAACCGTGTACAGTCCTATTCTAATGTGAATATATTTCGGTATCTTTTATTTAATTTTGTAGCTGATTTTACTGATTTTGATAAATTATGAATTATAATGTATTAAGACAAATAATTTAAAAAAAATTATAGAGTTCTGGGGAAATCCTTTACTGCCAGTGCCTAAGTTAAAGAAGTTGGAGCTTCCATACTGAGATTTAATGAAGCTATTCACAACTTGATTGTTTTCACCCCCAATAAATCATAAAATATTATATGTATTAGTCAACTATTGCTTTAGCAATGCTGCATAACAAATTGCCTCAGAACTAAGCAGCCTACTAAAAGAGTTGATTTTTCTTGCCCAAAGGTTTGCGAGTCAGCTGAAACACTTTTGTTTCAGACTACAGATCAGATGTTCTTGGCTCCATTCCTTGGGTTAGGCTCATGTCTCCGTGCTCCAGGCACCATCAAGGTATATTTCCATATGGCAGGTCTCATTAGTACCAGAAAACAATATAGTAGTTCAAGTAAGATCATTTCAGCCTCAGCTCTCTCAACACATCTGTCCAGCCTCACCAGCAGACAACATTTACATGACCGAGCCTAAAGTCAGTGAGGCAGAGATGTGTATTTAAACGATCTGATCAGTCACCTATTGTAATAATATGAAACTCTCTATATAAACAGTTTTATATGTGACTACCATCATTTTGTCAATCATTCGCAAAGCTATAATCTTGGACCTAATTTTTCACCTTAATTCCAGGTTTATCACTACAAGTTCCCTGTTATTTTTGATTATCTGTTTAATAACAAATTTCATTTATGATCTTTAAAATTTTAATATCTAAAAATTGCTTCTCACTGTACTAATTATGTGCTTTTTCAGATGCCACCATTTCATAATTTCCATGGTCCCACTCACGTGTTTTTGAGTTTCTACAGTCTGTACTCAAAATATTCTCAATGATGTTCCCTTAAATTACTCTCACATTATACCTTTCCATTCATCCTGTTTCTTCTCATTTGACTATCCTTCCCAGAATTCCAGAATCTCTGCTCATAGTAATTCTATTCAGCCATCAAGACCTTACAGATCAAATGTTCCAACAACAAAAAGGAATATTCCTCACTTTTTTTGTTACTTAACTGATCACATTTTACCAATGTTAATTGGGTTTGGGTGCTATGCCTTTAAAAATAATAATAACAAGAATATCACATACATGCAAAACAAAACACAACCCTCACCAATTAAAATATTATTCAGCAAATTTTTATTATAAAACAAACATTTTAAAAACTCAGAATATAATCTAGAGATAAAAATATGCATTAAAGAGAATTTATTATAAAAGATCCTAGACATTGAAGAACTGAAAAGGCAAAAAGGACAACTGTGGCGTAACAGAAGCAGCAAATGAAAGCAGCAGCTACCAGCCCACTACAACAGGGGGACATGGGGAAGAGGGTATGATCATATGATCATATGATCACGTGGACGAAGGGTCCTGCGGAGCTAAAACTCTTACATTTGAAGTAGTGTTGCTTGACTTTGCTCTGGAGTCTGAGCTGAAAAGAGAGCCCCAAGGACTTGAACCAAACCTCTGAGAAGGGGACACTAGCCACCGGATGCTGATGTCTCTGAGGGAGCACAATGAGACTGTTTCTAAGAGTACAAACTGCGGGTGTTGGTGTGGAAAAGCAAAGTTGGAGACGCGAATAGGAAGCAAACAGGAAGAAAAACACAACAGCAGGGAACCTATCCCTCTCTCCTTTTCCAACCTGTAGTCTTTTTCCAGAACACTCTGCTGGGAAAGCCTAACAGAAAACAGGGTGACAAAGGAAAAATATAGTTTGCCAAATGGGAAACTGCGTCCCAAAGCCAAGTTTAGAAGGAAAGATTTGGAGTTGTAAGATCATCTTTTCCCCATCTGTGGAAATACTCAAATAGGAGAAAAGTACTTAAAACTTGTTTTATCAATTTAACAAACATTTTTCAGAAAAACATATAATTTCCATCACTGAAGATCTTGTAAAACAAAAGTGTCAACATTTATTATTATTACCACTATTAACAGCAATTAATTATTAAATTGTATTAAATATGATAATAAGATTTGAGGATCAAGAAGTTACTAAATCTGTTGAGACAGAAGAGCCCTCCAAGTTAGTCTTAGTTTACTAAGATGATATAAAGAAAAAAATCATATTTAAGCCAATTTAAAAATGTATGTAGTATTTGCTGTAACTATAATAAAAAAAACTTAATAAGAAAAGTTAGAAAGATTGGAGGAAGGTTACATGTGATCTACTGGACTCAACCAAACTAGCTACCACCAAACACCCAAGTCCTAAGAGCATGCCTTAAACATAACAAGTGGACCTCAACTGCCTTTAAAATAAAGAAAATTTCAGTGAAATAAATAATACAAAAATTTGGTCTACTTGATGATACAGCTAAAGAGGAATATTAACAAGGTAAACAAAAAGCTTTCCAGGAGGGAAACCTTCACCAGGCTGTCATGGATGAAGTTTCATTAAAAAGGATTTCCCAGTAAGTGGTTAAAAAATACTGAGAAATAATCCCCAGTGGATGAAGGTCATGCTACAAAACCCAAGTAGCGTTAGAAAATCTAAGACGTTATTATCATCTGATCACTGTGTAGAAGTTCTAAAACTAATATGTGTACAATTAAAGACATAAAATAAAAAATTAAATGCACAAGAAAACAATTCTCTATAAATAGTAAAAAACAAATTTGAAAAATGAAAAATAAAGGGTGATGTTCAGAAACACATTCATGAATTTAGAAACTCATGGAGAGGTTGGAAATGTAGAACAAAGGCAAACAAAATGCAACAAACAAAATGCAATATACAGCATTTTGAAATGCTGAAAATTTGAAAATATACTTTGCTGATGTATCATAGAACTGTACATTTGAAATGAATATAATTTTTTCACCAATGTCACCTCAATAATTTAAAAAATTGTACTCCATATTCTTTCAATTTTATTTTGTTTTAAACATTTCAAGATGGAGATAAAATGACTGTAATCCACCACTTTTGTAATAAACCTATTTTTTAAGACATATGTAATGTAATATTCATATCAGTTATCAAATCAACTGCCTAGGTTTCACAGTTCTGTGTCCAAGCAGCCCTTATTTTACATAACAATATCTCATTCACCTCACTTCATCTCATCATATAGGCATTTTATCCTGTCAAATTATCACAAGAAGGGTAAGCACAATAGAGTAAGATATTTTGAGAGGGTGACCACATTCTCATGCACTGTAATTTTATTACAGTATATTGTTAGAATAGTTCTATTTTACTACTTGTAATTGCTAATCTCTTACTGTCCCTAATTTATTCATTAAACTCTACCATACGAATGTATGTATAGGAAAAAAACATAGTATATAGAGGGTTCGATACTTTCTTCATTTCAGACTGCCTCTAGGAGTCTTGGAATATATTCTGCAGATAAGGGGGGACAACTGTAATATTCTGTTTTATTTTTAAGTTTTTATCATTACTAATATAATATTTTATATATAAAATTCAGTATAATATGCATTGATAATAGCTTATTCCCCCTAATTTTGCAAAATGAAATGACCTAATTATAAAAATGATAAACTTGTACAATTTTAATCTTTTTAGATCTAAGTGAAACTCTCAAGGCTTTTAAACTTGTGCTACAGAAATTTTTACAAGACCTCCCTCTTCTGGCCACAACAGTTATTTCATTCCTTTTTACCTACACTGGCCAAAATCTGCTGCAAAGTATGGGCAAATCTAATTTATACTAATCTGGCATCAAAGAGATAAATAAATGGACGCTCCTCAAAATGAAAAACAGGAAGTTCGTCTCAATATCTCTAATACACATACTGTTCTATTTAAGTCTGTTTATCTAACTTCATTCAAGTTTTCTGCCTCACTGATAGTCTGAGGATTCATTTGCCAAGCTTGGTAATAAGTTAATAAATGAACTGAATGCTTGAGGTGTTCCAGATGGACTTAAATTGTAAATGCTGTCATTCACAAAAGAGACTGAACTCATAAGGCAGAAAATGCAAGCTTCCAAATGCACACTCACCTACGCACCTTAAAAATAGAAGTGACATGTAAGCTCCATTTAGTAGCCTTTCAGAACTTATTTTTTCATCTCAAATTTGCAAATCTGACTGAAAATAATAAAGTAGAAGTCAGAAATATTCATAAACAAAGAACAATAAATACCTCGAAACTGATACAATAACAGACCAAAAATACTTTTGAATACGTACTTGTATCATTATCACATATTTATTAGTCTATTTTAATCATTAAATTTAATTTTATAAAATTAAGAAAAACATGCATGAAAAGTTTTGTGGAAGTCAGTGTTCCTATAAAGCATATCAAATTATTGCACTGGAATTCCCAGTAGCTATTACTTGCTAAGTTCCTCCATTTCTTCAAGAAATATTGACTATGTAATGGCAATTCAAAACAAATAAAATTTAGCACTCTCAAGAACTGCACGGTATGCTGCTACAATTAGAATTTGGAATCCCTTGTAACCATACTCAACTTGATTTTGCACATACATTGTTTTCAGGAGAGGGTTTATAGTTTTCATCAGATGTTCAAAAAAGGTAATGACCCCGAAAGCTTAAGAACAGTCAAGAGAGATTAGAAAATGTTAACAAATTACATAATATTTGATATTCTAAAATACCAGTATAAAAAACATAATAGTATGTTTTTATATACTATTGCATGTAAAACTAATAGTATGTAATACTATTTTACATACTACGTATGCTAATACATAACAGTATTTTGAACATAACAACTCTTCATAAGAGATTCGAAGAAGGTTCCTGAAGAAAGATAATATATACTCCGAATTTTGAAATTCAAAAAGAATTTCATTAAGAAGAGGACTTCAAAAAGTTCTAGAATATATGTAAAAGCAAAGTTGACTCCTTGAGCTGGAAGGAGTCATTGGACAGAGTTCTTTGGTGGGACCAAACTAAAGGACTCAAATGAGGAAGTTTTGTCCACCGCATTCACTGCTGCCGTCATTATATTTACAAAATACTTTGTACATAGTACACAGATATGCAATGTTAAATTTAAAAAAGAGAATAGGTTTAAATGATAGAACAGAAGTAAATAATGAAATTTCTTGAGGGCCTCACAAATAATTTTGGCCTCCACCCTTTTAAATCATTTAATGAGTAGAGAACCATTTGTGTTTTGTTCTTTGTTTTTGTTATTGTTGCCTTTTTAGTGAAAAAAAAAAAATCATCAGATTTGAGTACAATTTCATTCATGTACAGAAAAGATACTGAGTCTTAGAGAAATGATAAAAAGATATCAACTAAAACATTAGTAGGGCTGGGAGAATGACAAAAAGGACAGAAATTTTGCCAGTATCGGAAAAAAGAATTCAGGATTTAGATAACTAAGTGAGTGAAAGAATGGAAAAAAGGACTGATAGAAAACAAACTCAGTTCCTTAGATTACATGGTAGATACTAGTACTCAAGATTTTTTTTTAGTGAAAGCAAAATTTAAAAAATAAAGGTGTTTGGAATACTGAACAGCAAAATATAAACAATTTTTTGGTGTCATGGCTAATAAGGGAATGAATAAAGGCAAAGCAACTGTGGGAATCTACAAAATATTAAAAAGTTCTTAGTAATAGTTTACGTTTGGAGAACTTGTGTGCTATAGCTACAATGTTAAAAGGACAATTCCTTTTAGAAGGCACAACAATGACACTAAATACAGGTTGGTGAATAAAACATTTCCTAACATTCGATGTTATTGGATGAATTGAATTGAGAATTTTAACCTCATGTTATGTACATGAGAAAGATAATGAGGAAATCACACAGAGTTCACTCTATTTTCTATTTTCTGATGTTTTAGAAAAGTTTCTTTCTTACAATATTTCCAGCCAGTTATGAAATGTCAGAAATGTCACTATTAAAGAAATGTTTTTTTCAAATCCTTTGTAAAAATGCAGACAATAATATTGGTTCATTTCTAACAGGAAGACATGCCATCATTTTCCTTATACAAAGAATGCATCTCTTTGCATCAAAAGAATGCAACCGAATAGTTAATGAGATTTCAAGAGATAAGACAGTATACTATCTAGCATATATACAGGGTCCTGCACAAATAACACACCTTTTTATGAGCTGGTAGCCTATACCAAATCTTTTATTACAGAATCACAAGCATGTAATTCTGCAGCATAACCATATCATACCATATGACGTTTTGGGTGAAACGTTCAAATTGCTGTCCATCTCATGGGAGACATTCATGCACCCTGCCAGCCACACTCAATGGCGTTCCTTCTGCCAGACACTGTACATATAATTTAAGATATACCTAAACAACTCTCCACACCCTTAATTATATATCGACATAGTTCATATACACATATTTATTTAATCAGTTATAAGATAGTTTATTTCTATCAAAAAGGCATTTGCAATGCTTTTTCCCTATGAAGCATCTGGATTATTAGTTTACTGAAAATCATTTTAGATTTTTATTACACTGACCTCACCCTAAAATAACATAAATAACTGATGATGATTGAAACTATTTTGTTTCACTGTAAATACAATACCAAGATGTTCATTTAGCTTTCTGTACAGAAACTAATATTTATACCTCATGCTGACATAGCCAAATGAGCAACAATTTGGATTATGGAATCATGTTAACAATTTATTTTTTCTGCAATCAATCAAGTTAACCATGCTACATTTCAAAGAGCCAAAAATAACTGAAATTTGTTTTTTGATAATGTAGCTTCCACACAAAATGGATCATTCCGCTGAAGCAGCTAGACACAGGAAGGGTGACCACCCCGAGTAGAACTGCATTAATCCCAATAATAACTATTCACAATTATGAACACGGGTTAACTAGGAAAAAGATGAACAAAGAAAGAGAGAACGCTTCTGAGAGATGCAGAATTTCAGTCTATTCCAAAATGCAAGCATATGCAGAGTCTATACTACAACATTCCGAAGTGTTACTCTCGTGATTCCCTGAACTCCTTGGTCATGGACGCCAAGTGCAGCCCACTTCTCTATCCCATCTTCCTACTTTGCCACCTTCCCTGGATTTATGTCCCTATTCCATAGCATGCAAAGCCAACTAATTCAAAGCAACCTCCACCTCTGATATGGCAATAAAAGTTGTGGGCATTTGTTTTTGCCTCGCTACTGCATCCGTCTATGAACAGTCTGTCTGCACATCACCTAATGTCTCTGTTTACAACTTCACATCGCTGTGCTTACAGCAGTGGCAATAACAACTACACTTTGAGTTTAATCCTAACCTTAAGGGAGTGAGAGAATGCAAACAGTTCTTCTCCAATGAAGCATTATAAATATCGAAGCAGCCCTTGCCTGCTGTTAAAAACAAGACAACAGACCCCTAGTGGAGTTGCTGATGCTAAGCCATATGTCAGCGAACTGAGACCTAACTTAATTACAGTTGTGGCTCTACCGGAAATGAAACCTTAAACCAGCCAATCAGTAATCATTTGATTAGTATCGGTTAGGTAATCTTCCTGATAGACCTTTTCCATCCCCTAAATGAAAGTAACCTTGTGAGAAATAGTGTAGTTTTTTTTTTATTTTCTACCTAGTATAATTTCCTTGTTTCTGCTCCTGTCTGCCTATAGAAGTCTTCATTTTATACAGCTCTTCAGAGCTCCTTCCCATCTCCTAGACTGAGGATTGCCCAATCTAGGAATCATTGAATAATGACAATAAGAGGATTAAAATATACTCAGTTGAATTTTGTTGCTTAATATCATCAACTTTGAATTAGGTAGTAAACTTTTAACAAAAGAAGTACCAAGAATCTGTACTTGCAGAAACACAGAATGTTTAATTTTCAACGTTAGGCTGCTGTAAAGGAACTACTCTTGAGGAGCTAAAACAAGTTTCTTCATAGGACCATTTTAGTATAAGGTGTTACCAGACAATTTAACTGGAGTAAAAGCCCCATGCTCCCTGGAGAAAAACAGTTATTTACAGGGAAAATATTGTCATCGGTAAACTATATCTAGTAATGATTACATTGGTGTTAATATTAACCTTTAAATAATAGTCACATGTTTGAAATTGCTATCCAAATATATAGTTCATTAAAATAGCTATTAAACCTACAAGCTCCACAGTGTATGAATTATCTCAGAGTGTCCCACCTTAAATAAGAAATCGGTATTACATCTTTCCTGAAATAATGACATTATACCTATATTGTGTATGGTAAATGACCCACGTTTAATGACTGAAGAGGTTTTATGTATACTTATACCTTATTTCTCCAAGAGTACATATGCGTCAGGTGGGGAGTGCGGAAGGAAGGGGTTCTGTCCAGAAAGTATCCAGTCACATCCCTCATATGAAAAAGAGACATACATTGAAGAAGATATAAGGCATAAGAAATACTGTACACGGGACAGTGAAGCCTCAGTCTCCTTTAAAGTTATGACTTTCTTAAAGGAATCTGGTTCATCGGTAGCAGTTTGAATCAAGTCATTAGCAATTGCAGCACAATGTTCCTTCTGCTCTGGTAGGAGAAGCTGCAGAACAAATTTTGCCATGACATGTTTCATGCCAAGATCCTGCATCAAAATCTCAGACACAGTAGTTTTTGGAAATCCCAGATCAGCCTCTAGTTCTTGCACTGTTGGTCCCAGATCTTTGTTGATTATAACCTGTACACGTTCAATAATCTCAGGTGTTTGCTTATTGCAGGCCTTCCAGAATATGATTTTCAACCACCTTTGAAGTAGTTGAGGCACACTTTTATTTGAGCTGCACTCATTGCATTGTCCCCAAAAGCCTTCTGAACCATCTAAATACTTTCCACGGAGGAATGTTGAAACTTAATGCAATATTTGATGCCCATTAGCTGCTCACTCACTCAGTCATTTTGAATGCGATGGTCACACAGTACACATGCTCACTCAATGATGCCTACTGCCCCCGCTGACTAGTACAGTGAAGTGGTCATTGTTCACACATATGCATTCCAGTGCACTCTCCTTAGCTGGTGGATTAAATTGATTGTCACACAAACTGTTCTCCTTATATTAACAATAGCTGGACTTTTTCCAGCTAAACCACACACACACACACTCAAAATAAGTTTCAATTAAGATTATTTCCACATACACTTAGGCATAAAATCATTATTTCCACAATTAAAAAGTATCTGTGAGAAGGAATTACAGGTATTACATAAAATCCTAGTTTTTATGGAGGTTAACAAGGTAGTTCTAGTGTATTGATAATAATTATAATGACTAAAATTATAAAATCATTAAAATAATAAAATAATAATAATGAGGTATGATTAATTTAATTTAATGTTTTGATTCTAAACTCCAAGAATTTAAGTGGCTAACCCAAATATCCTACATGCCGAGCTATGTGTTCAGTACTTTTGCAATGTATATTTTATTTTTTTACCTAGCTTTACTGTTTAGGAACCACGAAGTCTTAATTTAAATTCTCAAATCTCTTTGAATTTTGGTTTGATAACCAGTGCTAGAATGATTATAATAATATATAACAAATTGTTGAGAGCAAGAATTAAGAAAATACTAATAAAGTTTGCAAATTGCAATTATTTACTAAGCATTTAGTTAATATTAAATCTTTTCTGACATCAATTTCTATATACAGCCTGCCTTTCCTGTCATATAGTATGCCTAATAACAACATGGAATATTTATTTTTCTATGCACAAAATCTTAAGTAATTCTTAGTTTTATTAATAGCCTGGTTTTATCTATTTATTATATTCAAAGCTCCATGTAATCTTGTTATTCCTTAAGTAGGAAAAAACCCTATACATAAGTTTAGGATATAGACCAATTAATATGAATATTTTTAGGGACTACCATATTGGCCAGATGTTTCAAACAACTATTTCTTAAATGTATAAACAGAAATTTAAATCACAAAATCAAGGTGAATTCACTGGGTTAATACATTTTCTCTAAAAGTTTTCAGAAATAATACATATATGACATATATATGACAATAAATGTTTATTTTTTTATACATTTATCACAACAAGTCCAAAATACTGAGTGCTATGAATATAGTAGCAGTAGATAAAATATATAAAATCTTAGTTTTTATGGAACTTAAGAGTCTGGTAAACTCAGGGGGACACATAAATAAGTAATATAAAGTATTAAAAATCTATCAAGTGGCATTAAACTATAAAAAAATAAAAATAAAGCATGGAAAAAAGAAGAATGTTCCCAAGGTTGGTAAAGACTTTTTTCATAAGATAAAATTTGAACAAAAGTCAGAAGGAAGTGAAGGAGTAAATCATGTAGATCTTGGCAAACAACAGTCTATGCATAGAAACAGTAAGGCTCTTAAAAACTGGAACAAGAAGATTCTTATGGCATACAAGTTAAAAAGAAGGAGCTGGTGGAGGATTTTAAACAGTAAAGTGGCATGATTTGATTGGTATTTTAAATATATTCATAATAAATTATTACCAACCCTAATGTAATGTCATTATTTCAAAATTTTATCCGTGGACCAGCTGACAGGCTGTCTCGCATAGAACACTATGCTTGTGTGCTGGGCATTTCCATCCCCACAGACTGTAGAGTCTATTGGAACTGGCTATGGGGAGAAACTGGGCCCCAATGTACACATATAAGCTGATGATGCATAAGGGGAGGTCAAAGATAGCAATATATTGACAGTACTAGTAAATTATTAAAAAGGGGCCCAGCCCAACATAGAATGTCAATTTGGGCTTGCTGTTGGGTGTCTGGATTTATGAACATGAGTGAGGCAAGTAAACAGAGGACACTCAGAGGATTTTAGATTTTTGGACGTGTGAAGAAGATGGTGCATATAATACCAAAAGCAGTTTACCTTTATTAAAATGTAAAATGTAAAGTATCAGTTTAAAAAAGATTCTACATTATGCACATATAATTAAAGACATTGAGATCAATCCAGTAAAATCAGGGAGCCACCACTGTATTCACACAATCACTCAACGTTGCATTCCATGCATCACTCTGACACGTGGAGAAGGGCAGAGAGGAGGAGGACAAGTGAAGGAGGCAACAGTTGCTATGGGTTTTTCAGCTGTAAGAGAATTGGGATCAGAAGGAGGGCAAAAGTAGTAATGACAAAGGAGATGGAATGATTGCAAAGGGGCATGGAGAGTAAAATCAGAAAATTGATGATGAATCACAGGAGGAGAATAAGGTGGAAAAAAAAAGAAGTCAAGAATGACTCCTAGGTCCTAGGTTGTGTTAAGAGATCCAACAGAGCTGCTAGCAGAGAGAGAAAATAGAAAAGAAATTGGCCCTGGGAAAAGGAATAATTGTTCAGTTTTGACTTTTTTGAAGCTAGCAAGGAAAGACTGATTAATTAATTTTAGATGGTAAAGAGAGGTCTGGGAGGACAGATAAACTTGGAAAATGAGGCACATAATTAGTATTTTAAGCGAGAGTCAATGAAATCACTCAAAGGTACTATATGAAGGAAGAAAAGCAAGCCCAAGAAATCAAATTTTAGGGAAGACAGAGAGTCTAGAAACTTTTAAAAAATGAAGAGAATAATGAAGAGTTTTCTCCATCAGGAAAGATGAGTGAGTGAAAAATGTCAAGGAACAGAGATCTCCCAAATTTGACCATGAACTTCTTAAGGGCGAAGGTGTTGCCATTACCTCTGTTCTGCTCGGTCCCCAGCACACAATCTGGCAAATAGTAAACTCATAGTAAAAAGTTAACAGAACAAAAGAGAAGAAAAGAAGCAATAAAAGGACACATAAAAATTTAGGCCCTGGCTGGTATGGATCAGTGGATTTAGCGTGGGCCTGCAAACCGAAAGGGTTCAGTCAGGGCTTATGCCTGGGTTGTGGGCCAGGAATCCCCACCCCCAGTAGGGGTCACTCAAGAGGCAACCACACAATGATGTTTCCCTCTCTTTCTGCCTCCTTTCCCCTCTATCTAAGTAAATAAATAAATAAACAAAATCTTTAAAAAATTTAGATTAAATTTTCAAATATAAGGATCAATACATTCGATGACTGAAGAAGATGGAGAATCTAGAAGTGCTTCCTAGTAGGGAAGCTGAAAAAATTATGAGAATGTATCTCTCTTGCCTCCATTCCATATATTTTACTACCAACTTAATACCCTAAATCTATTTTCAAACCACAAGAAAAAATTTTTTTGAAAAAATATGCAAAAATAAAAGTTTAAAAAGATAAGATCTCATTCAATAACTATCATATCTATATTTAGAAATAATTTGATTCATAGACAGTAAAATTTAAAATCAAGGGAACTAATAAATAAAGGAGTTCAAATTCATCATCCTTAAAGTAGGAAGCCACCATGATATACCTTACTTTAAATTATGAATATAAATATATAATTTTCTGAGGCATAAAATTATTACTTTGTAGGTATACTAGGATGGCTTAACTAGGAAACAAAGATGAAGAAATGGGAAAGGCTGCTGGAAAAATTAGATATTAAATCTAGTGCTGTGGACAACTTTTCAAATAGCCGTAGCCCATTACTTGATCTAATTGTATGTAATTCTTTGATGCGGACCTCGGCTCGGGGGTCCACCACATTGTGGATGAGACATGAGAAATTCACATGTACTACCAAATCCTGTGGAGGAAAAGATACAGCATGGTTTTTCTCTCAAGGGGAGAAAAACCCACGGTCCTTGCTGTCACCAGCCTTTATTTCTTTTCTGGGCACCTTACATGATGGTCCTCATTTACTATGCACAGGTTCTCTTTAGGTGGTTACCTTTTACAGAAAACAAAGGAGCCAATGCTGCTAATCACATCTCAGAAGAAGGATATTAGCAAATGAAAAGGGCAAAAGTGGTTGAACTGGTTACACTCATCCTTGGAAGGTTTAGCATGGGTTTTAGGAAGTTATTTTGCAGTAAATGTTTGCTGTCTCAATTCAGGGTGAGGGAGTTTTAGCAAAAGCAAGACTTGAAGCGGCCTAGGTACAGTGCAGGCCTGATTCCCCATGGAAGAACCTATGTGTGGGTGTGGGTCCTGCGCATCGGACCTTGCTTTCCACTGGGAGCTGGGCCCACACCACAGAATGGTCTCCTACAATTCTTCATAAATATTTACAAAAGAAGGTAAAATTAGGTAAACTGTATGGCAATTTTTAGTGCTAAAATGGAAATTATGGCTAATATGCCAGATATCTTTCTTAATCTCGCTGCAAGCCATACTGAAGAAAGGACAGAGAAGAGTGGGTGTAAAATCAAACATAGGTTTGAAAAGGGAGAGGAAGAGAAAATAAAGAAGACAAGAAAAAAGATAACATTCAAAATATAAAGCAAATTGAAAGGATGAGGAAAATATCCTTAAAAATTTACAGAGGAAGAAATTAATTTAAATTGACAAATGGGAACTAGATATTAAAATACACATGGATTACTATATTGGCTCTGCGCATCTTCCTAGATAGGATGAAGCTGAAGAGTAATGTATAGGTCAGTTTAGATCAGGGGTATCAAACTCATTTTCCCCAGGGGCCACTTCAGCCTCACGGTTGGTTGCCTTCAAAAGGCTGAATGTAATTTTAGGTTAGTTACATGTATAAATGTAACTACTCCTTAACTAGGATTAAGGAGCTTGGCGCCGCCGCCGGGTAGAAACAAGGTGCTGAGCCAGATAACACAAAGTGGAGGGCCGGCTTCTGCCCAGGGGTCCTTGTGTTTGCCACCTGTGGTTTAGGTAAATGATTCCTGAATTTGCCTGTATTTTTAGAATAATCAATCTTGGACCTAGTCAATTTAATAAATTTAATACTCAGAATCAGATGTAAAAGGCCAGGGTAAAAGAAAATCAGTTCATATTTGAAAATAAGCAATAATTATGCCTTAAATTTGAGGATTTTTTTTCTCAGAGCTCACAAACATACATTGGGACAAACACAAAAGATCAAGAAATAAAACAGTGTGGATATACTAGAAAATTTACAGTCTCATCATCCTTGGAAAAAGCAAAGCCTTCAAAGTCAGAGGTACCTAGAACCTTAGAATTAATTCCTTTGTACGAGGAGGAGGAGTCATTCAGCACCAAGGGTCTGGGTCATTACTGTAGAAAGATGTAATTAAATCATTAGCTTCAGGACTAGCCTTGAGACTAATGAATTCTTTTTTTAAAGATTTATTTATTTATTAGAGAGGAGAAAGAAGAGAGAAAGAGAAGAAGAGAAACATCAATTTGTGGCTGCGTCTCACACACCCCACACTGGGGATCTGGCCTGCAACCCAGGCACGTGCCCTGACTGGGAATCAAACTGCGACTCTTTGATTCACAGGCTGGCACTCAACCACTGAGCCGCATCAGCCAGGGCTAGACTAATGAATTCTTGATACACCACAACACCAAAACTGAGTTGCATCCAGTTTTAAGCAAATTAGGTTCGGCAGCTATTTTTTTGGATGCTTTTTTGGACCCTCCTGAGATCTCCATGGAGCAGGACCAGCCATTAAAAAATGAAGTGCTTTGTTTTATATAGTCTACTTCTTCAAAGTTAAAAAAGATTAAAAATATAGTCTTGCTTATGGAATACATTACTTTAGTAAAACTCCATTGTTCCTTTTCTTCCCACCTCTCAAGATTTTATGAATTTAATGAAATACTGCCAGCCCTGGCCAAGTGGCTCAGTGGGTTAGAGTGTCACCCCATACACCAAAAGTCTGCATGTTTGATACCCAGTCAGGGTGCATATAGGAGGCATCCAATCAATGCTTCCCTCTCATATGTTTCTCTCTCTCTCTCCCCCCTCCTTGCCTCCCTTTCTAAAATCAATAAACATATCCTTGCATAGGATTAAATAAATAAATAAAACATTGCTAAACATGTAGCATCTTCATTTTTTCAGTCAATTCTTCTATCTGAAAATATTTAACCCAGTAATAATTTTAACTATCCTGAGATATAAAATATTATCTATGTAAATACCATAAATTCAAACCATATACAGTATGCAAAACATAAGACACTAGGATACAATGGGTTAAAAATAACTTTCTACAAACACTACACTACAAATTGCAAACATTGTTCAAATAAGTTTATGAGGAATCTAACAAAACTGTTCACATTTTTCTTATATTCACATTTCCAAGAATATAAAGACAAAATAAATTTTAATATCTTTACAAGATTATCTAGAACTTTATTCTTATTACGGTACATTTTATTTAATTTCCTTCACTTTCCACTAGAAATACTGTACTAAATATTCGCCATATTTATTCACCTAAGTTTCCACCAGATGTCAGTATATGCACACAAATGTTTCACTCTGGAAAGAGCACTAGCAAAAAGTTGAGTTGAATCTTTTATTAAAAGACATCAGCAAAATGACCGTGAGAGAGATCTCCATGGTCTCTTCCCTTAAAGTTTCAACAATTTGAACAACTACAATTCAACAAAGAATTCCCTGCTCAATGCATAAACACATCTGAGAGATCTGCACATTGAAACATCTAAAGGTGGGCAAGTGGGAGCAAACTAGGAAGACACAAAGGGAGAAGAGCTCCAAGGATCTATGGGAACAGCCCTGTGGCCCTTAGCTCAAGGCGGGGTTCAGCCTGGAGAAGGGAGGAATCAGGATGTGGCTGAAACTCTCTTAAGCTGAGAGGAACAGAGATAGAGGGAGAATTCCTACAGCCATGGGCAGCACAAGCTGAGGCTGAGTCCGGTGACCAGGGCAAGGATAAAGCACAGAAGTGCAGCTACAGCCTGGAAATCAGCATTGCAAACACAGTAACAAAGGGACAGAGCCTGGTCATCTTCCCTTAACCTCCCAGAGCTGCCTACCTGTTGGAAACCACCCTGACTGGTTTCAGAAGCTACAGCCCCCCACAGCTAAGGCTGAGAGACCTTGGGAACATAAGCCACTAAAGGAGACAAAGCTTATCTCCCTGGCAGGGGCACCACCTCTGCCCCCTTTTACTTCACCCTGTTTGGCCCTGGGCAAATGACTGGTTAGACAATGAAGGGTAAGATTCCTCAAGGGAGGGATGACCTAAGATAGGCATGGTCACGAAGGGGCCCACAGAGAAGGACTTGGGGGGCTATAGAAAAAGGAGGTGACGGACACTCACCCTTCGGCTTTGACATTGCCTGAGTCCTTATTCTGTGGTAAGAAGTCTCCTAATCTCTTGGCTGCCTTACTTCCCCTGCCTGACTTAAGCCTGAAACAAGGACAGAGGATGGTGCAGCCCTGGGCAGGAACAGGAGGTTCCCCAGGGCAATCTGGCCTAAGAAAGAATGCATACAATCCTGTGAAACCTGCTCTGCTAAGAATGCCCTCAATTTTCTGATAAGGGTGCAAGCAGGAAATGAGTTTGTTTCCCAAAGTTTTATAGCTGTTTAGCTAACAGACCCTGACTCAGAATAAGCCCTCATAGTTCTTTGTATGTTATCTATTGTTTGATCATTACTGCCTGACAATGAATGATGAGCTTTATGTATATACCCTGTATTCCTATGCAAATTAAATCCAATAAAAGCCCATTGAGGAACAGGCTTAAGGCCCCTCCCCTCTGAGAAATTGGCCACCTCTCCTCCCCAAGCAGATCATGTCTTGGTAGATTTATTCTCATCTGTGGCGGCTGGGGAGAGGGGGGCTCTTCGGGCACAGTCCCCCTACATCTACCCTCATTGTTTGTGTCAGGTTGCAGAGAGCATTATCTGAAAATCCGAGAACCGATATTAAAGAAACACATTTTCCCCGAGCAAAGGGTGTACCCTGCCACGAACCTCAAGTTTGGGTAGGGGCACATGGGGGACCCTGCAGAGCTCTGCTGGTCACCACTGCAGGAAGGGCCAAACAACAAAAGAGGCATTTAGAGTCCCCCAGTTCACCCCATGTACACATATCACAGCTGTACTGCAGGCACATCTGACTATGGGGGAGGGCTGGGACTTGGAGCCATACTGCCCACTATGTCCCCTGTGGGGCTGGTCCCCTGGGACAAGGGTGGCTGGATCACAGGGGAGGCACCCACCTTCCCAGGGGATACAGGCCATTTTCCATCACCCTGTGGAGATCCGAAAAGCCAGAAAAGTACAAGAGAGGTAAAAAACAAACAAACAAACAGACACAAAACCCTCAAAAACCTGTGATTCAGAGCCACTTAACTAAAAGCAATAGAAAGACAACTTCTTATCAATCTATTAGAAAAGTAGTACAACTTCTTATCAATCTACAAGTTCTCATACATAGATTCCTAGGCAGAGAAGGAATCCATCAAACACAATGAATAACCAAGGTAACAAGGCAGCTCAGAAAGAATGTAAAAATTTTCTGGAAAATAAACTTAGAGACACGGAAACATGTGATTTAAATGACACTGATTTTAAGATTACAGTTCTGAAAAAAACTCAGTAAGATGTCAAAAAACACAGGCAGTTTAATGAATTCAGGAACTAAAGTAATTTACTGAAAAATTGGAACTTTAGAAAAGAACCAAAAAGAAATTCTGGAGATGAGGAACTCAATAAAAGAGATCAAGAATGAACTAGTGAACCTAGAAAATAGAGCTGATCAAATGGAGGAAAGAATTAGGGATATAAAAGATAGAAATCCAGAAATGACAGAGGAAATAGGAGAGGGAATTAAGCATAAAAATGAAAGTATTCTATGAGAACTGACTCCATGAGAAATAGAAATATAAGAATAATAGGCATACCAGAAGAAGAGAGGGAGAAGGGAACAGAGCACCTATTCAAACAAATAGTTGATGTGAACTTCCCAAACCTATGAAAAGAGCTAAAACCTCAAATCCAAGAAGCAAACAGCACACCTAGTTACCTTAATCCAAAGAGGCCCTCTCCAAGACATGTTGGATTATAACTATCAAAAATTAATGACAAAGAAAAAATTCTCAAGGCAGCCTGGGAAGAAAAGAGAGTAACCTATAAAGGAAAGCCCATTAGGTTATCATTGAACTTTTCAGCAGAAGCTCTATAAGGTAGAAGAGAGTGGAAACAAACATTCAAACTACTGAAAGAGAGAAATTATAGGCCAAGAATAAAACATTCAACAAAGTTATCCTTTACATATGCAAGAGAAACAAAGACTTTTCCAGACATACTGAAGCTGAGGAAATCAATCCCCAGAAAACCTCCATTGCAGGAAATACTCAAGGGTGTTATTCTACCTGAAAAAAAAAAAAAAAAAACAAAAACAAAAAACTACAGGTCACAAAACTATGAGTAAGATGACAAATTTAGAACATAAAGAGAACTAATTTGTAACAACAAAAACATAAAAGAGGAGGAGTAATTGTCTGAATTTGCAAAGGAGAATGGAGATCATGTGCATTCAAAAAAAAGGACAACTGTATATAAGAAACTTTCTTTTCCATGGCCTAATGGTAACCCCCCCCCACACACACACACTAAAACTGAGATACATAAGTTAAAAAAGAAGAAACAGAAAAACTATGGAATACCACAAAAAAAAAAAAAAAAAAAAAAACACAAACACAAACACAAAGGAAAAGAACCACTGAAGCACACAGTACCAGAACAAAAATAATAAAGTGGCTATAGGAAATCCTCATATATCAATAATCACCCTAAATGTAAATGGAATGAATTCAACCAATAAGGAGGCAAAAAGTAGCAGACTGGATCAAAAAGCAAAACCCAACCATATGCCGCTTTCAGGAGACACATCTAAGCTGCAAAGAAAAAGTTAGATTCACATTGAAAGGGTATAAAATGATTCTCCAAGCAAATCATATGCACAGACAAGCAGATATAACCATACATATATCTGACCAAATAGATTTCAAAATAAAGTTAACCAAAGGTAAGTATGAATATTTTATAATGATAAATGGGACACTACATCAAGAAAACATAACACTTCTCACCCTGGCTTGTGTGGCTCAATGGATTGAGTAGTAGCCTGTGAACCAAAGGGCCACTGGCTCAATTCCCAGCCAGGGCACATGCCTGGGTCATGGGTCAGATCCCCAGTAGGAAACACTCAAGAGGCAACCACACATTGATGTTTCTTCTCTCCTTGTCTTTCTCCCTCCTTTTCCCTCTCTAAAAATAAAAATAAATAAACTCTTTTTTTAACTGTAACATATCTCAATATATATGCAACCACTCAGAGAGTAGCAGAATATATAAAGCAACTTTTAGGTTGGCCAAAAAGTTCATTTAGCTTTTTTTCCGATACAATGGTTCTGGTAGCGCTTAGTTGCCTTTAACTTCATTTGAAACAATTTTGCTAGATTGTATTGTGACAGCTGTCTTACCAGCATGTATTAAAAAATATCAAAACTGGTTAATTTTGTGCAGCCCTTTTAATGTTGAGGAAGAAGATACACATTTTCAGTGTTTTAGCCTTAATTATTTCAAGAAAGGTAAAAACACAGTGGGAATGAAAAAGAACATTTGTGCAGTGTATGGAGAAGGTGCTGTGACTCAGTGAATGTGTCAAAATTGGTTTGCAAAGTTTCTTGGTACTATTGACATTTTGGCCAAATAATTCTCTTCTGTGGGACTGTCTCGTGTATTGGAAGATGTTTAGCAACACCTGTGGCCTCTACCCACTAAAATAATGGGAGAGAACCAACATACTCAAAATATCCAAATCAATATTCCAATCAATAAAGTTGTTGGTAAAAATGAAAAATGTGTCTTTTATTTTGTGTATAAAAACTAAATGGACTTTTTGGCCAACACAATGCTAGCAGAACTAAATAAAGAAACTGACAAAAACACAGTTGCAGATGGCAAACTAAGAACTCCACTGACAGCTCTAGATGGATCATCCAAACAGAAAATCAATAAAGAAATATCAGGTTTAGACCAGATAGATGTAATTGACTTTTACAGAGCTTTTCATCGTAAAACATCCGATTATAAATTATTCTCAAGTGCACAGGGAACATTCTCAAGGGTAAATCATATGTTAGGACACAAAACTAGCCTTGACAAATTTAAGAAGACTGAAGCTATACCAAGCGTATACTCTGATCACAATGCTTTAAAATTAGAAATCAACTGCAAAAAGGAAGTAAAGGAGCTCACAAACACGCGGAGATAAAACAACATACTACTAAAAATGACTGGGTCAAAGAAGAAATAAAAGGTGACATCAAAAGACAGAGACAAATAAGAATGACAATACCACATATCAAAACTTCTGGGATGCAGCAAAGGCAATGATGAGGGGGGAAGAGTATATCACAACAGGCTTATCTTGAGAAACAATAAATATCTACAGAAAATAAGCTAACATTACATCTCAAAAAACTAGAACAAAGACCAGTAAAAGCAGCCCAGAGTTACCAGAGGAAGGGAAATGATAAAAATGAGAGCACAATTGAATAAAAGAGGACAAAAAGACTATAAACATATTATAAACCAAAGAACTGCTTCTCCAAAAAGACAAATAAAACTGACAAACCACAGGCTAGACTCACTAAGGCAAAAAGAGAAGAGACTCAAACAAAATTAGGTGAACGGGAGGGATTAATTCCTGAGAGCAGTGGGAGGTTACAGAAAACATTGAAACAGTAATGCTACATAATCTTTATCTTTGAAAAGAACAATCTGTTTGCAATTTGAAAAATAAGTTAATGAATCAGAGTGTTTCTTAAACTGCTGCCTTAGTAAACATGAAATATCTAACACAATTCAACTACTCTCATGTTTTGGGATTGTTATAATTTGTGGAACATTTGTGAATTTCCGTACTACAACTTACTCATATTTTGAAACTAAGTGTTTCCTCTGAGTAAGACTGTTCACTCCTCACTACCCATGTATCTCCCCTCCATCTCAACTGGTAACTTTTATCCAGAGATGCACCATGCATCCAAATGGGAGCCAGAAGAGGAAACTTCTTCAATCTGCTTTCTAAGTATTACCCAGACCACTACATGACAAGGAAACACTGCTGAGTAACGGATGTGGTCTTTGTGAGACTACTCCCCTTTCCGCTGAAATATTTTATTATTTTTTTTTCTATACTATTCTAATTCGTGTTTGGAGTTGTTAAATATTCCACTACATAAACTGCACTGCATAAGAAATTGTATGTTTTCTTCACACCCACCTAGAAAATACATCTTGCTGTTTTACCCTGAAACTGTTACTACACAGATAATAATAAAACAATCACATTGTAAATATTGTTCCCAAGAAAATAACATGTTAGCTTTGGGAGATGGCTAGATATGCTAAACACTAACAATTTCATTATAAAGTGCCAAGTTCTACCTCAATGGTGATATTATACACTATTGCCAAGAAAAACACTTCCTACAAATGAGCAACACTTGTAGCTAGAATGCATGAAATCAAAATGGCTTTGCAGATTAAAACAAAGGGTAACTATGGCTGCTGCGAACATGGATTTGCAAATATCTTTTCAGGACTCTGCTTTCAATTACTTTCTATATATATCTAGAATTTAGATTATTTGGTCATATCCCAGTTCTGTGTTTAATTTTTTTATGATGCACACTGTTTTCCATAGTGTTTGCTCCATTTTATAATACTAGCAACAGTGCACAAGGCTTTGAATTCACATCCGCATCAATATAGCAAAGAGGCTGAAACACCGCAATATCAATCTTCAGATGAATGGGTGAAGAAAAATATGGTATAAATACACAATGGAACATTATTTGGCCTTTCAAAGGAAGGCAGTCCTGTCATGAAATAGCATAATGAAATGAGGAAAATATGCAAGGGAAATAAGCCAGTCACATGAAAAAGTCGTGGATTCCACATATATGTATGTTTTTACTGTATTAGAGGAGGCAGCATGTGGATAGAAAATAGGGACTTGTGGTGTAAAGCATATAGAGACAGCATACAAGATGAAAAGTTTTGGAGATCTATTGCATACCAGTAAGAATATAGTTAATACTATTGAACCGCACAGTAAAATCTGGTTATATAATATATTTTATTATATGATTAAAAATGTCTGAGTGGATTTTCAGCATAATACTAATTAGGTTTGGGGATAACATCTAGGAAGAGAAAACACAATAATGTTATTAATTTCTAAGTGCCAATATTAAGATTCTGTGGATATAACTATAACCTACCTATATATGCTTTGTTTCTACTTACTGACAACTACAACTTTGAATTTTTGCTGTAAAATATGAAAATACAAAGAAAATACCCCATAGTGAGGTAAAAATAAAATAAAATAAGGGGTAACTGATTTAAAAGAATATAATATTAAGAGATTTTTTCTCTCACCTGTAATAAAATTCTCCAACATCTGTATGTTCCTAAAAACAAGGTGATTTAATGAATTTTAATGTTATTAATATGTCAGATTTAACATTTGAAATCTTTTTAATGTGAATTCCAAATAAAGACACTTTTTCTATGTCATGCTATTTTCCCTTTTGATATTAAGAAATGTGAATTATTTGGCAATAGCTCTGGCTGTTTCTTAAAGATATCCGTGAAGTAAAACACTTTTGTTTTTCCAGAAATATGGTCTTCAGGGATTTTGATTATTTAAATTTTCTCAAGTCTTTGATTTCTCTCATCTCTTTCCTGGAAAATCTTTTTCCTTAACAGTCAGTTCAGGAAAACAATCTTGTCATATTTTCTTCTACTCAAGTTACCTTGCATTTTGAAAGCCATTCTTGACACAATTTTCTCCAACCGAAATTGTTCGTATCGCCTTTTCTGACCTAGCATACCCTACACAGGTTTGTACGGTGGCATGTACGAAACGGCACTGCGTCTGCTTTCCAGTCCTCCCTCTGTTTCTCAGTAAGCTTTTTCAAAGTAGTACCTACGCTTCTATTCCTTTTTTGTAGCCCTCAAACATGTGAACCATATTTGAGTCATTAAATCAGATTTAATGCTTGAGCCACAGCTCACACTGAAAGTCAATCATGCTGATCCCAATCTAGATTGGGTAAAATCTTCTATCTGCATAAAATATTGTATCAGTACAGTTGATGAGAGTAAGACCACCACAAACCATGTTTCCCAGGACAAATGGGCACTGTTATACACATGATAACTTCTCTCCAAAATTACACAATAAACTAGTACATACTATAAACCCTATAATTTAGAAAATATTATTGTCAAACTTCTCCAAACAGCTACCCAAAGTTTTATTTATATGTATAAATAATATACTTTTGGTAAACATATTCATAGTTAGGTTTTATATATGTATTTGTATGTACATATGTATTTGTATATAACTTGGCTATGACTATCCTTATATCATACATGGAGTGTGCATGTTTAAGTTTATAAAATAATGAAAAAACAATTTTACAAAGTGGTTCCAACCTCTTATACTATTACTAATAAAATATAGGACTGACTTACAAGGGGGGGTTCCCTCAAAAAACAGAATTGTCTTCAGAGCTGGCCCTTTGTACTACAGGCTTCCTCTACTTGGTGAGTGTTCCAGGGGCCCATGTGTATCAGTGCACCAGCAGGCCTTGTTGTGAGAGGCTGTATTTCAGCTTCAGTGAATTTTTGAAGATTCAGCGTGTTTGACCATTTCATGATGAGTGATTTATGAGCAAGGGTACCTGCCCACACTGTGCTAAGTGTTCAGCAGTTTTTGACCAAAAACTGACATGAACCCCCAGGCCCCACCCTCCCTATTCACTGGATCTTGCTCCAAGTGACTTTGTTTTGTTTCCCAGGATGAAAAAAGTCCTCAAAGGGAAAGTTTTGGCAGAACTGAGAGAGTTGAAACAAAAAAACATCAGAAGCACTAAAAAGCATCAAAATCGACAAGTTCAAAAACTTTTTTTTGAGCAGTGGAAAAAATGTCTCAATAGGTATACTGCATCAAATGGAGAGTACTTTGACATTGACTGAGGTTTAAACATGCAAGAAGAAATGCACATTTTTTTGCTATGCCCAAGATAACTACAGGATTTTCTTACCTGAAATATTTTTTTATCATTATTCTTGCATTCAATTACAGTGTCCCAATTTTCCCCCTTCGCCCTCCTGCACCCAGTACCAGCCCTCTGCTCCCACAGTCAGTCCTCCCACGCCCATGCCCATGAGTCATTCATACATGTTTTTGGACTAACCCCTTCCTCTTCTTTCCTCTATCACCCCTCCCCTCTGGCAGCTGTCAGTCTGTTCCATGTTTCCATGTCTCTGGTTCTGTTTTGCCCGAGAGTTTATTTTGTTCATTAGATTCCTCTAATAAGTGAGATCATATAGTATTTCTCTTTCACTGACTGGCTTATTTCACTTAGCATAATTTTGGGGTTTCCCCTCATATGCTCCAAATATTTAACAAAGCTAGCCAATAAAAAGCGCAATCATCTTAAAGCTGGCTGAGAAACTTCCCACCCCATTCAATGAGTCCAAATGTGTAGGTTGGTAGTAAAGGAAGAATCAAACGGATCATCATCTTGGTCTCAGGCACAAGCTACAGTCTCCAAAGCAACACAACGCAACACAAGATATCACATAAACGTTGATCTCTATCTCATTCTGTATCTCCCCATTGTTTAAAAATGTGTATTTTAGGATTATATGCAAAATTATTACTTTCACAGTCTTACATATGGAGCCTTGGCAAGGAAACCTTGAGAAACTGGCAAAAGGAGAGATATTTTGGGACCAAAATACTCCACGCTGAGAACTAGCCTCTTGATGCAGCTGTTGCAGCAGGTGTGTGCAGGCAGGTGAATGTTTGTAACAGGTGCAGATCTGAGCAACACAAGTTGCAAGGGCTGGGTGAACAGACTGTGCAGACCTGTGTACAACAAACCTCAGCACTTGGCCAGAGCTGGTTCTGCAGATATCGGGAAAGGACAAGGCAGCATTTTGATCATTTGAATCTTTAATGGAAGACAAGGATCACCTAAAAAGTGACTGAATTTCATAGTATGGGGATTTCAGGCATTGTGGAACAATTTTTACTTGTTCCATTTTCTTTCTAAGGCCAGAAAGCAGTCTTGCATAATAGCACAAAGGTGCAAAAGATGATAAAGGCAACAGAACATTCTTACATCATGTTTTGGCCTTTAAATTATTAATGCCAGAAGTGAGTAAGCAACATTAGAACACCTCCTTCAAATTTTATTTCTCTTCATTGTACTTTTAATATTTTTCCATGCAAGTTTGTTATGTAACACATGCCACAAAGAAAACACATATATTGTACATGTAAGTTATGACACATCATTATAAAATAAACCCATTTAAATTCACCAAACACTTAAAACTTTACCAAATAAAAAATATTATGTATGTGCACTGCCATAATATCATCTATCTGAATTTTACATCATTTTATTGCCTTCTTTCAATGTCATAGCATAAGTGACTATGTACATATATATACATATATACATGTGTAATTAATACACCAAGGGTTTTCCTTGTGTTAGACCCTCATAAAATAGCAACACACTGCAAGTACCATTTTAGACTTGCTTTTTACTAAATTTTGTTTCTAAAATTAATCTATACATTTGTTATAAATACAACTGATTTTCAACCTTTGTAATGCTCCATTTTATGATTTATTTGTGCATTTTCTGTTAATGAATATTATTTCCAGATTTTATGCTATTATGAATAATTTTACTTATGAACATATGTGCATATTTTTCTTCATGTTCATGTGTAAAACTCTGTGTAGGTTTTATAGTTAGAAATGGAATTGCTTGATTTGAAGGGTGTATATGCTGAAATGTATATGATGAAGTCAAATTATTTCCCAAAGTTTTTGTAACAAATTACCATCCATAATATCACCAATTTATATTTTAAAACTGCTTAACTTTTGATACTATCATTAGATGCTAAATTGAGCATCACTGCCATCTTAATTCGAATTTTATCAATTACTAATTTGTCATAAGTTTCAAAAAGAGCCAAAGTGAAGTGAATGCATCACAGAAGTAGTAATTTATAAAATTTACAGCTCGCACACCAAAAAAGACAGTTTGCAATCAAATCTCTTGAATCAAGACATGGAGTGAGGCTGAGGGGTATACTGTTACAAAGCAACTTACACAGTGAGAAAGCAGTGTTTTCACTGTAACTGGTTATGATGTTAAATTAATGACTAAACTGATTTTGGAAGCTCTGAGAATCTTCAAGGCTAATCTCCATTTGCTTTTGACTTTAGAAAAGGAAATCCAGAATGGGGTGAAATGTTTATACTTGCTTTTTTGTATTTTGCTTATTTTCATACTGGGGCTTATTAGATTTTAATTTCAGTTATGTAGATACTTTGGTGTCATTACAGAATATGTTTATGAACTTTAAAAAGGTATAGTGTTAATAGGTATATCTTCACTTAATTTTGTTTTTCCTACACAAAATGTTTTTATTTAATGCAGCCTAATTTTAAATCTTTTCCAATGTTACAATATTTTGCCTTTATTTATTTCACTTTTTAAAAACTTTTGTCATTAGTTCTTACTTCTTTAATTCATTGAGGACTCATTTTTGTAAATGATAGGGTAGATTGGCCAGATTCTTTTTTTTTTTTCACATTTTGTCAATTCGGGACCTTTATTAATCTAAATTTTCTCTCTTTAGTGATCTTTAATATAACTTCTGCCATATATTGTTTCCCTCATCATATGCTATTTTGGGGCTCCTTGTTTTGGACCTTTAGATTCAATTTTGGTTTTCTTGTTTACTGTTTTTGCTAATTTACACAGCCCTAATCACTGTAATTTTGTGATAAATATTGATACCCAATGGTAACAGTAACCTAACCTATTTCTTCTTGTAAGGACTGATTTGAGGTTCTTGGGGGCACTGTGTCTTCTATGCAGCATCAAATTGTCAAGTTACGTGGAAAATTATTTTGAAATTACAGTTGGTATGATATTAAATGCAATTTTTAGAAGTAAAAGCTTAAATTTTATTTCTAAAATATACATGGATGTTTTCCCATTTCCCTAAAGTTTTGATAAATCACATATGTATTTGATGTCACTATAAATATTGTTCTGCATTAATTACAATTTCTTTTGCTGCTGGATCACAAAAATAAAATTGAATTTTGTTTATTGCTATTTTATCCAAAAACTATTATAAACTCTCTTATTAACCATAATAAAGTACCTGTGAACTTTTTCTGTTTTCTATGTGGCAAATTGTATACTGCATGAATAATTACAGATCTATAAACTGAATGTTTGTTTCCTCCTTAAATGCACATGTTGAGCCCTGGCTGGTGTGCATCAGTGGCTTGGGCACCGGCCTATGAACCAAAGGGTCATAGGTTCAATTCCTTGTCAGGGCCCATGCCTGGGTTTCGGGCCACATCCCCATTAAGGGGCACGAGAGAAGCAACCACACACTGATGTTTCTCTCCCTCTCTTTCTCCTCCCCTTCCCCTCTGTGTAAAAATAAATAAAATTTAAAAAATAGAAGGCGATGAAAGAAAAGTCTGCCTTCTTTAAAAAAATCCACATGTTGAAGCACCAACCAAGTGTCACTGTATTTGAAGATGAAGCTATAAGAAAGTAATTAAGATTAAATGAGATCATAAAAGTTGAGCTCTGATCCATTAGGATCAGTGTTTTTTAAAAGAAGATACACCAGAGGGCACTAAATCTACTCTAATCTCTCACTTTCCCTGTCTCTGTCTCTGCCTCTAACTTTACCTCTACACGTGCACATGCCAAGAAAAGATTACATGAGGACAAAGCAAGAAAGCAATAATTTGCCAGCCAGGAAGAAACTCCTCACCAGAAACCAGCACTACCAGACCGTAATACGGGGCTTGCGACTTCCAAAACTATGAGAGAATACATTTATGCTGTTTAAGCCACTCAATCTCTTGTATTTTGCAATGAGCCCTAAAAGACTAATGCACTTAGGTTCATTCCTTCCTACTACCCATTTAATCATTATTTGTCCTGTTTTTGATCAGGACCAACAGTACAATAATAAACAGAAGCTCACAACTGGCCATCATTTTCTTGTTAAAAATTGTTCTTAGAATGACCCCACCATTCTACAGTGCAGACAGAACCTTGGGGGTAAAAATATCCAGCCTACTAATGCTGGAACAGACCTCTCTCTATTTTCATTAAATCAACCTTGTAGATTGCATTTTAATCTTTATATTTTGATCAATATTATTATTTTTATTTGCCTTATCAGTCAATATTAAAGAGAGAGATGCCAGATCATTTTAATGCCATAATAGACTTGTCATATTCTGTTATCAAGTATTTCTCTATACATTTTGAGATTATTTTATTGGGTGCATTCAAGTTTCATTTTTTCAGTTTTCAAATGTTTTTTCTTCAAAATTCATTTGAAAAAGGTTTTCAAATATTCTGTATTGTCTTGGCTAAGAACTCTAAGGACAAGTAGAAATTAAAAATAACAGGCTTGACTCTCCCTGTTGAAAATAGACCATTTCCCTCTTCAATTTCTCAGAGCATTACTTCAGAAACTTTCAATTCTAAGTACTTTCTTCTCTGTTTTAAATGTCTATACATCTCTTTGAGGACCATATAGAGCCCTTCAGTCATCAGCATGACCCAGGAACTCTTTCTCAAAGACCTGGGAGACATCTCTATGAAACGTCAACATCAAAGAAAGTATAAACCCTTATTCTCAATTTCCGTGGGAAGGCTGGAGCATAATTTCCATGAGTACCTTGCTCCAAATTGCAAAGCTACTCCCTGTCATAAAGACCTGTTATCTGTTTTTCCTCTGGATAAATCCTGTGAGCTCACAGAGACTGTTAACCACTGATCAGGTAAAGTGTGGCACACAGTGGTGTCCGGTCCTCTCACTCGAGTCCTAGTTACTTTCCATCTTGAGAACATACACGTGATGGCTCATGGCTACATAAAAGGGTGAAATTTCTTTGTGTCTGTACAGTCTCTTTAAAGAACTGCCTATGATGGGCATTACATTTCGATTTAATGCTTCTTCAGTAACAAAAAAGTATTTTCTTTACCACCTTTGTGGAGAGGACTTCTAGGTTAGGACAATATTTTGTTTTTAATTATATTTCCTAACAGTTTAAACCTGTAATGTTATATAGAGACCTGTTTTATTTATATATTCTTATTTTCTCAAGCCCTGTTTTTTTGTTTTGTTTTTCCTATTTTTATAGTTATGCCAGCTTCTTTTAGATCAGTGATTTCCAGCCAGAGTGCTGTGGCGAACACAGCGGTGTGCAGCAAGATTTTTCAAAACATGCAATACCTGACTATTTAGTCACGGCACTGACTCCTTTTTCCTTAGAATGTCAAATAAAAAAAGGACACCAGGCAACATAAAAAAGAGCCGTCCTGTGTGCATGAATCAAAGTTATGCCTACTTATGTTGTCAAAGAGACAAAAATGTATTTTTGGTGTGCCGTAAAATTTTAGTAATTAGTTTGTGTGTGCCATGAGATGAAAAGGGATGAAAATCACTGTTTTAGATTATTAGTTTACTGCTATGACTTTTTCCACTCTTCCGTTTTCACCCTTACTCATGGAAGTCTCTATGTACAGCTGGATTTTCAATCTGATATGAAAATCCTTATTTAAGTTTAAGCAGTTCATATTTATCTTTATTGATGAGACTTAATTTATCATCTAGCTTTGTTCCTTTACGTAAATCATTTATTATGCTTATTTTTATTCTTTTCTCTTTTTTAATGGAAATTTTATTTTTTTCTATTGCTCCCAGATTTCCTATTTTATTCTTCTAGTTTCTTCTTTTAATGGTTACCTTTGAAATTTTATTATTTTGACTTTAGAGTAGAATTGTAACTAAATTTACTATTTTCCTTACAAACATAAATACCTTAAACAAACTTTAATTCCAATCTATCTCTTGCTGATTCATGTGGTAAAATTGTCCTGCATTTTTATCTGAAATTTTATATTTTTTTCAAATTATGCATTATTGTTAATTATACACTAGTATCATCATTTTTATATGAATAATGCTTATATTAATTTTTTCTTTTTTTGTTTTTACTGATGTTTATACCCACCATTCCTCCTTGTCTTTCAGATCTTTTTTATGAGGTATTTCCCCTTAGTCCAGAAGTGAAATTCTCATGTTCTCAAAAACTCCACATATGGTTGAAAACGGAAGTGACAAATTAAAAAAATAAGACCAAAATATTGTAATATTCAGCTGAAGGAATCTGAATGAAGCAGGAGTAGCTTGAAGAGCTCCATGAGGACAGAGATCCTTGTTATCTATCCCGGTCACTGAAGAGCCCCAGTTGTCTAAAGGGTGCAGACACACTGTGTGCTCAATAATAATTTACTGCTGCAATGTGGGATCATATAGAATTGGGAAATTTGAAACATATATTTTCACGATAAGAAACAAGTGATTAGAAGGGAACACAGGTGCTACCATTGAAACCATAAAGCTATGCAAGGACAGAGAATTTCCAAAGTTGGGAAAAGAAATGTCTGGAAAAAAATTAAACAAAGTTCTTGGTTCCCTCTAGAACTTGTGAACAGTCCCTCCTCAAACACAAATAATTGCTTCAGTGCTAAAATCAAGGGTGGTTCTGGAATTGAAACAAATGTGGGGATATAAGAGACTTTTTTTATTCAAACACATTTAATAAGTTGAAGATATTTCAGAGCAACGGGCTCTGACAGTAGCCAACGACAGGAAGAACTAAAATGCCTCAAGGACTTATTTGGTATGAGGTTGGCACTATGCAACAGGCAAGTTTATTTGAAGAATAGTTTGCTGCAGAGGTCTGGTATGCTGTTCACAGAAGAGAAAGGACATTCTCATGAGATGGAATCATAATCAGTTCAGAACTTGCGGTCAAAGAAAGCTGAAGGAGAGCGGAAATTATGTGGTTTTAAATACACCGGAAAAGGAAGAAAATAGCTCCAAGACATAATGATTTAGGGCAATCAGAACAACTTTCTAAGCATAGGAAGTAGACAAGGATTTCTAAAATAACCAACTTCCGTGTGTGGTGGTGGACAGCACCCTCTCTTCTCTTCACATCACAATCACTTAGCTGATGGAAAATTACCCTTAATTTAGTTTAAGATGTGAAATAATTATATTCATTGTGATGATTAATTATTTTTTGTCAACATGGCTGGACCACAGAGACTACATAATGTGGCCAAACATTATCCAGGATATTTTTGTGAGACTGTTTTTAGATGAGACTAATATCAAATGAATGAAATGACCTTTGTTTAAGACTCAGTTTGGTGCCAACCAGGAGATAAAACCTTGCAGGACTGGTGTAAATTTCCCTGAGAGGCTGTATGTGCTCTGAATTGCTGTCCAATATGTGGTGCTGTTTCCCCTACAGCCAGGATTCATAGAGGCAGAAATAAAAGAGTGGAAATGGGAGTTAAATAACTTACTATCACCCCTACTACCCATTAGCGAAATGTTTACTTCTTTTCTTTCCAATCTTGTACTCTGTGTGCCTAGAGGTCTTATTTCCAGAGGAAGGAATGTTTCCATGAGGAGACACAACAATGATTCCATTGAACAAGCAGTTAAAACCGCCACCTGATCACTTTAGACTCTTCAAGACTCTGAATCAAGATGTAAAAAGAGAGTTACTGTGTTGGCTGGAGTGAATGATCCTGACTATCACAGGGTAATTGGACTACTTGTCTACAACAGAGATAAGGAAGAGTATATATGGTTTGTAGGCAGTCCTGTAAGATACCTCTTAGTGTCATTGTACCCCATGATTAAAGTCAATGGAAAAGTACCCTGGCTAGTGTGGCTCAGCGGATTGAGCACCTGCCTTCAAAGCAAAGGACTGTTGGTTCGATCCCAGTCTAGGGCACACACCTGGGTTGCAGGCCAGGTCCCTAGTAGGGTGTGTGCAGGAGCCAACCACACACTGATGTTTCTTTCCTTCTCTTGCTCCTTCCCTTCCTCTCTCTCTAAAAAATAAAATAATAACATAAATAAAACTGTTTTAAAAAGTCAATGGAAAACTAAAGCAATCCAACCTAGACAGATCTACTAATAATCCAGGTCTTTTAGGATTAAAGTTTGGATCACCTTACTAGATAAAAAATCATGATTACCACCAAAAAACTGCCCCAACCTAATAAATGAATTTGGCAAAACAGCGGGATACAAAGTCAATATCCAGAAATCAAAGGCAATTTTTTTGAAGATTTTATTTATTTTATCTTTAGAGAGGAAAGGAAAGAGAGAGGGAGAGAAATATCAATGTGTGGTTGCCTCTCTTTCATCCCCTGCAGGGAACTGGCCTGCAACCCAGGCATGTGCCCTGACTGGGAATGGAACCATGCTCCTCTGGTTCACAGGCCTGCGCTCAATCCACTGAGCTACACAAGCCAGGTCAAAGGCATTTTTGTATACCAACAATGAAATAGCAGAAGCAGATATCAAGAAAAAAAAAAAAACCCATTCAATATAGCAAAAAGAAAAATAAAATACCTAGGACTAAACTTAACCAAGAAGGTAAATGACCTGTATGCAGAAAACCACACAACACTGAAGAAAGAAATCAAGGAAGACACAAACAAATGGAAACATATACTGTGTTCATGGATCAGAAGAATTAACATCATCAAAATGTCCATACTATCCAAAGCAATTTTCAGATTCAATGCAATATGTACTAAAGTACCAATGGCATATTTCACAGACATAGAACAAACACTTCAAAAATTTATATGGAACTACAAATGATCCCAAATAGCTGCTGCAATTTTTTAGAAAGAAGAGCATAGTAGGAAGGATCACAATACCTGATACCAAACTGTATTACAAGGCCACTGTAATCAAAACAGCCTGGTACTGGCATAAAAACAGGCACATGGACCAGTGGAACAGAATAGAGAGCCTATAAATAAACCCATGTCTTTACGATCAATTAATATTCAACAAAGGGGACAGGAACATAAAATGGAGTAAAAATAGCCTCTTCAACAAATGGTGTTGGGAAAACTGGACAGCTACGTGCAACAAAATGAAACTTGAGCACCAACTTACACCATACACAAAAATAAATTCAAGGTGGATAAAAGATTTAAATATAAGCCATGACACCATTAAAGTCCTAGAGGAGAACATAAGCAGGAAAATCTCAGATATTTCATGCAGTAATATTTTCATTGATATGTCCCCTCGAGCAAGGGACATAAAGGGAAGAATAAACAAATGGTATCTTATAGGAGAACATTGTGCATGGCGTGGGCCCAGCTCCCACTCAGAGATTCACAGGAGCCATGCCTACAGATAGGTTCTCCCATGGGGAATCAGGCCTACAATGTGCCTCGGCTGCTTTGAGACTTGTTTTTGCTAACACTCCCTCACCCTGAATTGCAGCAAACATTTACTGCAAAGTAACTTCCTAAAATCCATGCTAAACCTTCCTAGGATGAGTGTAACCAGTTCAACTACTTTTTCCTTTTTATTAGCTAATATCATTCTTCTGTGATATAATTAGCAGCATCAGCTCCTTTGTTTTCTGTAAAAGGTAACCACCTAAAGCTAACCTGTGCATAGTAAATGAGGACCACCATGTAATGTGCTGAGAAACCCAATAAATGCCAGTCACTGCAAGGGCCCTGGGTCTTTCTCCCCTTACGAGAAAAGCCATGCTTGCCATTTTCCTCCACAGGAATCGGTAGTCCGTGTGAATGTCTCATGCCTCATCCATAATGCCGTGGACATTGCAGGCCTGTGTCCACATCAGGATCTCATCAAAATAAAAAGCTTCTGCATGGGTAAAGAAAACAGTATTAAAATAAAAAGAGAACCAACTGTATGGGAAAACATATTTGCCAATGATACCTCAGACAAGGATTTAATCTCCAAAATATATAATGAACTTATACAACTCCTCTCTAAGAAGACAAGCAACCCAATTAAAAAAAATGGGCAAAGGACTTGGACAGACATTTCTCCAAGGAGGACATACAGAGAGGATCCAAAGACATATGAAAAGATGCTCAGTATTGCTATCAGAGAGATGCAAATTAAAACCACAATGAGATACCACCTCATACCAATCAGAACGGCCATTATAAACAAAGCAACAAGCAAGTGTTGGAGAGGTTATGGAGAAAAGGGGACCCCAGTGCACTGTTGGTGGGATTGCAGACTGGTACAACCACTATGGAAAACAGTATGCATTTTTCTAAAAAAACTAAAAATGGATCTGCCTTTTGACCCAGCAATTCCACTGCTAGGATTATACCCTAAGAACCCTGAAACACCAATCTAAAAGAACCTATGCACCCCAATGTTCACAGCAGCACAATTTATAATAGCCAACTGCTGGAAGCAACCTAGGTGCCCATCAGTAAATGAATGGATCAAGAAACTATGGTACATTTACACAATGGGATTCTACGCAGCAGAAAGAAAGAAAGAGCTCCCACCCTTTGTGATAGCATGGATGGAACTGGAAAGCATTATGCTAAGTGAAATAAGCCAGGCAGTGAAAGGCAAATATCATATGATCTCACCTTTAACAGGAACCAAAACAACAAAACGAACAAACAAGCATAATATAACCAAAGACACTGAAATTGAGAACAGGCTGACTGTCACCAGAGGGGAAAGGGGAGGGAATTTCAGGGGAAAAGGGGAAGGGTTTACAGGAACAAGTATAAAGGACACATGGACAAAAACTAGGGGCGGGGGTTGGAAATGAGAGGTAGGTGGGTAGGGATGTGGGGGTAGGCTAGGATGGGAGTAAAAGACAGAAAACTGTACTTGAACAACAATTAAAATAAAATAAAATAAAATAAAATAAAATAAAATAAAATAAAATAAAATAAAATAAAATAATAAAATAAAATAAAATAAAATAAAATAAAATATAGAAATCATGATTAGCTGACATGCTTGCTGAATGCAAAAGGCATATGGAATGGTAGTAGTAGAAGATAATTATAAATATCAGTTACAACCATATGACCAGTTACAGAAACAAAAACTGTAATCATTATGTGTATTTATTTATTTTGTTATAAATGTTTCTGTAATTAATATATGCATGTGTATTTTTGTGTATGATATATGTCACATATATTTGCATATATATATACAAAAAACTATCTTTGTTTTCTTCTCACTCTTATTCCCCCACCATGTAATATAAGAAGTACTGACTTTATAACATAGCATTTAAGTATTATTATCTTCACATAATAGTCTTTAAGTTACATGATAACAAAAAGAATAAACATTGCTCAAGAACTTTTCAATCTCTTCTGGGTAAAGAGTGTGTTTTCTGTTGTAGGCAGGATAGTTTTATCATGTTAGATGTAAGTGTGACTTTGTTATTGTCTTTATTTGGAGAGTAAGTATGTGTTAAGAAGATGCATTTGGTGCAAAGTTAACAGGTGTGCAAGGCTACGGTATCCAAATATGTGGTGATCCTTCATTCTGGATGTTTCTGCAAGATGTTTTTGGATGTGATTAACATTCAAGTTGGTGGACTTTGAGTGAACAGATTGATCTCCATAACATGAGTAGGCCTCTTGTAATCAGCTGAAAGTTGAGGAGAACAAAAGACGGACCTCTCCCAAGCAAGACGAAATTCTGAAAGCAGACGGCCTTTGGACTTAAACTGCAACTGTGGCATTTCCTTGCGTCCCTGCCCTGCCTTTGGATTTGAACTATAGTGTTGGCTCTCCCCTTGTCTATAGCTTCATTCACCCTGCAGATTTTAGACTTGCCAGCCTTCACAACAGCATCAATTTCTTAAAAGAAATCATACACACACACACGCATATATTATTTAACACACCAAGATGTGTGCATGCGCACCCATGCATGCACACACACACCCTATTGGTTCTGTTTCTTTGGAGAACATTGAGTCATACATCCATTTTGGCAGAACACAATCCAGTTGTTTCTACTGAGAGAATCATCAATCTCTCTCTAGCACACACTATTTTACGACTTCCTAGTTTTCTTTCTTTCACAAACAAACCTTATTAATGATTGAGGAACATTTATAATAAATCAACAGGCTTTATGGTTGAGTGAAGAAGCTGAGTTTAGGGAGATAGAAAGACAGAAAGAGACAGAAATAAAGAAACACGGAGAAAGAGAGAGAGAGAAAGCATACAAACATAAGAATGTGACAAATAGCTTAGAGCTTGGATCAGAGTATACATTCAACGAAATTAGCCTCTTTTGTCAAAACCATTATTATATGCAATTATTATTGAATATAGAATCTTTCCAAAATGACAAATTACACACCCTGTAACTATGTTGATTAAAAAATACTCAACCATAAGAGAGGTGAATTAAAGTTGCATATCATAGCAAATGTTAAAAAAAAGTTCCTTTCAAAACTGATTTATAACTCCAATAATGACTACCCCATACACAGAAACAGACCAGAACTTAAATTCTTCGTGTTTTCAAAACAAAAAGATGCTATGAGCATGCATGGCAATTTGCAAATCAAAATCTCAATGCTATAATTTAATTTAAAATTTATTTTATTTCATGTGTTCAATCTTAGTGACTCTAAAATATAATTGATGACCAATTATACTGTATTATATTTTCTTATAATTCCTATAGTTAAGCTTTTCCTTTGCTCTCTTGGCCTGTCTAAATTAACGTGTATAAACAACTAGAGCTTCAATAGTCCATCAGTTACTGCCTATAGCTCAAAGCCAAGCAATAGTAGATAATAAACAACTATCTTCAGCAGGCACAAAATGACATAAAGCATACAGAAAATTATATTTAAATTTCAGATATCATTTCCACTTTATTAGAAATTACCTTAAAAATAAATGGATTAAACACCCAATCAAATGTCAGAGACTAATAGAACATATTAAAAAAAAAACAAACGTGATCCAAATATGTGCTGTCTTAAAGAGACATATTCTACACTAAAAACACAAGTAGGCTGAAAGTGAAAGGCTGAGGATATATATCTTTGGTTCAAAAAGTGAACCAAAGAGAGTAGCCATACTTCTATCAGATGAAATGGGCTTAAAGACAAAAAAAAAAAAAAATACTAGAGACCTAAATAAGACCTTTTTTTAATGATAAGAGGGTCAGTATTTCAGAAAGTTATAAATGTAGGTTTACTTAAAAATGGAGCTCCAAAATACATAAAACAAAAACTGATAGAGTTGAAGGAGGACATAGGCAATATAAAAATTATCACTGAGGCTTCAATAGTTCACTTTCTTTTTTTTAAGGTTTTATTTCTTTATTTTTACACAGAGGGGAAGGGAAGGAGAAAAAAGGGAGAGAAACATTAATGTGTGGTTGTACTCCTGTTCCCTCTATTGGGGACCTGGCCTGCAACTTGGGCATGTGCCCTGACTGGTTTGGTTTAAAGGTCAGCACTGAGCCACACCAGCCAGGGTCAATAATTCATTTTCGATAGTGGGTAGAACAACTAGACAGAAGTAAACATGGAGATAAGAGTTTTAAACAATACTACAAATTAACTAGACCTAAGATATATACAGAAGACTCTATTCAACCATGACAGAATTATATAAAATATGTATATACATATATATAAAATGAACAACTGTATGCCAACAAACTAGAAAAAGATAAGTTTTTTCACTTTCTAGGAGAATATAAACTACTGTAATGGATAAAAAAGAAATAGATGACATAAAGAGCTCTATAGCAAGCAGAAAAATTACATTAGTAATTTTAAAACTTCCAATGAAGAAAATATCAAGCCTAGATAGCTTCATTCATAAAAAATACCAACATTTAAAATAAAACTACTACAATTTTTTATACAGTAATCTAAAAATAAATATGGAGTGAGAACTTTCCAGCTCATTCTGTGAGGCCAGTACTATCTTGATGCTAAATCAACACACAGATATCACATGAAAAACAAAGAAAAGAAAACAAAACAAAAAGCTACAGACCAATATCCTTAGTAAATATAGAAATAAAAATCTTCAACAAAACACTAGCAAAGCAAGTACAACAACATATAAAAAAGATTATACAGCATAACCAAATGGGACTTATCCCAGGAATGCTAAGTGGCAGAACATGCTAAAATTAATCAATGTAATAAAGTACCATATTAAAAGAACACAATAAACACCACAGGGAATTCTCATACACTGTTGTTGGGAACGTAAATTGGTGCAGCCACTGTTGAAAACAGTACAGATACTCCTCAAAACATGAAAAGTAGGACTGCCATATAATCCAGCGATCCCACTTATAAGCACTTATCCAAAAACTACAAAACTAGTTTAAAAAGACAGATGCACCCCTATGTTAACTGCAGCATTACTGACAATATTCAATATGTGGAAACAATCTTAAGTGTCCATGGGAAGATGAATGGATAAAGCATACAGAGTAGTACATCTGTACAATGGAATACTACTCAGGCTTAAAAGAAGGAAATTTCGCCATTTGCAACGACATGGATGGACCTGGAAGGAATTATGCCAAGTGACATAAATCAGACAAAGACAAACATCATATAATTTCACTTACAGAATCAAAAAAAAAATGAGCAAACAAAACAAAGCAAAAACTCACAGATGCAGATAATGTATTGGTGGTTACCAGTGAAGAACGGCGTTGTGGGATGGGCAAAATAAGCAAACGGATTCAGTTGTATGGGGATAAATGATAACTAGATGTGGTTCTCATCACTTGGTAGTGTACACAAATATAAATTTATAATGTGGTACACCTTAAACTTTATGTTATATACCACTTTACCCCAATAAAAATATTAGATAACAATTTTAAATGAAAAATAATAAACCCATTATTCTTTCTCTCTCATACACATACATGCATACACACAAATTGCATCATTATCTCAGTAAAGATATTATCTCAGAGAATTTGATAAGATCTAACACCCTTTTTTGATAGAAATACTCAACAATTTAGGAATAGAAGGGAACTGCCTTAGTTTGATAAAAAGAACTGTATGAAAAGCCACCAAAAGAAAACATTGTATATTGGATGAAAACAGAATTTGTTTCTCTTAAGATCAGAATCAAGGTAAGAAACCAGTGCCAGCTCTGGCCACTTCTAATCAATAATGTACTTTCAAGTTCTAACCAGGACAAGTAAACAAGAAAGATAAACAAAAGGCATTCAGATCAAAAAGGAGGAAGCAAAACTATCTATTTATACATGGTATAATGTTATATACACAAGTCCTAAGAAATTCACTAGGAAAATATTGGGAGTAACAAACAAGTTCAGCACATTGAGTGATACAATATGCATACACACAAATTAATTATATTTCCATATATCTACAAAGAATAATAGAAAAATGATATTTCAAAAATTCCACTCCAGTAACATCCAAATTTATTAAAAATAAATTTTGAAGAGAAATGCAAGCTTTTATACTTAAAACTATAAAATATTTTGGAAGAAACTAAGAAAGCTCAAAATAAATGCAAATACATACATGGCTTTTTTGTATTTATAAAAGTAATTTTAATTTCATCCAACAATCAGAACTATTTAACGATAAGAAATTACTTAAGCTACTTATTTTGTTTTACTGTTGTTCAGTTACAGCTGCCCCCCTCTTACTCTTCCCTGCCCTACCCACCCCCACCTCCCACATTCAATCCCCCCTTATCTTTCTCCATGGGTCATCTATACATGTTCCCTGACAGCTCTTCCCCCTTTTCCCTCATTAGCCCCTCTCCCCCCTACCCTGGTTACTATCAGTATGTTCTTTATTTACAGGTCTGTTTTTGATGGGTTACAATATTTAAGCATTCTAAATGTCTAGACTGTGTGAAATGATTCCTATACAATCAAATAGAAGTGCATAATGGTATAGCTACCTTGGGAAACTTGCAGATTTTTAAAAATAATCTTAAACTTCTCTCTACATACTCTGTTATGCTATGATTTCCCAACTATTTATTTACTAAAGAAATGAAGAAAAATATCCATAAAATGATGTATATAAAAATGTTCACAGCTGTTTGAATAGCAGACAAAAACTGGGATCTACCAAAATAATCAGAGCGAATAGGTCAACATGTTGTATAAATGTGTTTCTTACATTAGAAAACTACTCATCAATAAAAAATAATGATCTACTGATTTAAGTAATGAATTGTATGAATCTCAACAATATTATAAGTAAAAGAACTTAGGCACAAAAGACTACATATTACATGACTGCATTCATATTAAGTCAAAAAACAAACAAACAAGAACCAACCAACAGAAATCAGAAGAGATGTGCTTCTGGGGATGTGTGACTGGGAGTGGCGTAGCAAACATTTAGGGCTGGTAAGACTTTTTTAAAAATGGAGGGATACTACAGTGTGTGTGTGTGTGTGTATGTATACATGTACATATATATCCATATAAGTATATGTGTACATGCATATAGTATATATAATTAGAAAAATGCTATTTTACTAGATCAGATGACATATGAGAGGCAGAAGAAAGAAGTAAGATATATATTGGTCCTGTACCAGTCAAGGTTCTCCAGAGAAACAGAAGAAACATGATGTGTGTACATATACACGGAGATGGAGAGAGGGAAAAACACAGAGGAAGATTTATTCCTTAAATATGACGTTATAGCTACCTTCTGCTAGCACGCTAGCACGGTACAAGAACGAATAAACCACGACCACCACTGGCTGCTCACTGTGACCATACTGGCCTCGCAGCCCACGTAAAGCTTCTTCACATATAACTGCTGCACATCACGGTGCGGCACTGGCACCATCCAACTCCCTCCACCCTCAGTCCTATCGCCTCCCATTGTTCCCTATGAATAGATGCAGAAAAGTAAGAAGTTGCTGCCATGAGGAAAATATATGGCTGCCTCAGATCATACTCAACAAAAGATTAGAGCTCTGCTCTAATGGAGGGATCCATTATTATAGTGAAAGGACCAGGAATAAAATGTTCTTTATATCTTCTTTCTAGTCATTCGTGATGCTTTTTGCCCCCCACACCATGACAGAGCATGCACAGGCCATGAATGAGTTTCTCAACCATCACAAGGTCTTCTGTTAGTATTTTTTTTTCTAAAATATATAGTCTTTTCATTTACCTCAATACTTTTTTTAAAGCTTTTATTTAACTCAATGGGATTTGAGTTAACTTAATTGGGAATTTTAGTGATATGTATTACCATTGCAATTACAAATGAATTTATATGCAGAGAAATCAGTAAATATGCAATTAGAAATGTCAACCATAGGTTTGTGATAACAATACAGGAGTGGGCAAAAGTAGGTTTACAGTTGTGTGTATGCAAAACAGAGTTTATTCTTATATTAGTATTTAATAATACAGCTATTGTAATAATCATAACCTGAATGTCTTTTTCCATATGTACAACTGTAAACCTCCTTTTGCCCACTTTGTATAGGTGAATTTCAGAAGAAACGTGACATATATTGTAGACTAACTCATTCAACAGGAAATGGCTTTTACCCAGCCTCTAAAATAGAGGCTGGGGAAAAATATAATTCTGTATATATTTTTAAACCCCTTTGAACCTAAGAGTGTTCATGTCACTCACTTCCAGATGATGAAATAAAAAGAGAGGTCAATTGTTGGGTACCTTTCTTCCTTTATAAAATGGTGGGGATAACTAGAAGTGTGATCGTCTTTCATGCTAAGGAAAATGTAGCAAGGGACTGTTCCCTGTCATTACTGAGATATAATTTCAGTCTTAGAGTACACCTGTAGATCTATTTTTCTACGAGGTAAATAAATCCTTATTTGCGGGAGGTACTGTAATCAAATCTTTCATATAAAACACAAACTCTAATATACAGTTAAAAAGAAAGCCTTAATATGATAAGTTCTAAATCATGTCCAAACACTAAAGAAATAAAATAAGTTTAAACATGAAGATAAATTCATTGGTAGTTTAATAGAAAATACACTTGGTAAAATAGAAAAACTGTAGGGTTTTTTCACTTTTAATTTTTTAATATTTTATATCTGTATTCTAAAAGAATATTTCAGTAATGCTCTTGCATTTAGCCCTCATTGCCATGTGGTGAGTTCCACTCACCGGACCTATAAATTGATAATAACTTATGACAATACACAAAGCTTGTCAGCTCTGTCTCTCAGTCCACTCACTGACATGTATGCGATTCTCGATGAGTAAATCACCTGCTCTGACAATTTTTCTGGAAGCGATGATGCTCATCGCTGTGTGTACACTGCTGTCCATTTTATACAGACACTCAATTTCCGAAAGGTCTGGGTATGGGTGAGATTATAAACCAGCAGTTAAAGAGCCTACAATTGTTGAACTGACATAACAACAGAAACTCCAAACTCACTGTCGAACACGGATCTCCCACTAAAGAAGGGCTCCGGAGCCACATCAGTTCCTCAGGGTCTCATTAGGGATGTCCGACTGGGTGCCAACACCACGCCCGCAGCAGCGCAGACTCAAGCACAGGTAAAAATGTTCCCTTTCTTCCCCCTGGAAGAGGTGGAAACAGAGGAACTTTAAGAAAAGCATTGCTGAAGAATAACACCCATTACCGACGGAATGACGTGAAGCTGGTGTTCCAAGTACAGCCTGTGCACCACAGCCAACATGTGTTCAATCTTACGTAAGAGATCAAGTTTAAGTGAGAATGTTCTAGCCTGCATCCTTCACTTTGATGTCCATCCTTCATGAAGATCTCAGATATTTAAAGTCTTCCAAGAGAAGCAGCCCTTATTTCAATCTACATAGGACAGCTCCTACAGTTTTCAATTCTAGCTCCTAGTAATACAACACATGCATGTATTCTTTTCAGTAGAGGGATTATATGATTGCAACATTCAGGCAGATACCCACTCTATACAAATACACTCCCGCAAATTATTTACCACTACAGTATAAAATTATACTGTAGATTAATGAATCAAACATATTTTAATAAAACATATCAAACCATTTGTAATATCACTCAAAGTAAAAGAATAAAACAGCTTAGAAAGTCTTTTAACTTCCAATCCTCGTTCATTGAATTTTTAATAAAATGCTATTTTACTATTTGAGCCTAAATGTGTCCAATATCATATTTTGTACTTTACAGAAAAATTGGAAAATCAGTAACAAACTTTAGATATTAGGAGATCCAAAACTATCAAAATGGGTAAATAAATAAATAAGTAAATAAATGTTATGCCATATGTTAGATGAATTTTTAAGGTAACTACATGGTGTAGTAAAACAACAGTATATTAGAGAGACAGTTATTTCCCTCAGGATGGTACAGGGGTTCAGTAGTCTGCATGTAAGATTTGATATTGGATTAGTATCTTAAAAATTTAATAAGTGCATTGTGTTGCAGAGAATAGAAAAAGTATTTCAACCAGAAGACCAATAGTCTCATTATCTTCTCAGAGTAAACAAGCCATCAGAATTAGTTAATGAGAAATACCTGATATCAAACTATATTACAAGGCCACTCTAATCAATGGTACTGGCATAAGAAGAGACACATAGACTAATGGAACAGAATAAAGGGCCCAGAAATAAACCCATGTCAATATGGTCAGTTAATATTTGACAAAGGAGCAGGAACATAAAATGGGATAAAAATAGCCTCTTCAATAAATGGTGTTGGGAAATCTAGACAGGTACATGCAAAAAAAATAAAAACTAGACCACCAACTTACTGCATACACAAAAATAAACTCGAGGTATATGAAAGACTTAAATATTAATCATGACACCATAAAAGTCCTAGAGGAAAAACACAGGCAGGAAAATCTCCCATACCCCATGCAGCAAAATTTTAATCAACATATCTATAGGGCAAGGAATATAAGGGAAAGAATAAACAAATAGGACTATATCAAACTAGAAAGCTTCTGCACAACTGAAGAAAACATCAATCAGATGGAAAGGGAACCAACTGCATGAGAAAACATACTTGCCAATGACACCTCGGACAACAGTTTGATCTCCAAAATATATAAAGAATTCACACAACTCCACACCAGAAAGACAAACAATCCAATTAAAACTTGGGCAAAGGATCTGAACAGACACTCTCCAGGCGGGCATACAGAGGGCCCATAGACAAATTAAAAATTACTCAACATCATTAGCCATTACAGAGATGCAAATTAAAACTACAATGAGACACCACTTCACACCAGTCAGAATGACTATCATTAACAAATCAACAAACAAGTGTTGGCGAGGCAGTGGAGAAAAGGGAACCCTAGTACACTGCGGGTGGGAATGCAGACTGGTGCAGCCACTGTGCAAAACATCACAGAATTTCCTCAAAAACTGAAGATGGAAGTGCTTTTCAATCCAGCAATCCTACTGCTGGGACTATACCTTAAGGAATTTGCATCACCAATACCCATGTACCTCAATGTTCACAGCAGCATTATTTACAATAGCCAACTGCTGGAAACAGCCTAAGTGCTCATCAGTAAATGAGTGGATCAGAAACTATGATCCCACCTATAAGTGGAACCTAATCAACAAAACAAATGAGCAAAATAGAACCAGAGACTTGGAAATAAAGAACAAATTGATAGTGACCAGAGGGGAGGCCAGAAATGGGTAACAGGGGAAAGAAGTGGAAGAGGCAAGCCAAAGAACAAGAATAGAGGACTCCTGGGCACAGCCTACTGGGAGGGGGGTAGACTGTGGGAGTGGGTGGGGTAATGGGGTAGAAAAGCGGGAAAAACTGTAACTGAACAACAATTAAAAAAAAAAAAAACTAATTGAAAGGGCGGTATCAATTCCAATTACTATTTTGACCTGTAAAGTCACCCTAATCTGAAGCAAAATTTTATTTTTAGTCAAGAATTAATTTCCATGAAAATAATTTTCTACGTTTTAGATGTGTATTAATATTCTTTTTTCCCAAACAGGTCAATTTTTGTCATTTGAGTAAATACAGTGTATTGAAGGACTACAATAGCCAGAAATTCATTTCAGAGGTAGTGATTTCTTCCTACACAGACATATGGCACTAGTGTCAGATAATTTTCTCAAAGTGTGCAGATCCAAAATGTTTGATAACCTCCATGAGGACAACTTAATTAGTTAATTATCTAATTAATTAACCAATTAATTAACTAATTAAGTATTTTTGCTCAATTCTGTATCCCCAATGCTTAAGACAGCACACTGGCCACATACTAATTGCTCAATAAATATGTGTAGAATGAATAAATGACCATACAAGCCAAGTAAAGTCTTATTCCTGGTAATTCACCTGGAGTTGGTATACCTTAATTCTAATTGTATTTTTTTTAATCCTCACCTGACAACATTTTCACTGATTTCAGTGGGAAAGAGAGAAGGAGAAACATCAATGTGAGAGAGGAACATCAATGAGCTGCCTCCCATATATGCCCCAACTGGGGATCACCGCCTAGGTATGTATCCTGGGCAGGGATTGAATCCTCACTCCTTTGGTGCACGGAAGATGCTCCAACCAATCTAGCCACCCAGCCACGGAAATTCTGACAGTATTTAAAATAGATTTTTAGAAACATTTGCTAGTAATTATGGAATGGGAAATTTATTAAGTTTTATTAACATTCCACTTGATACAAAATAATGAAACAAGGTAAATATGGATCCAGCTAATAAGGAGAAGCTACACAAACACTTCAAGAGGAACTTCAGTTACAACTAAGAAATGGAGCATATGCAAAAAACTTAATAGCTATTACTGAAAATTCAGTAAGTTCAAAAGATGTTTAAGCAAACAGGTAAATGTGAAGGATATGAAATATAAAGGCAACATTAAAGTGGTGTTGAGGTATCACATACGTCTTTTCCAAAGACAGTAATATCTCCACTGACAATTCAAATTAAATCTAACCAAAAGAACAATGTGTGACTGTGATGGTGTAGAAAAGATATTTCACTTCTTTGAAATATACCCATTTACTACTAAACTAGAATGGTTTGTGATGCAAAACATGAAACTGTAGAAGAGTATACATCACATTTTCTACATTCTAGTTCTTAGATCTCCATTCATTACTGATCAATTCAATTTCATATACAAGAATTGGGAAAAGCAATATTATAAATAATCATATATACTCTCTACTCAGCTATGGTCTCCCAGTGCCACATCTGCCTGTTTATACTCTCCTTTGTGGCACTGGAAATTCAAACTGCAACTTTTTGGGGGGTTTTTTTGGCCAACTGATGCATTGGTATGTTTCACCAATAGGGGTGCTAGTGAGACTAGAAAAGAGAAGGCAGTCGTTGAACAGATTGGTTTATTCCTATCATCATCCTCATGGATTTATACCTGGCAACTGCATTTTTTTTCTAGGTGTTTTCTGCTCTCCCAGAATCAGTTTTATCTTTGCTTTCTCAAAGATAATAGCCCCAGCCAAGTTTTTCAAATGCCTGTGTTTCAGGCATTTGAGAAATCTGAATGCCCCAGCCAAGTTTTCAAATGCCTATGTTTCAGGTATCTTTGAAATCAGCTTCAAAGAGACTGATTCCTGGCCTCCGGAGGCACCAGTACTAACAAAGTACTAGCTCCTGTTCAGAGGATAGAGACCCCTTTTGCAGGGATTCCTGTTGTAAGCTTCTAGGGTGTAATAACCCCAACGCCTTCCCTTTGTCCAGCCCTAGTGCTGATAACTGCTTCCTGCACTGTGTTCTTGGTCTACTCAAGATCTCCTTTTCCTTTGCAATACCTTATGTTTTGACTTCTAAAATTAAGTTCATTCTCCAAAATCTCAATTGGACTATGAAAATGCCCTCTTGTGGCTACATTTGTTATAATTCCCTTAATATTTTAAAGCATACAGCCCTCAGTTATAATAATTTTTCAAACATACAATTTAGAACTACAGGAACTCGTATCAGTTTTGCTTTGATCACTAGGAACACTATTCTTATCATACTTCAAGTTACTGTCATTCTTATCTAATTCAAATTATATTCATACTATGAATCTCTAATGTTAATCTTCTATGCAAAGCAGTACACGGAAATGTTAGTGCTGTGATAATGTACAAGGAGTGTGGGGTCTGAGTGCAGGACTTGGTCTCCATTTTCATCATTTATTAAATGTTCTTTGGCAATTAACATTTCTGCTCTCAACTTCTTCACTTGCAAACTGGAATATTCATTGTCCCTCTGTTATAGGAGGTCTGTCCAGAAGGTATCCAGCCATGCCAATAAGAAAAATCGAGACATTTACTGAAGATACAAGGTACAAGAAACATTATACAAAGGACAATGATGCCTCAGTCCCCTTGAAAGTAGGCACCTTGGGACCTCACACAGTTCTCCCAATCACCATCAGCTGCCCTGCTGTATTTTCCTGAAGCTTATGGACAATCTGAAATCTGTTCCCTTTCAAAGGTGATTTTACTTTTGGGAAAAGCCAGAAATCACAGCATGCCAAATCTGGGCTGTAGAGGGCTGAGTCACCTGGGAGATTTGATGTTTCACCAAAAACTCTGAAACAGATGCAATTCATGCGTGAGAGTATTGTCACAATGAAGCTGCACTCAGTTGTCCACAGCTGCAGCCTTCTGAATCATCCCAATAGTTTCTACAGATGAATGTTCAAGCTTAACACAAAATTTGATGCAGAGTCTTTGTTCAACTCACTCATTTTGAATGTGACTACCACGCAGTGCACATGCTCACTCAAAGGCATCTATGACCCTCAATGACCAGCACAGTGAAGCCGTCTTTGTTCACACATGTGCATTCCAGTCCACTATCCTTGGCTGCCAGGTTATATCAATGCCAAGTAAACTGTTTTCCTTCTATTAACAATGGCTGGACTTTTTCTGGACAGACCTCGTATAGATGTTTTAAATAACATATTATTCAATAAATTAGCAAGCTTAGCCCAGAACAAGTATTTAATGAAAGTTACCACCATCATCGTTATCATCATCATCATCAGTATAATGTGACTTTAAAATTCATGGTTTTCTTAAAAAATGTAAAAATAAGAACCATTCCAGTGGGGCCCCTCCACATCTAATCAACATATAAATTAACTATACTCATGCTAAATACAGTCCATTCCCTAGAAAGACCCAGTCTACCTTCCACTGATTCAGGTTTTATTTTAAAATGTAGTTCAATATATTTATTTCATACCAATTTTAATGACAAACATGGTGAAATAGTAATATTAAACTAATAAAAATAAAGGTGTTCCCCTCAAATAGTTTATATTGTGGTATAGGAGTTAAAGACAAAATATCTCCGATTACTATGTAATGCAGTATACAAAAGATGACAAATATTCAGAGTATTGTATAGCAAAGAAGAGAGGAGCACTTAAACCACACAGTTCTTAGAAAGCCTCAAGTGCACAATTACACCGAGACTTGAAGAAATGTAAATAAAATAAAATAAAATAAAATAAAATAAAATAAAATAAAATAAAATATTTGGAGCCAGCATTTCTCTCAAAAGAAACTGTACAAATAAAAGAACAGAACTGTGGAATGATATATTGCATGAAGCACCTTATAAGAAGTTTGTGGTGTGAAATAGCAAGAAATGAAGCTGAATCTGTAAGAGGTCCAATTCATGGAAAGGCTTATGCACCACACTTAAGAATTCTGACTTAATATTTTAGATGACAGGGAGCAATTGAAGAATTTAAGCAGGAGAATGAGTGGCATGGTCAACTTTTAATTTTAAAATAGATTTCCATACTAAAGAGACTTGCACGACTAAGTTAGCTCCGTGTCATAACTGAGGGATGCTGAGACATTTGCTTAAATTCTGTGAATTCAGATTCCTCACTGTTCAGAAGCTTAAATGATATATACAATATATTAAAAGATAAATATAAAATCAACAAATGCACACGATAATTGCAAGATACAGTCAGAACTCAAAAATACGAAAATGGCAGCTGCACATTCTACAAGTGAGATGTGTTGCAAGTGTCTTAACAGATGGTCAAGAGAATCTTCTCATCCTGAAATCTGACTATCTGATGATAAGGCTACTATAAAAATGATCAATGTATAATTATATCCTTGCTGCAATTGTGGAAACATGGACTGAAGTGCACCATGCACAGAGGGAAGAGAGAGAAATTTAAAACAAGGATAGTACTGTAATCGTAGTTTGAGATACAAAGAAAATCCAGGTGAGAAACTTATAATAGCTATTGAGCAAATATCACAGCATTAAAAAATAAAAAATAGAAGCTGTGTGGCTTAGGAAATTACTGACTGTAATAATGACAGAAATCCCTAGAGAGTATTTATTTTAAGAAAATAACAAGAACTGTACCAGCATCTAGAAATAAAAAAGGAACTTTCTTCTCCATGTCATAATTCATTACTTCATTTATTCCATACAAATTTATAACATTCTACACTAATATTAAAATGGTCTATAATCAGACATCATTTTTCTTCTGAAGTGTAAAATTGAAGGAGAATTATTAAAAACCATGCAAACACATTTAGAAAGGGTTACATACGCAATCAATGTAAAATAACAGATTTAACAATGGCAAAATCACCCTTGGAATTAAAGAAGATTTTCCTGAGAATGTGATATATTTTTTTAAATATGATGGATAAGTGGAATTATATAAAGCATCTAGAAGAGCACTTTATATAGAGGTGGTTGTATGGATTAAACTTGTACTGGGAGAATAATGGTGAGTGGTCTAGCAAGGGGATGTGGCTGGAATAGAAAAATGTAATTTATGGGAACACAACTACCATCCTAAATAAAATTAAGCAGTGAGTAGAGTAATTGGACAGTGAATTTGGAGAAATTTTCTAGAATATGTTGCTAAAAGAAAAAGGAGCTCAGGGGGAGGGTAAAAAGAAAAAAACAAAAGAGAATCAAACACAAATTAAAATATGTGTTTCATAAATTGAGACTAAAACTAGAATTAAAAAAAAATTTTTTTCAATCAAAAATTTGCCTGAACTGAAGGAATACAGAGGTCTTTAATTTCAAATGACACCCAGAAGGTGCTGAAGGATGAGGGTAAACAATTCATTACTCTGAAATTTATTTCGGAATTTCGAAGAGGAAAACAATAGATGCAAAAGTCTCACAGACTTTTTAAAAGCAGATCCTCCATGCTGAAACAACAATTCAGTTTGAATCAGATATCTTCCTGGATTTCCAAACCAAGTATAAATGCCTTTAAAACATGGAAAGAAAATAATTTGCTGTTGTTGTTGTTTGTTTGTTTTTTTATCTTGATGTCAAATGTTCCAAGGATGTGGCAATTTCCTTCATGGGTGTCATCATCTGAGGATGTCACTAAACTCTCAATTAATGTAAATGACAAAATAATGATATTCTCTAAAACACAAACATGGCCCTGGCTGGTGCAGCTCAGTGGATTGAGTGCGGGCTGCGAACCAACGGGTTGCCAGTTCAATTCCCAGTCAGGGCACATGCCTGGGTTGTGGGCCAGGACCACAGTGGGGGCCACGTGAGAGGCAACCACACATTGAGGTTTCTATCTCTCTTTCTCCCTCCTTTCCCCTCTCTCTAAAAATAAATAAATAAAATCTTAAAAAAAAAAAACACAAATATGGAAAAGAAGAATGCTTATGCATCTATTCCAAGAAAAGATTTAATATGAGTAAAAGAAAAGCCAATCTACCTTGATCGAAAACTGTAAAATATTTTATTTCACCCAACTGCCAAGTCCAGATATTTTTGGATTTAGCCATGGCTGGCCACAAGCCCACAATAATGTCACCACAGACAGGCTTTAGTCTTCATTATAATGCTCAGATCTACTTCCTTACATTGGCTCTGTTATTAAGAGATGCTTGTCTCCCTGGTAGCAATATGCTTGCAGAAATTCTCAGAAGTCTAAATTTCAAGACATAATAATGATAACGACAATCAACACCACAATGATACCCTTATTGGCTGGACAACTGAAACTTGTTAGTTTCCTTACCCTAAAAACTCACTCGGCCAAAGGAAAGTGATACTGTTTTTCTTACAGTTTCATGTTCATCCTTGCCCTCACGGTTGATTCAATCTCTGAAGTCACGTAGATAGAAAGCGGGTAAGGGTTGATTCCCATTAGGAAAATGAGAGTATTGTTAAAGCAAAGACAGAATAATATAATTTGGCTAAAAATCAGCTAGTCAAAACCCTTTGATCCACCCGATAATTATAAAACTGTCCAAAGATGAAAAATTAAAAAAAAAAAATGTGGTCTCTTCTTTCAACATTATACAGGGATCCTAACCTAGGCCTCAGAGGAGTGCACTTTTTCTCCCCCCACCCTTTCATATCTCTTATAATTTTGTCAACCGAGATATAATTAACAAATAAAATTGTAAGATATTTAAACTGGAAGTGTACTTGTTTACAACATTGTTTATTATTGATTATGGTCCCAGATTTAGTAAAATTTCATAATGTGTAGATTTTGCTCAATAAAAATATAAATAACTCCCGTGTCTTGGCAAAAACAAAGATAATATCATGATTCCACAGGACATTGACCAGTTTCATATCAGGTTCAGCAATCTTGTGCTAATGTATTTTTTTTCTTTTTTGGCTGTAAGGCTTTCGGTTTATTGGCTGGGATGCTCTGGTGTGGTGTGGAAACCTTTCAGTAAATGTTAATTACCCTCAATTAATGCAATATAAAATGGAGGAGTAAAAGAAATCACTGGGGGAAAAAATAATTGGAAACAAAGTCAAGTCATCATCACTTCGTAGCTCATACCTCGTTGAAACAATACTATGAATTCCTTGCCCTGATAGTGGAATGATTTCTAGATATTTTTCTGGAAGGAGTTTCTTTGTCCATTATTCCTCCCCGCCCATCCCCCAATGCCTCTAAGCTCTGGCTTCTGAAAGGAGTGCATATTTTGTATTATTATGACTACATCTGAGGGGGAATTGAAAAGGTTGAGTATTCTGGGTGCTGGTTTTCTTTATCAGCTCACCTTCTGCAGGTTTGTTTCTGTGTTCTTCATATGCGTGTGAAGATAGCAAATGTGAATGGGGTATTGAGATTGCTCAATGGAAGACCAACGAATTTCTTAATTCCATACATTATACTAAAGCAATTCTCTTAAAGTCAGATATTGTGCTAAGCTACATTTCCTGATTCCAGACCTGGCATTTGGAGCATCTGTTTCCTAGCAACAATTCTCAGTTATATCTCACTTTCCAAGCCCTCAATTTAATGACCTCCACTGAAGCATCTACTTTGGACAATTTGAGACAATGGCTCAGGATTGGCGGGCAGAGTTAATCTGTAGTTGTTTGTCCCTGCTATCTGCACTTCTACCATAAAAATAATTGTCTCCTGTGTCTGCCTGGTAATATATCACAAAGGATTCGGGATATATCCTTTTGTGGAAAGGGCCTGAGGGAATTAGATCTCTTCCATATCTCAATTTTTTGCCAATTTTGGTTCTGGCTTCCTTAACAACTAATACTAACAAGCTTTTTGTTAGAAATTTAGTCTTTTAATCCCAACAAAACTCCAGGTTATTATACTCTCAACCATCCTTGGAGGTTGGCCAGAAGCAAAAAGTATGCCTTTTCTTTCTGGTTACTCCATTTCAACCCAAGCCCATATCTTTATTACAGGATATCACTGAATCTGTAAGAAGGGAATACACTAACCCATCTAAAATCCTGAATTCTCCCTACCAAATTTCATAATCTACAATCATGTCAGAAACATGATTTATATTGCAAAGTACAAGAAATGGCATTTTGCCCATCTGTTTGATAACAGGAAACAGGAATTGCAACTTCCCTATTTGGGATTATTGTGATTCCCATTGTCTCTCAAGCTACTTTTTCCTAGGCAATTTCAAATTTAGTCTCTGCCACTTGCATGTTCACATTATGATGCAAAGTTTACCAACAGTGAGGACAGGTACTAACACCTAATAGTCAGCTTGAAATGGGATAGCAGTAACATTTTACCCACCATAGTACATATTTCTTAGATACTGTTTTTTTTTTTATTTTGTTGTGCATGTATAACTACCATTAACTTAAGAACTGTTTGTTCAATCACAAATTTAACTCAACCAAATTACTTCCTGGGCTGTCTAGGTCCCTTACTGAACCACTAGTTGCAATAATGCAATCTAAGCCCTGACTATGGAATATAATAGCAAAAATGTGTATGACTTTCAGATCAGACCCACTAAAAGCTTTCCACACTGTCATTCTTCCCCTTCCATGGTGATTTTGAAGTCATGTGCTGGTGATGTTGGAGCAAAACAAGATAAGGACCCTGGGGTTCCTGAATGCACATTTGGAGAATTGGCTTGTAATCAGGAACACCTTTTTTGAACTGTTACATGAATGAGAAATATTGTTTCATCAGTATTAAAGCATCAAATATTTTGGATATATTGTAGCAACTACTGTTTCCTTATTTAAATCAAACCCTATTAAAAAAAAAATTCTGATCCTCTGTAATAGAAGGAATCACTGATGCCATCCTTAAGATCCCAAAACGGCCCACAGAAACATGGTATTTTATTGTATGAGTGACGAACGGTCCAAAAGCTGCCCCCTTTTCTTCTCCTTTATAAAATCTCTTTCCTTAACATCCCACACCAGGGTTCTTTAAGGAATGGGGTGTGTATTTGTTTCTTGTGGCTGCTGTAATAAAGTATCACAACTTGAGCTGCTTAAAACAGCAGCTCCCCCTCTCCTGGTTCTGGAGGCCAGAAGCCCAATTCAAGGTGCCAGGACTCCCCTAAGTCTCAATAGAAGAATCCTTGCCTCTTCTACATTGATAGTTGCTGGCAATGATTGATGCATATCTTTGATGCATATCTGTGTTTCTGTGTCCAAATTTGCCTCTTCTTACAAGATCAACAGTCAGATTGGACTTCGGGCCCACCCTAATGCAGTATGACCTCATCTAACTTGGTTACACCTATAAAGACCCTATTTCCAATGAGGGGCACATTCTGAGGTTCCTAATGAACATGAATTTTGAGGCAACATTACCCAGTACAGTGTGAAAGGGAATAAGAAAAAGGATAGAGGGGGAGGTCTTTTGTAGATAAGAATGCACTAATATTCAGAATACATTTCCATACATGAATAACATCATAAAAGGCAACTATTTTCAATAATTTAGAAATGTAAATGAAGGGTACATACTGACATGAGGAAGACATCAAGAGTGACCAGTACTGAAACTGATAATGACCTTTTAATATTACATTTTGGGAGGAACTTTTCCAGGGTCAAGACTGTGGTTCTCAGCAACTTAATTTTGACTTTGATTTTGAAATTATTATTCATATTGGGTTAGACTTTCGCAATCAAATATATTCACTAACTCACACACCACCATCAGGATATCAGTTTAAACATTCATTATATTATACAATGACAGCAGCTTACAAATTCAAAACAAAACATAAATGGCCAGAAAATGCATAATTCCATGCAAAACTTTACCTTAAAATGACTAGGCATAAAATTTGGAGTTGCTTATTAAACTTGAAAATGAGTGTTGAAGACATATACTTGTCAGTTTCCTATTTCCCCAACATTCTGTTCCTCTCTTCAATAAATTAGTATGTATATTCTCCCACTTGTCAATCTATTCTAAAACTAACACCATGATTTTTGAATAGAGTAAAATAATAAGTTAAGTCAGCTTGTGTCAAAAAAAGATACCATAAATTAATTCTATAAATACCAAGTCCGTACGCAGCACGTGCCTGGGCTGGGCTAGGTACTTGGGATAAGGGACTTACACTCGGTGGCTTTCTGTCTTTAACCCTGGCATACCACAGCACTCTACAATCAGACGGGCCTTTGATTCCAGCTAAAACTTCCCTATCAACAAGTCCCAAGGTGCACACTTAAACCAGAATTGTACCTAATATACAAACCGAATGTCTTGGGATTGCTTCATTTTTTACTTCGACTTTATGGTATTTGATTAGCTTTTTAATGTAGTTATAATAGTAAATTGGATATAACTTTTAAAACCTAGGTTGGAATTAAAATGAAGACTAAATTATTCTGATCCCCCATCTTCCTAAAATATGTACGGTAAACTTTCAAAATTAGAGAATAGTCCTAATTCTACTTGTGATTTGTACAGATGGATTTGCATAAATCATTCTAAGTTACATTCGTTTTTCTTAAGTCAGAAACAGAATATTTAAAAAGAGATTATTAATTAAATTCAGACTTAGGTAAGGGAAGACTTTAGTCAAAAAGACTGACTGCTCTAAGGGGAGGGGAGCTATGACAATAGGGAGACTATGCCAAACGTGAGAGATCTATAAATCTCTCAAAGGTCAGGCAGAACTGAATTTTATTGATAGGAAAAGCAAAACTAGAAAGAACTCAGCCTGAGGGAGTGTGATGAGCAGGTGATATGATGAGGCAGTTAATCAGGAATGTTTTCCAGCTGATTCTCAGATGGGACCCAGAGAGGAGAAAGATGCGGAAAACTGACTAAATTTTGATCAAGACTGGTTGTTACCTGGCATTTTGTCCGTATCGATCAGTGGCATGAAGAGTTACGCTATCATTCATGAGACAAAGAATAGGAGTTTGAAGGGTCTGTGTCTAGCCTTATCACAGATTAACAAGAGGGTCAACCCAGTGACAGTTCTCTCTGGTAGGCCGTTTCCTAAAACAGAAAGTGGGGAGGAGGTGGACTTTCTTAAGCGTTGTTTTCCAGGAACACAAGGCTGAGGTAAACTTCAACAGGGTCAGGGGAAAGCTAAGCCAATCAAAACATCGAGTCAACTAATACCCCAACATAGGTTAAGTTGTACTCTTAACTAACAGTTAACGCTTGGTCACTGCGTGCTTAAACCAAATAACATACGGTACTTCAGGGGAACTGCATTCCATGCAATCAATGCCAAGTACTTATTAAATATTTATCACAAGATTAAAAATAGAAAACATATCTTAGTTTACTTTTTCTCCTACAATTTGCAAAAACATGCATCTTGTTTGCAAAATTGGCATACGGATCAGATGATTAGGTATAATGTCTCCTTAGAAACACAACAATCTTAATTGCAAATCCATTAAGTAAAGATCCTTTCTTCTACTTTAAATTTCAGAATGTCAATTGATTAGAAATAATTTATATGCTCTGTGATTAAACCTCCTTACAAAAAAAAGTACATGAAATATAGCACATAAATGAACTGAAATTTAATAGGCCTGTTTTGTCTTTTAAATCTCGTATTATTTTTGCACGAACACAATTTGCTGAAATTGAGTCACTTACATCTTATGGAAAGCTTACATTTAATACATATTAAAGCATATTTAATGTGTACTTTTTCCACATTAAGATTTAGGGAATGTTATATATTTTTTCTAGAGGCTAAATATAAGATATGTAACAGTTTTCTTTCTTGCTGTTTCATTAGAAATTGCACAAATCTTAATAAATAACTTAACCATTAAAAAGGGATGGCAATTAAGGGAAGCAGAATTAAATCAGATTATATGAAGAGTGAGCTGCACAAAAATAAGTGGAGAGGTGGTGATTTAACTAGTTATTATTGTGCCTCAGGAACATTCCACATAATGGAAATTTCATAGAATTTTTTTCTATCTAGTTAAAGTTATAGAAAGATTGGAAGCTATATTTTAGACACAAGATAAACTATATGAAATATTTAAAAAATGCTCATATCTTTGCATCCTTGTGTATATAATAAATGCTCCCTGGGGTTTGAGAAAATTTATAAGGATAAACTTCTTCACCCTCGCATCCTTTGGAAATCCGTAACCAACGCAGAATTGTTGCAGCAACCATTTTCTCAAGTGCACATTATGTGGAGAGGAAAAAATATCACAAGTATACGAATCAACACTTTAAACAAAATTCACAAACAAAAAAGCTGGAGGGAAGAATATAAAGAGTAATTATAAATGCATTATTTATCTGGAAAAAGCTTACTCTCTTCCTAGTCATAATTCAAGGCTCTCTGAGGTCCTCCCTAATGTCCCCAGGCAGTCTGTCTCTTCCTGAATGTGAGTCAATTTATATAGTGTTTGATATTTCCGCCACACCTTTTATGATTAAAAAAGGGACATGATGAAATAAGTAAAATCTAGATGAATACAATATATTTTTTGAACCTGGCAAAGAAAAACTAAACCTCCCTATATCACCCACACTCATCATGTTATTTAATAATATATAGTTAATATTTGGTCTACATTTCTAATATAAATTCTTAGTGTTACCATGACAACAGTCTAATCAATTAATGTATACACTATGCAACATGGTATATCTATCTGAAAACTGGGGTGGCTGCCAACATTCTTTCTTAGTTTTTGATGTGAAAATTTTGTTAAATATTATATTTAATCTTTTGAAAGTACCTTTAAAAATTGAACATTTCATGCTTAAAAGGAAAAAATATGAAAACTCATATATCCAGGGCCAAGAGTAAACTTGGTTTGTGGTATCTCTATGCCATCCCTCAGCCAATGCCTGTTTTGGCCCATAAGAAATAAAATGCCTCCCTGGCTGGTATGGGTCAGTGGACTGAGTGCCGGCCTGTGAACCAAAGGGTCACTGTTTTCCCAGTCAGGGCACATGCCTGGGTTGCAGGGCCAGGTCCCCAGTAGGGGGCATGTGAGAGGCAACCACACATTTATGTTTCTTTCTTTCTTTCTCTCTCCCTTCCCTTCTCTAAAAATAAATAAATAAAAATATAAAAAATGAAATGCTTAAAGATTTCTAAATGTGCACAAATAAAAGAGTTATTTAACAACTGTCTTTATTTTCTATATTCTTATTGGAATGCCTTACTTATGCAATACAGGGCTCCTTGATCAATGTCTACCTCTACTAATAATCCAAACTTTGGAAAATTTAACCAGTTTATTGAATACATATAAACTCTTGAATCTGATTAGATTTCTAAATATCCAAACACATAATATAAATTTTCAATAGTAACTGTAAAAAGCAATTAATACAAGTAGAAAACAATTAAGGCCTTAAATTTTAGGATCAAATAAAACAGAAACTAAGGACCACACATCCCCCCCTTGGATTATTCTGAACCAACTTCAGGCACATGTGTAATTACAGGTATTTTTCATTTTAGAAAAATATTAACAATCCTGACCTTGGAATGACATGCTTATTGATTGCTTTTCAGAAATTAGGAGCATAAAAATAAAGTACAATCATCCATTAGTGTTTTATTTATTCATGTATATTTCAAATACAGCAATAGCAAAATATACAGAGTGTGTGTTTATATATATACATATATACTTGATATATATGATATATACATATATTTGAAATATATGATATAGGAATAAAAGAATGGTATTTTACTTCCAGACTTTTGAATTGTAAGGAAGATAAACACCATTTGGGTAAAGATTTTATTACATGCTAAGATAAATGTTAAGAAAATGATTACTCTATAAACTTTCTCACGGAACTGGGTGGCCAAGATGGCGGCATAGACAGATATGGCTCATGTCTTCACACCACCACATCAAAATTACAACTAAAATACAGAACAAGCATCACTCAGAACTTTCAAAAACTGAGTTGAATGGAAGTCCAACATCTATGGAATTAAAGAAACCACATTTATCCAGAGAGGTAGGAGGGTCACAGATGCAGAAAGAGCTGGTCCTTCACCCATGTGTGGTGGATGAAAATTCAGGAGGACACTGAGGGAAACTTGAGGTCACAACTTGTCGCCCTACACACTCTCCCAAGTCCTGTCCTCTCAGCAAGGACATCTATCTCCTGAGTGAATGCGAGGCAACCACACATTTATGTTTCTTTCTTTCTTTCTTTCAAGCAAGCTGGGATCTATGAGTGGAAAGATGACCAAGCCCAAAGAAGAGAAATATGCTTCTGAGGGTTTCTGGTCAAGAGGGAGGCATAGGTAGACATGCTTCACCTTACGGTACAGCCATAAGAAGGAACACAACTAACTTAAAAATGAAAAACATACGGAACTGTCAGAAAATCACCCAGAAAAACACACAGAACTGCATGGAAATCTGACAACCACGGATTTAAAGAAACTATATTCATCCAGATGGGTAGGAGGGGAGGAAATGGGGAGTCCAGGTGGAGCGGATGAGGTGTGGCAGTGGCCAGGTGGGGACAGCAGGGCAGCAAGGCAGTGGTGGCTGGCTGAACAGGAGGTCCCACATTCACGTGTGGTGGATAAAAATCAAGGGGACACCTTGTGAGCGAGCAATCCCAGCCACAGGCCAGACCACATTCCAGCACTTAGAAAAAATAAAGCCTCATAACTTCTGGTGGTAAACCCAGTGGGGGTTGGGGCAGTGGAAGACAATGCCCTTCCTCAGGAGAGCCTGGAACACATGCAAGCCCACCCACTCTGGGAACCAGAACCAGGATAGCAGTGAGAGGGGCATCAGTTGCATACAGGAAGTGTGTGAAGTGACTAGTAAAAGGATGAGTGCCAGGCAAGCCCCGAGAAGTCAACCAGCAGCAGTGACACTGTCCCCTCTTTGACCCCTCCTCCACGCATGGAGTCACCAAGCAACCAAGGAGGTTGCCCTACCCTGGTGAATACCCAAGGTTCTGCCCCATAAACAGGAGCACTAAGACAGGAAATCAAAGTGGCTCTACCTAGTACATAGATACAGGGAGGCTGCCAAAATGAGGAGACAAAGAAATTATGGCCCAAATGAAGAACAAAACAGAACTCCAGAAACAGAACTAAGCGATGCAGAGATAGCCAAACTATCAGCTGCAGAGTTCAAAACACTGGTGGTCAGAATGCTCAAAGATCTCATTAAATATTGCAAAAGCATAAGAGAAGAAATGAAGGCTATACTAAGGGCAATAACGAAAAATCCACAGGAAACCAACAATGAAGGGAAAGAAGCCAGGATTCAAATCAATCATTTGGAACATAAAGAAGAAATAAACAGTCAATCAGAACAAAATGAAAAAAAAAAATTAAAAAAGAAGAGAGTTTAAAAAGACTCTGGGACATCTCCAAAAGGGCCAACATCTGAATCACAAGAATGCCAGAAGGAGAGGAGGAAGAACAAGAAATTGAAAACTTATTTGAACAAATAATGGAAGAGAACTTCCCTAATTTGGTGAAGGAAATAGACATGCAAGTCCAGGAATCAAGATAGTCCAAAACAGTTGGACCCAAAGAGGACCACACCAAGACACATCATAATTAAAATGCCAAAGGTTAAAGATAAAGAGAGAATCTTAAAAGCAGTAAGAGAAAGGCACAGAGATATTTACAAAAGCATTCCCATAAGACTACCAGCTGATTTCTTAAAAGAAACTTTGCAGGCAAGAAGGGACTGCCAAGAAGTATATAATGATGAAAAGCAAGGACTAACAAGCAAGGTTACTCTATCTAGCAATGCTATCATTTAGAATGGAAGGACAGATAAAATTCTTCCCAGACAAGGAAAAGCTAAAGGAGTTCATCATCACCAAGTCCTTACTACATGAAATGTTTAAAAGGTCTTATTTAAGAAAAAGATCAAAACTACGAACATTAAAATTACAACAAACTCACAACTATCAACAACTGAATCTAAAAAACAAAAACAAACTAAGCAAACAGTTAGAAAAGGAAGAGAATGTGGATATGGAGATCATCTGGAGGGTTATCAGCTGGTAGGGGAAAGGAGAGAATGGGGGAAAAGATATAGGGATTTAGAAGCATAATTGGTTAGTTACAAAATAGACAGGAGGATGCTAAAGGCAGTATAGACAATGGTGAAGTCAAAGAACTTACATGCATAACCCACAGACATGAACTAAGAGGAGGATTCATGGAGGGAAAGGGTAAACTAGGCAGAGGAGGGCAAAGGGGGAGAAATTTGGGACAACTGTAATAGCTTAATCAATAAAATATATGTTAAAAAACTTTGAGAGGGCTGCCTCCAGAATGAGGAGCCCCAGCCCCACATCAGGATCCCCCCGCCCAGGGTTCCAGTGCCAAGAAAATAAGTCTCCACAACTTCTGGCTGCAATTCTAGCAGGGATTGAGTTGATGGAAGAAATTTCTAGAGCCCCAAGCAGTTCCTCCTAAAGAACCCACACACACACTCAACTACTCAGACTCACTCCCTCTCAGCTCCAGCACCACAGTAGCAGCCTGAAAGGTACCAGTGGTATAAAGGGAGAAACTGAAGTGTCGTCAAGGTGAGCAGCAGCCATTGGACCTTTTCTAAACCCTCCTCCAACAGAGCCAGCAGGCTGGTGCCATATCTGAGACTCCATCAACCTGGCTAACACTGTTTGAGCCATCTTGGAGATCCCCAAAGACTCTGCTCTATCCAACTTACGGGCTTACCCAAGCTGCTTTTCCATATAAATGGCTGGTCTTGCCTCGTGCTTCACAACTTCCTAAATCCTATCAAACGTTGTAAGCAAGGTGGGGGCCCAGGGAGCCCCGGGCCTGGGACCAGCAGCAGCCAGCCTAGATTCATAGCTGAGCTATGCCTAGAAATCTCCAAGTTCAGCACAGGTAGCAGCAATCTAAGATTGCTTTATAGCACAGTCAGGGTGGCCCTGGGCAAAATACAGGTGAGGGCAAACCTTGGCCTGTACCACCTGGGAAACCCCAGGGACAGCGTACCCAGTGGACAGCTACAGACCACCTCAGAGGACCACCATCCTGCCCCTGCACAGCTATTCTTCCATGGAGGGTAGAGGTTGGTGGTTAGTGGTCATAGCCAATTCTTGCAGCTGACTGGCCTAAGTAAATTCCTCCTTTTGATCTGCCAACAGCAACCAAGGCTCAACTACAAGAGGAAGGTATATTCAGCCCATACAAAGGGCCCACCTCGAGTACCCAACTTGGGTGATAGGGGAGGCTGTGCCACTGGACCCTACAGGACACCTACTACATTAGGCCACACTATCAAGACATGGAGTCAAAGCAGCTCCACCTAATACATAGAATCAAACACAAGGGGGCTGATAAAACAAGGAGTCAAAGAAAACTTGGTCCAAATGAAAAGAACAAATCAAAATTTCAAAAAAAAGAGCTAAAAGAAATGGAGATAAGCAATCTATCAGATACAGAAACACTGGTTCTAAGGATGCTCAAGAAAATTAGTGAGGACCTCAATGGCATAAAAAGATCCAGTCAGAAACAAAGGATACACTAACTGAAATAAATAAAAATTTACAGGGACATAACAGTAGAGAGGATGAAGCTGACAATCAAATTAATGATATGGAACATAAGGAAGGAAAAGAAACCAATCAGAACAAGAAGAAAGAAGAATCCAAAAAAATGAGGATAATGTAAGCAGACTCTGCAACAACTTCAAGAAGTCCAACATTTGCATCATAGGGTTGCCAGAAGAAGAGAAAGAACAAGAAATTGGAAATATATTTTAAAATGTAATGAAAGAAAACTTCCCTAATTTGGTGAAGGAAACAGACATGCAAGTCCAGGAAGCACAGAAAGTTCAAAACAAGACTGATGCAAAGAGGCCCACTCCAAGACACATCATAATTAAAATGACAAATGTTAAAGATAGAGAATCTTAAAAACAGCAACAGAAAATAAGGTAGTTACCTACAGGGGAGTTCCCATAAGACTGTCAGCTGATTTCTCCAAAGAAACCTTGCAGGCTAGAAGGGACTGGCAAGAAATATTTAGAGTCATGAAAACCAGGGGCCTAGAGCCGAGATTGCTCTACCCAGCCAAGTTCTCATTTATAATTGAAGGGCATATAAAGAACTTTCCCAACAAGAAAAACTAAAGGAGTTCATCATCACCAAACCATTATTATATGAAATATTAAAGGGACTTATTTCAGAAAAAGAAGAAGTTCAAAACTATGAACCATAAAATACAAATCTATCAACAAATGAATCTAAAAACCAAAGTAATCAAACAAGAAGAACAAACACAGAATCACAGATACAGACAGCATTTTGATGGTTGGCAGATGGGAGGGGTTTGAGGGGGAATGGGTGACGAGGTGAAGATTAAGAAATACAAATATGTAGTTGCATAATAACCATGGGGATGCACAGTACAGGAAAAGGAGTAGCCAAAGAGCTTATACACAGGACCCACGGACATGAATAATGGGTGGGGGGGACTGCCTGAAGGAGTGGGGTGTGCTGGGTGGAGGAGGTGAAATGGGGAAAAATTGGGAGAACTGTAATAGCACAATCAATAAAATATAATTTAAAATAGAAAGAAATAATGAACCAAAAGTCAACAGCAAAGAAACCTCTCGGGTTTCGATTTTATTTTTTGCACGATCTGACAACCTGTTGGAAGTATAGAGATATGCTGAAGAGCAATGCAACTTTTACTTAAGAATTTGAATGTTGCTTTATTTGTGTTACACAATAAAGCATCGCAATGAAAGTGTACGATTCTTTTCTATAAAATGCATATGATTACACATAATTATATCACTTCGGGTCTGAGAAAAAAAGTAACTATGGCAAAAATGAATTTCTGAGTTCTTGCATAACTGTACATTTTTATTCTATCCCTATCTCAAGACTTGATTTAAAATAATTTTCCATGTGCATTAGAATGCATGGATCCATTATTTACTAAAATATACATTGTTGCTGATTAGGTGGATGATGACTTTTTTTTTTTTTTTTTGACTATTTGAAAACAACCATTTCAGTCTCCCTCTTTTAGGGTAACATTTTCTCCCTTTAAAAATTGAAACTGAGAGATTGATTAGGTTTGCTTCCTTTTACATATTTGGCACTTCTGGGATCACTTCAATCTGAAGATTCCAAGTATCCCAGCTCAGGGGAAGTTTTGTCAATTGTTATTTAATCTACTCCAGTATCTTGCTCCATTTTTTCTGGCATTTTCATGAGATGGAATTGAAAATTCAGGATTTTCTTTGAATTTTATCTTTTCTTTTCTTTTTTATTGTTGTTCAGTACAGTTGTCCCCATTTTCCCCATTGCTCTCCCATGCCCTGTTCCACCAGCACTCCAAAAGACAATCCTCACCTATTGTCTTTGTCCATGGGTCCTTTCTACATGTTCCTTGACTTAGCCCTTCCCCTTCTTTCCACCATTATCCTCTCTCCCTCCTTGTAAGTTTTTTTTTTTTTATTTCCATGTCTGTGGTTCTATTTTGCTCAAATGTTTGTTTTGTTGATTAGGTTCCACTTATAGGTGAGATCAAATGGTATTTGTCTTTCCCTGTCTGGCTTATTTCACTTAGCATAATACTCTCCAGTTCCATCCAGGCAGTTGTGAATGGTAGGAGTTCCTTCTTTCTTTCTGTTGCATAGTATTCCACTGTGTAAATGAACCACAGTTTTTTTTTTTTTTGATCCTCTCATCTATTGACGGGCACTTAGGCTGTTTCCAGCACAATTTGGCTATTGTAAATAACACTGCTATGAACAATGGGGTGTATAGCTTCTCTTGAATTGTCATTTCAGGATTCTTTGGGCATAATCCCAGCAGTGGAATTGCCAGGTCAAAAGGCAGTTCCATCTTGTTTTTTGACGAAATTCCATACTGTTTTCCACAGTGGCTGTACCAGTCTGCATTCCCACCAACAGTATACGAGGATTCCCTTTCTCTACAACCTCTCCAGTACTTGTTGCTTGTTGATTTGTTAATGATGGCCATTCTGACTGGTGTGTTGTGGTATCTCATTGTGCTTTTAATTTGCATTTCTCTAATGACTAATGATGCTGAACATCTTTTCATATGCCTATGGGTCTTCTGGATGTCCTCCTTGGAGTAGTGTCTGTTCAGTTCTTTTGCTCATTTTTTAATTGGATTGTTTGTCTTCTTGGTGTGGAGTTGTGTGAGTTTTTCATATGTTTTCAAGAGCAAACCGTTGTCCGAGGTATCATCGGCAAGTATGTTTTCCCATACAGTTGGTTCCCTTTTCATTTTGCTGATGTTTTCTTTAGCTGTACAGAAGCTTTCTAGTTCAATGTAGTCCCATTGGTTTATTCTTTCCTTTATATTTTATATCCCTTGCCCTAGGTGACATTTCAGTGAACATATTACTGCATGGGACATCTGAAATCTCCCTGCCTATATTCTCCTCTGGGATTTTTATGGTGCCATATCTTATATTTCAGTCTTATCCATCTTGAATTTATTTTGGTTTATGGTGTAAGTTCATGATCTAGTTTCATTTTTCTTGCATGTATCTGTCCAGATATCCCAACATCACTTATTCAAGAGGCTGATTTTACTCCAGTTCATGCTCTTGTCCCCACTGTCAAACATTAATTGGTCATAGAGATGTGGGTTTATTTCTGGGCTTTCTATTCTGTTCCATTGGTCTGTATATGTTCTTATGCCAGTACCAGACTGTTTTGATATGATATGGTATGATATATGATACATGTGCTTGATATGATAAATGTATGTAGTTATGTAACCAATGACCATTTCGAAATATGGAATATTTCTGTCACTAGAGAAATTTCTGTTATGCTCCATTCCTGTCACTACCACTCCCATCCACCACCAAAGGTAACGACTGTTCTAATTTCTCTCACCACAGATTTCTTTTTTCTGGTCTTAAATGTTTATATAGAGTCATACTCTATATACTTATTTTGGGGGTTTGGTGGCTTCTTTTAATTAACTCCATTTCTGTCAGATTCTTCCACTTTTTTTTATATATTAATGATTCATTTCTTTTTATTATTCTGTAGTATTGATTTATATGAACATAACACAATCTACACATCATTCTATTGAGAAAACTCTATTTTTAGCTATCATTAGTAATATTGCTTAGGAATTATTAAACAATTTTTTTTTTGTGGACATATGCCTTCATTTTGCCTACATAAATACCTTGGAGTACAATTTCTGGGTCATACTGTAAGTAAACATTTAACAATATAAAAAACTGACAAATTTCCAAATTCAAAAAACAAAAACAAGCCAGTATTTTCTATAATCTGTCTGAAGATCCTTTCAGACCAGAGAAGGTGAAAACTATTGACTGGGATAAATACAGCTAATTTTACTATCATCTAGTAGGTGTTTAACAACTGCACTTTGGGACTGATTGATACAAATTCTCCCATCCTAGTTAATTCCAAGCTATTGACATAACATCATCCAACTCCCAAGATTCCTTAAAATTTCACAACTGATTTTTCCAGAAATCAGCTTTAGTACCCCACTGGCCATATCATGTTATTTTTGGCAACAGCAAAAAATGAAAAAAAATTAAAATAAAGCTAGGCAACTCACTGGCCCCGCCCCTGTGGCCTACCTCCTTCTGAAATATCTCTGTGAGAATGGAACAGATAAACAACAATGTTTATTACATCCTAAATATACGCCAAGTTGCATGCTAAGGGCTTTTGATGAAATATCTTTTAAATCACTTAATACCTGTAATATGAAGATGAAAAGTACATTTTTGTAGATAAAGAAACAAACACAATTAAGTGAAACACTTTCCCAAAATCCCACACCAAGTAAATCATGAAGTATTTCAACCCAAGCATTCAGTTGCCAACACTCACATACTGAACTTAATATTATTACCATTTCCATCCTTCTAGAAATAACAGAAGATTGTGTTTACCATTTAAGTATCAGTTTTTCACTACTTAAAACCCTATAAACATGCAGAATAGATACTTGGCAGTGTAAATGTTCAATTATATACTACACAGACTTCACAGAATCCTCCTAATATTTCACTTGCAAAAAAAAAGGAAAAAAAAAACCCTGAGAGATTATAATTATATAGAAAGCAAATTTGAAATATAGAATCAACCAACTGGAAGGGAAGAATGATTCTGTATTGCATTCAAAAGCAATTCACACTAAATTAACATCTTACATCATTTCTATATATGTTTAGGCAAACTGGACAAAAGATGTATTTACTAATTCATAACTTATCTACATATATAACAAAATGTTGCTGCTCTGAATATAAGTACTGCAGAATAAAAACTATGTCTCAAGTTCACCGAAGTTCACCTCATGGGCAAACTGAAATGTCAGCGCTCCACAGTAAGCACCGATTCCAGAATGTCATAACCCCAAACAAGTCTGACCTGTGCACCGGATAAAGGCAGCAGGGAGCTGTGAGCCTTGTGAAAAGACAGTTGGCCCCTAAAGTGATCTCGATAAGGAGAGAGCTTTCTGATCTTCCTTTACTTCTCAGCCAGATGTCCGAGAAGTTGGCGGGGTAGGCGAGACTTCAAGAGAGAGGAAACAAAGGAAGGATGAAGAGGGGAATACTGATGGCGCCTACGGGGGCCGAGTGGGAATGCACCAATCCCAATGCACCCACCAATTGAGGCACGCACCAATGCGAACGCACGCATAAATCCGGATGCACGCACCAAACCGGATGAACGCTTAATCCAGATGCTGCAAATTGACGTGATTCGCGGGGCCGTTCAGTCAGCAAGGGGTGGCAAAATGGTACCTGGCAACTTCCAAGAAGCAGCCAAAAAAAGATGATCCTAGATGTCATGCGCTCCACTCTGTTGCGTGAGTGCAACACGTGCAGCTTCCGTAGAGGAGGGACCGCAAACTCCTTTATGAGAGATGTGCAGCCTCTATTTATCCTGAACCATGCAGGGTCGAGGCAATCTGCGCAGCTCCTCACAAGGATACATGCAGCTCCTCACAAATATTTGGACAGGATATGTGCTCTGACCATTATCTTCAACTCTTAGAAGGCCTGTTTTTTCTTGGATGAGTGTTTGATGGGAGGGTAATGTCCAGAACACGTAGGAGGAGAGCGTACTTAGGTTTGTGCAGTAGGCAGATGTGCTACAGCTGAAGGAAGAGCCCCGCTCAGTTTGCTGGCGACGATGAGGCAGGTATAGCCACTGACCTGGGCCAGGTGGAGGTGTGGAGAACTGCTGGAGGGGCAGGCAGGGCAAGAGACAGGGCTGCTTCTCACATGCACCTCCCAGGTAGGACCCAGCTGCCCCTCCTCTGCTACTTCACCTTTTAAAAAAAATATTTTTTTAAATTAAAGTTTACCATCAATATAATTTTGTACTAGTTCCACATGTACTGCATAGTGGTTAGATGATCGTAGACTTTACACGCTGTTCCACCGGATATTTCCAGTACCCACCTGGCACCAGACATAGTTATCTCAATATTATTGACATAGTCCCTATGTTGTGCTGTACATCCCTGTGACTATTTGTAACTACTAATTTGCACTGGGTTATTTGAACCCAGTGTGGTTCAATGGTAGGATTCGCATCAGCTATGCTGAAACATAGGTTTGGTTATCTGCCTCACCTTGTTTCGAAGGGATCCGTGTGCCCAGGACCCTCAAACATCCCCTTGCTTCTGTTTCCCTTCTTCCTACTGAAGTTTTTAGGAGCTTAGAGGCAGGAAAATATATCCAAAAGAGGTGCTGTCATTCCCAGCCTTTGAAGAACTTATATTATTCCAAACTTCCTCCCCTCTCTTATAACAAATAGAGAAATATATCAGGTTAAAGGGAGAAGATTTTAGGGCTTCTCCTCCCTGCTCCATAGACTAGCCCCACCTCTCCCCACAGGCAGCCAGGGCAGCTTCTTGGCCTGGGAGAGGGGCTTCTGTGTAATGCAAGGGAATTCCTTTCCCCTCATCTGCTCCTTCCCCTTCTTTTTTGACTGCTGTGGGGCCTCTGCCTATTTGAGGGAAGCGAGGGTTTGGGAAGGCTGGGCTTTGGGGAAGTTTGGTACCTGGCCTTCCTCACTCCTTGTTGTGGGTGAGGCTGCAGCTTAGGGGCCAGGTAATGTCTGACTTTATCTCCTTTACTCTGAAACAAAAGGAAAAGGATTTCTGAGGGGAGAATTTTTTTAATGTAAAGCATATCAAGGAAGAAAGCCATTTGCATCTGATTTCATCACTGTAATCTAATTCTCTCCCAAAGTAGAAAACTGAGTTGCATTCTATTTATTCTGAAGCAGATGAAAATAAGTTCAGACTATGCAAACTTGTGTTCTTGATTAAGTACTGCTTCATCATTTTCACTTCACATTTCTGCCTTCTTATACTTGTAGTAGTAGCATTCCCTAAATGTTTTTTGAAGTTTAAGTCTCAAAAGACTATGTTCCTTATATGTAAAAGCAATACTCATATTTTAAAATCTGACTCTTTTCATGATGTCAGCATGTTATTAGGCACACAATACTAATGTGTTAATACTACAGGAAACTTTCCCCCTCACATTTAGAAGAAATGATACTTCCTGTGTAAAATGTATTTGCTATATATCTTGTATTTTTATTTATTTATTTATTTTTTTACTTGGTGGAATATGGAGAGTTTCATTGATAAGAATTTTAATCCTGGATCATCCACTTCTTATCTGACCTTGAATGATTTAAATTTTTTTAACTTTATATGGCTCATGTATTAAATGGGATATTGGTACCCATTTCATAAGATCGTCCTTGTGTTATAATGTACATATAACATAACACAATTCCAGGAACATAATAAGTTTACTTATTTGCCTTCCATTTTGTTTCCCAAAATAAGTTACATCCTCAGTGCCATCATAATAACAGTGATAACTATTTAGCTCCTAGTTTATTTATTTAGTGTCATCTTCCAAGTTCAGGGCACAAGTTGACTGGCAAAACTACTTTAAGCCAGAAAACATTTAACATTCAGTACCATCTTACCTTTCCTCAATTTAAGATTCCCCTTAACTATAGTCATATATGCAACATTCCCACACCTCTTAGTCTCCCATTTTCATCTGTAACTTCTCTGCTCTTATAAACCCTCTTCATATATTACAAATGGTGACTCTTTAGTCTATATACTGCTCCTACTTCTACCCTACATCTAGGGCAGGTTATTTCTGAATGAGTGCAATAACTTTCTACCTGACTTACCTGCTCCTATATAATTGACTTTTAACCCACTATCTACACTAATAGCAAGTAATAGTTTTAATTTAATAATAATCACCCAATAATAAAGTTCCTGGCTATTTTTTTCCAGTGCCTTCTATGAAAATCTCAAACATCTTCTCATGGAACACAAATCCTTTCACAACCTAAAATCTATCTTTCTCCATTGACCGTGGTATTGATGACCATTGGTACACTATAGGCAGGGTATTGATGTGTCGTGGTCTCTCAGGCCCCTTGCATTCATGTGCGCCTATATAACTGTATGTGCCTGGGACACCACTTTATTATTGTTTTGTTGCTAACATCCATGAGAACTCCATGACTCACCCCAGATACTTTTTCTTTTCTAATGCTTCTCTCCCAAGGTCCCTCACCTCCTAGGTCATCTACTGTGGCAACAGACACTGTGTCGTGCATTGGTCTGCTTATGGTTTTTGTCCACTCAACAGACTGTAGCTCCTTGTTGAAGAAGTCACTAGCATGTTGTCTGATGTAGGATTGACACTGACCCCTCACCTCCTTTTCCTACCACTACAATTATGGACACTAATAGAATTAATAGATAAAATGTGCTAAGATTTCCATATACCAGGAAGTATTCTAAGCTTTTTTCAACCATTTATACCTCACTCCAACACCCAATGTCAGGTCCTACCAATGTCCCCATTTGACAAATCAGGAAATGGAAACACAAAACATTTAAGTCATTTGCTCATGACCACACAGCTAATAAGTGGCAGATCCAAAAGTCAAGTGAGAAACTCAGGTCTCAGAGCATGACCTTTTAACTGCTATAAATTACTGATCATAGCTTCCTCGTTAACTGCTCCAAATAAAGTTTTCCAGAATTTTATATAGGATTTAAATAATAATTTAAATCTTTGAGAACATACTTCAGTTACATGAAGCATTATATTGTTTTAAGTTAAGTAGTTTCATGCTAAATTAGATCTAGGTTTAAAAAGTCAAATAGAAATTTGAACAGTCATATAAATTGTTAATTAAGACAACTAAAGTGGATGGTTTTTGTGTCCAAATACTAAATTAGTGATAAGAAAGTGTGCTTCATTATAACAGTAATGTAGGGAATTTAAAGCATTTTTTGAAGTGCCTTGGATAGGAAGAAAGTTCACAGAAGAGAGTGTATTTAGCCTGGTTCTTTATAATGAACATATGGACAAGGGAAAACAAAGGATACAGTTCAAGTTGACTAAAGCACAGGAATAGAAAATGGAGCTATGGAAACAGGAAAAGAAACTTCATATGTTGAAAATATTAAAGATATCAAAAGGAGTGATACATACTCGTAAGAAAGTAGGGGGAGATAGATTTGGGGATAAATTATAAAAAATATACCTAAAACTCTACTTAAAGAGTCTGCCCTACATTTTGCGGGAAACAAAGACCAAAGAGTTTTCAAGTAGTTGCTACTCATTGTTTTTAAATGGCTAGTTTCCTGTAAAAACACTGATAATTCTATAAAGGAAATAAAGGAATCTGACATAACCATTTCTAACACCTTAGAGTTTATAAGTATAATGGTTATGAATCAGAGTCCAATAGCTCTAGTATGTAAGAAATGTAACTTTATTTCCCAATAAGCCAAAATGATTTCCATTTTTATGCTCTATTCTGCCAGTTGCAGTCATTTAGGTTTCAAACCTTTCCTGGAATCATGACTAATCTCTAAAATTTTAGAAGTTAATTGGAGGGAGAAGCAATCTAATCCCCTATCACTCCTTTACAAAGCCCTTCTTGGTCCCTGGAGTAAAGCCTAGAACACTTATATCATATCTGTTCATCTTCCAGAATTTCCACCCTTGGCCCATACTGAAATTCTAAGTAAGTATATGACAACGTGAGCATGTCATTCAGTGTCCTCTCCATCCCTCTGGAATACGAACTCGAGATTAGGTACAGGTCTCCCTCTGTCCATTACTGTGTCATGCCTAGCCCCCATTTCTGGAATGTTTTCATTTTTGCGTACATTTTTAAGAATTAATAAATGAATAAAAGTCCATTGGTCAAACTTTGAACAAAGCCAATATAAGTGGGAGATTATTTCTGGACAAAAATAATTTAAAGCCCATCTATGTGCTTTACACTTAAAAAAATTGTTTGACCCATTTATTTGGTAAAATTTTATGGAGAAAATACTTCCCCACGGAAATAGTTCTTAGCCATAAATAACTAACATGAGACAATCTGAAGACAGATTATTATCAGCCCCCATTGGTATAGCTTGGAAACAAACAAAGACAATACAAATAAGAAACAAAAGCTATTTATTCAGAGTATATTATAGCAAAGGAGTTAGCTGCCATCAAGTGTGCGATGCAAAAGTAAGAGAATGAGAAAGCTTTATAGGAGAAGAAGCAAACAGTTCGGCTATGTTCTCATTGGAGGACGTTGCCAAAGGAAAGCTAGAGACAGGCTAACTAAAAGCTCAGCATCTTATGTGATCAGTTTGAGAGCATATTTGGCTCTCATTGGTTGGGCCTGAGTAGGGATCATGGGGGGAAAATAAGGGAGCTGGCAAGCATTGACCAAGTTCCAACTGTTTTGAGCCAATTGCTGCAGAGGGTTGAGGTCGCTTTCTTGACTGGTGGGTACAGAGATTATGGGTCAGAATTCTGTTGTCATTTACTCTCTGGCCAATGTGCATTTGTATCTTTAGTCACTCATAGCTCAAAACACAATTTAAGTAAAGATTAGTTGATAAAGGTACTATAATCATACTCCATAGTTTTTATATGCAATCATTAACCCATTCCAAAAATATTTCTTAAGTACTTATTTATATTTGTTGAACAGTGAGGATATGGCACTAAGACAGGCACCATAATACCAAACCTATCTTCACAGTGGTTACTCTTTGTATACTCTTGTCAAATCCTTTTTGCTTCATCCAACTATGAAAGTATATCAGATGTTGTATTTAAAAATGTAGGCTTTGTGCAAAACTGCTGTAACAATTAGCCTGCTTTCCATTGCAAGTAATTGAAAATTCTTCTCAATAGTGAGTGAACCTGTAGGTTTATGTAGCTGCCATAGTCCTGACTCATTGCACATTTCAAAACGTGTTTTGGTGAAGACTGTGCTTCTGCTTCTCGGCAATGCTGTGGTTTCACTCTCCTACATTCATCAGTTTCAAATTCTAGCCAGCTTTGATGATGGTGGTTAATCCCTAAAATAGTACCTTGCCTCACATCATTTCTACATAACACATAGAAAAATGAAATTTATTTTGTAACCAACTACACAAGGAAGGCCTGTTGATTGTATCCTAATCTCATATCAGTATTCTATTGTGACAAATTACCATACATTCAGTGACAACACAAATTACAGTTCTGGAAATCAAAAGTATGCAATCGGTTTTACTGGGCTGAAGTCAAGATTCTGCCGGGCTGGTGCCTCCTAGTGGCTCTCAGGAGGGAATCTGTTTACTCTTTCAGTTTCTGCAGCTCCTCCCCGTGATTGCAGGCCTTGACTGGGAGTTCCTTTCCATGTCTCCACAGTGTGTTACCCCAATCTCTGCTTTTCTCATTATATGACCTTCTCCCTGCTCTCTGACCTTCTGAGTCTTTCTAATAAAGACTCATGTGATTGCATTTAGTGCCCAAGGGAATAATCCAGATAATCTCTATACCACAATTTTGGAATCTAAACACGTATGCAAAGTATCTTTTGCATATAAGATAACATTCACAGATTCAGGAGATTAGGCCATAGACCTATTTGTCAGGCCATTATTCAGCCCACCACAGTTCTCCAGCCTTGGTTTGTGTTCATTGAAATAGGCATGGTTTTATTGAATCACGAAAACAAACGGGCTGAGATTACAGAGCAAACTTTAAAGTCTGGAGTAGGTCAAACTCATTTTAACTACAATGCTGCCCATAGTGGGCAGGGCTAATGCATGCTGGGAAGGAAACACCTTTGTCTACTTCTGCTGTAATATGTAAAGTTAATGCTGGGTAAACTGCCAATATAGAAAATTAGGGGGAAAGCTGGGCCTTGATCACAGTAAGAATAGAAAGACCACTATGGTTTTGTTTTATTCTTTTCTAAGGAAGAAACTTCTGGACTAAGGCTGAATAATAGAACTGCAGAGCTAAAAGCAGGAATGACAGTAAGAACAATGAAGTTACTGAGGTAGGTAACAGGACCTAGGTAAGTACAGAAATATTTTCCTGAATAGGTGTGTGGTTGGGAGAGAATGTACATGTTAGAAGATGAGAGAGAAAACTTAATTAGCTGTATGTAGGGTGTTGGTTTCTCAATGTTTGCTGCTTTGCTGCTTAATGTAGGTTTGGTCAGTCAGTTAGTGTTCTGAACTAGAAGACTAAAATAAAGTACTTTATAAAATGAGATTGCTTTGTTTTAAATTTTACCATGTTTAACTCTGGCAGTCAGTGTTTCTGAGTAACTGCAGTGATACTTGATTTTTCAGAGATAAACCATGTTTTAAAGGGTAAAATATCCAACAGTATGAGAATTTCACTTTGCAATAAACTACAGTCTTGTCACACTACCTCTTAAAAAGTGTAAGTTTCATGATGGAAGATTTGGAAAGGTTAAAAGAAATTATAAAAATTGTGTAAGTAGAAATGAAATATTTTACATATAAATGTACTTAGAGAAATTTATTTATAAGAATGGCTATAAATTCTTAATTCAAAATAAATTATATCAAAGTAGGACTTTTATTTATCTGGGAAAAAAATCATACTTTCCAGAGAATTTAACCTCAAAGTAAAGTATCGAACAGCTTCAAGTCTCATTAGGCTCACTGAGAAGTGCTTGCACAAACCTATTTTTCAGGTTAATATTTTCCTCTCAAAATTTCTAAATATATAAAAGTTTTGTCTTCACTGTTTTCTCATTCAAATTAGATTAAATTTCAGAGAAACCTCCTATGAGACTGCATTTTGCAGGAGGCATTTTAAAATGTCATTATCACATAAAAAACCAAACCCTGCGCACCAAATTAAAAAACAAAACAAAACAAAAAAAAAAGCAGATGCCCTTGTAGGGCAGTTGTGGTTAGAACATCGTCCTGATGAACCATGGTTGCTGGTACCATCCTCAGTCAGTGTACATACAAGAGTCAACCAATGAATGAATGGATGAGTGGAGCAACGGATCGATGCCTCTCTCTCTCTCCTCTCTTCTCTCTCCCTCTCCCTCATCCTCTCTCTCTCTCTCAAAACAGTAAATTAAAAAAGGCAAATAAAATAAGCTTATTGCAAAGGTTTTGTTGTGCAAGCTGGGAAATTGATGGCTATGAGAGCAAAGAATTTCAAGTTGCTCCAGGACTTAGGGTTTGTACAGGGTAAGTGAGAAAGTTGTTTGACTTTTTCAGCTGATTGGTTGCTTAGTGGTTTTCCTTATTTGGACCATTGTAGCTGAGTCAGAAGAATATAGAAGTTCAAAGATGACATGAATTGACACGGCATTGGGAATTGGCTGCAATCTTCTGCTAATTTCAGAGGAGAGCTGTTAATTTCTACAACTTATATTAGTCAAGGTTAAGTTTTGTTTTTCTTTAATGAGCCTGTCTTGGCTAACTCAGTTTTGTCCCCAGCATGAGTGATATATTTTAGTTTTTGTTCTACAGCCAAAAAGTATGTGAAGCGTTTTAATAGGTCATGCTTTCTTCTGTTAACCTAAAATTTAAAAGCTGAAATGAAAGGCAACAAGTATTTATTTGGCATCACAGAGTTACAATTCTGGAAGCACAGATTTAGGCAGAAACCCAAATAATGTCCTGATCGTAAGGTGATGGCAAGGGGTTTTTATGATACAAAGAAAGGAATAATTGCATGAAAGGAAGGAAGAATTTTTGTAAGTGCTGATAAGCTGAACTACACTTGGCTTTATATGACTGGTTCTTGATTTTATCTTCAGATCGAGAGTCCATAATCATCAGCCCTTGGGGTCAGGCTGTCTGCTGTGCTGCTGGCTTTGTAAACAGTTGTTTGTAAGACAATGTTGGTTTGTCCCAGGCCAAAGATCTGGCCCAGTCCAAACAGTACGAAGGTTCCAATATCAAGACATGCAAGCGGTTCCACTAGAAAGGCTGCTCTGGCTGTATTTTAAAATGGCCCCACTAATACGAATTTTTACACTTAAAGTGGAAGTCTTTCGTAACTAAGCGCCATGATGTGTGCAGGTACAGTGGATATCCATGAAGTTTGTAAACTACAGTGATATTGTGATCTCTAATAAGAAATACGTGTTTTGTTTTCATTCTGGTTTCCGGTTCAGAGCTCCTAAAGCCCTTGGAATGTTTCATGATAAGAGCAAAGATTGTACTGCTTGTTATGTTAATGAGGTGACATTTGTTAATCAGCGAAGGACAGGAGCTGATTGCCATTGGGAGGCAATCATGTGATTAGAGGTTTGGAGCTTTCAGTCCATCTACAGGCCTCCAGGGAGGGGAGAGAGGCTGGGGATGGAGTTCAGTTGCCAATGGCCTATGATTTAGTCATCATGCCTATGGAATAAACCTCCCTAACATCCCAAAAGGAGGGGGTTTAGAGAGCCCCTGGGGTGGTGAGCATGTGGAGATCTGGGGGAGCGTGGCATGCTCAGGGAGGACCTAGAAGCTCCACACACTTTCCTCACTCTGCCCTATGTGTCTTCCATCTGGCTATTCCTGAATTGTATCCTTTTATAATAACCCAGTAAATAAACAGGCAGCAAACATGGGAGAAGGGCAAAACAATAATACCAGGGGGTTACACTATGAAGGGATTGTTTTGTTTTGTGGGTTGGTATCATTGTTTCCTTGAGGAACCTTCACTTAAATGATTATCTGTGTGCGTGGTTTAGGATCTGTGTTTTTAATTTTGAATGTTGCAGAGTGGAAGAGAATGTCTGGGTTGACGCAGGACCCACAGTTCACTATGGGACAGATAGCTATGTGTGACCCAGCCAGTCTGGTGGACTGGATAAAAGCTGCTGTAAGGTCTGTTTACCCTGAGAGGGGTGACTGTCCACCTCCTCCTATAAATGCCAAGTGGAAGACCCCAGATGTACCAGCTGACGTGCCTCATGTGCAAGCCATGTGGTACTGATTTTATGATGACCAGGATATTCACCCAGTGCATATGCCAATTACCCAAGTTATGGTGAATGCTGTGGTTTTGTTACAGAGCAACAGAAGGTTCTCAAGACTGGCAAAACACTTCCAAAGTCTCACTTTCTCGAACCTGAGGGGTCAGTCTTCCACGGGCAATTAAGATCCCGGACGAGCCCCCAAAAACTGTTACCGAGCAACAGAAAAGGTCTGTTATTGTCCGCCGCCTTATGGAAAGATGTCTCTCAAAGCCAGAGATTTGTGAAAAGGAAAGGAAATGTTTATTTAATACTATACAGAGTTAAAGTAGTGACTTAACTTCATTGAAATATCAAAGTCCTTTAGGATACCCACAGACACCCACAGTGCTTCCTATCTCCCTCTGCCCTAAGTCAGGGTACCTTGATTGGAAGGAAGAGAAGCACACGTCCGGGATCCAGGCTCTTGACACCGTCAGCTGTGTCGTCTTCCAGGCAGGATCTTTGGTTAATCTGAAGCCATGTGGCACCTTCTCATGGCGTACTGGCAAGAGTTCTTTCACCCTTCTTCCAGGCAGTCTCTCTTGCCCCGAGGCCACGCAGCCAAAGGGAGCACCCCAAAGCCGCGTGGTCCCTCCTCTACCAAAGCTGTGGGGAAGGGGTCCCCACTGTGGCAAAGCCTGGTGGCTCTCCCTCTTCACCAAAGCTGCAGGGGTCTGCACTCTGGTGAAACCACGTGGAATCTCTCCCTCTGGCAAAGCTGCGAGAGGGTCTCCACTCGGGCAAAGCCTAGTGGCAATTCTCTGCTAAAGCCACATGGTGATTTTCCCTCATGGAGCTGCGGGTCCTGCTCTCAGGTGAAACCACATAGATCTCTCTAATGGCTGCCGTGTCTCCGTTTTAAATACTGGCGCCAAACCTCCTCTGCAGCCCTATTTCCAACTCCTCCTACAATCGGTTATACCTGCCAGCATTCCCGTATATTTCCGAGGTTTTTGGGATGTCATCATGAGTTTGGGCAGGTGTGTCCTCATTTTCTGGAGCCAATCTTCTCCAAGCTCCCATGCAGGTGCTTTAACTTAGGGTTCCTCCCCCAGTCACGTCCTTGGGGAAGTCCTTCCCATCCCCCCTGGCTCAGAGCATGGCCACAGCTGTTTAACATATCTATGAAACCAGTTAAAGCTTATAGATACGTTAAATGACCATTCTGGAGGTTATCTGCAAAACCATTGCTATGCAAAACAACTCAATGGCCCTGCTCCATTTGTCCCTTCCCCCAAGTCACACCTGAGGGGGAAGGGGTGAGGACATCTTATATGTCCCTCTAATATTTCCTGGACACCATGAGTTCTGGGCCCCATTCCAACTCCCTTTTTGGGGCCCCCCTCTTGGCTGCACCCTATTACAGTTTGGTGAGCTCCTTTCACGTGGGCACCCGCACAATCTTATTGTTGCAAAGAAAGAGGGACAGTTCGGGAAGCCTTATGGAATTTTCTCTCTCAGCTTCACCTTCTGGGTCTTACAAACATTAATATAAATATTATTAATAAAAGAATAGAAAGAAGCCAAAAGGAGAGTAAGGGGAGTTTTCCAACAGGTGTCAAAAAACTTTTTTTTCCTAAAAAGGAAAAAAAATAATTTATTTTCCTTTTTCCCCCCAAAAGGGATTTGGAGGTAAAGGCTAATGGGTATGTGGTTTCTTTTTGGGTGATGAAAATGTTCTGGAATTAGTGGTGATGGTTGCCCAATTAAAGATTTTATTTATTTTTAACGAGAAAGAAACAGAGAGAGAAAGAGAGGGAGAGAAATGCCAGTGTGTGAGAGATATGTGAACTGGTTGCCTCTCACACACCCCCAACTGGGGACCTGGCTGGCAACCCAGGCATGTGCCCAAACTGACCAACTGACAGGGAGTATGCCCTGGAGGGGAATCAAACCGGCGACCTTTTGGTTTGTAGGCCAGCACTCAATCCACTGAGCCACACCAGCCGGGGCAAAGATGGAAAAATTTTAAAAGTTATTAAGAAATAAGATGAACAAATATTGGTATTGATAGGAACGAATATTGATAGGAGCGAAATAAAGAGGCTACAGAAATGGGAGAGTCAGAGGACTCATTCTATCCTGGTGGAAATCTTCACATGGTTGTTAAGAAATGGGACAAATGAAATGGACACTGATGGGGTAAAAACAAAGGTTTTAATATAGCACAACCAAATTTTCAGGGGGCCAAGGAGAGTCCCCTGTTGGTCCCCCAACTTTCAAGGGGCTGCTGAATAATAATGCTCTACTTACCCCAATTTAGAAAATTAAAAAAGTCAAAAGGTAGAGACTGCTATGGAAACCTGGCCAGAAATCACTTGAGACCACTGATTAGGTTGGTTGATGAAGATAAAGATGGACAGAAGGGCCAGGGCCTCTGAGCTTGAACCCTGGTGGGTGTCCCAGAGCCTCTTGCACTCGAGTAGGTAAATTGGTCAGGAGGAGGAGAGAAGGAGCTCATGGGACTCTCTGATACTGGAATCCCACTAACTGTGGTACCAAAATCGATTGATGAAGCCCCGGCTCCTGCTATAATTAGACTGAGAAGATATAAAAATGTAGGAGTCGATAGGATTCTGAAAGTTGGAAGGTTTGAATAAGCTTTCTATAAAGAAGTTGTGTCTTCTTTACTTAAGTATTTTCTGGAATTAGTATTATGTCTTCCTGAGGAATTCTTTTGCTACCTAATGTTGTAAAACCAAAACCTCTAGGTGAAGTTCTAATACAGGCTATAGTTAGGAAACAGAAGAGTTGATGTAAGAGTAAGGGTTGATGGAATTAAGGTAAAAGTGCATAGGAGAATTGATACATCTGAATAGACTGTCCATGAAGTGGTTGCATCTGTTTTACTTGATTTTGTTATAGAGATGGATGTCGCATCTCACTGAGGGATATTTCCCTTACCTAATATAGCAGGTTTTTCAATAATGTTTTGTTTAACTTTGTTTTGTTATAACTTTGATTTGTTATGTTATGAGATGTCTAGGTACTTAACTCCTAATTATATCAATTAGCCTACGGTAAAATTGGTTTCATTATAATGTTATTTCACTTGAAATTGCAGAACCTATCAACAATGCTAAGTGGGGACTTCCTGTACTGTAAAAGAGAAGGCATGTAAATCTGACTCTCAAGCCATGTTAATAGGGCATGCTAAATGGGAACCAGTAAGATTGCCTGAGCTCATGCAGTGTGGAATATAAGCTGGAGTACTGGGAGGGGCCGATTCTGCATGTCAGCATGGACTGTGGCTTGTGTCAGAAACCTGTGAGCATGACCCGTCAATGACTGCTGGGACTTTGGACTAGAGAGTTTTCATTTCAAGGGCATTTACTACCTGGCATCAGACATTATTAACTGGAGCTACCCCTATGACTAAAGACATGAACGATCTGAAAACCTGAAACACCCATACTGTCTAGGATGATGTTAGAGAAATGTTTCAGTGAGGATGGCAGTGCCTAGAAGAATTCCATAACAAAATGCAAATAGTTTTTACAGAACCATGCTTCCTGAGGAATGGAAGGTAATGGTACTCAAAAGCAGGGAATGTCTTTTCTCCTAGGACTGACTCTGGAATTGCTTGAAGAGCTGCTGGATTGTATTGTCACAAGGACAATGCCTTATAAATAGATCCCAACTGAATGACAGAGAGCTGCTTGGCTTGGATGGAGTTCCAAGGTGAATGGCCGACATTGATTTAAAAAGGCAATAGGCTGAATTACATGCTTCTTTCTTTTTTTCTTTCTTTTTCAGTTTTTTAAAATAATTTTTTAAAGATTATTTATTTATTTATTTATTTAGAGGGAAGGGAGGGAGAAAGAGGGAGAGAAACACCGATGTGTAGTTGCCTTTCATGTGGCTCCCACTGGGGACCTGGTTCACAACCCAGGCATGTGCCCTGACTGGGAATCAAACCAGTGACCCTTTGGTTCACAGCCTGCACTCAATCCACTAAGCTATATCAGCCAAGGCACATGCTTCTTTCTTAGTAGTAATAAAAGAATTGAATAGTGGTAAAATCTGTGTTTGTATTTTTACAAACTGATGGGCAGTAGCCGATGGCGTGGTCATATTGTCAAGCAGGAGGGCAATGGAAACCCGGCCTATTAAAGGGATGCCCAAATCAGTCACAGCCCTGTGAAAATCACTTTGGGAATTTGAGGGGTGTATTAAAGTGAGATACTTTGATGCGTATCTGAAGAACTCTCTTTCAGGTTCAGAAGGTGATTGCAATCTATAAACAGATACCCCCATGTACTCACTTAAGGTGGCCATCTGGGTCCATGAAATGAATGGATGTGCTGTACTGCAGCAAGGCAAATATAGCTGAATCTGAGCATATCCCTCTTGCATCCTCTGATGCACAAATATCAATGAGAACTCTTCTAGCTGCCAAGACTGCAGAGACTGCAGATGGCTATGTGGCAGACTTACTGGTGGGAAGGCCTTGATCGTAGCTGGCAAGTGACAGTGATGCTGGTAGCCCTAGGGGGCTATGAATGGGTCTTGACAGGAATAGACACTGATTCTGGACTGAGCTTGGCTTACCCAGAGGCAGAAGCAAATGCTCAGAACATTATGAAAGAAGCAGAATAGAAGATACTACACCAATTTGAATGGCTGACCATCATTTCCTCAGACCAAGGAACTCTTTGCAGCCCATAAGGTTCAACAATAAATCCTTCTCAAAGTAATAGTTGTAATAAAAAATTGGAATAATTTTTTTAAATGTTTTATTTATTTATTTTTAGAGAGGGGGAAGGGAAGGAGAAGAGAGGGAGAGAATCATCAATATGTGGTTGCCTCTTGCAGGCCCCCACTGGGGACCTGGCCTGCAACCTTGGCATGTGCCCTGACTGGGAATCGAACCTGTGAAGCAAAAGGACTGAGCTCAATCCACTGGTCTACACCAGCTATGGTGAATTGGAATAGTTGTAATAGAGAATATAATTGGAACTCAAAGAATGTCCCCACTGGTTGGATTTTTTTTTTTTTTTTTTTTTCTGGTGGATCTGGGGAAAAGAGGGTGAGGAAGATGGTGGTATTCTTTTTTCCCTATGTAACCTCAACATGGTTTGTGTCCCCCCCCCACCCCCGCAACTTGATGCAGTGGTCATAAAACCAGGGCTACAACTACATGGGCTAGAAATAGGGATGCTTCCTAAGCATGAAACTCTAGCTGTATTTTTTACCTTTGTGTTAGAATCTATAAGGGCCTGATGGGGCAGGATATACCTTCATCTCATCTGGCAAAATTAGGCTAATAATGAATATAGCCCAGTAGATCTATGCCTGTGTATCCTTACTCTATCCGAATAGAAGTGAACTGAGTGGGAAGCACTTACTAGACTAGTGTTGCTGCCTATAATCTAAAAGAGCACAGTGGTGAACCTAACGTCCCTTGTAAAGGTGGAAAAGTTTGGGTATAAATGGAAGGAAGGAAATAGAAAAGAATGAATAAATGAGTTAGGTAACAAGGAAAATTCACTATTATATTAACGCTTCTAAAGATAGTCAAAGAAAGAGTTGCTATTGTCTCAGCTCAATTACACAACATGATGAAACGGAAGCCATATAATGCTGAGATCACTCCTGCTTTTGGAACCTGATGAGTTTTAATGACAGCCTGCGTATCTGAGTGAAGTCTCTCTGGAAGACTTTCTGGTCATAAGGTATGTTGATGAACTGGACCAACTGCTAACGACTCAATGGAACTCGAATAATGTGCCTGTGTCTTTTGCCTTCTATTTTTCAGGGTACATCTACTATAAGTAGCAGTAGATGAAGGGAGGGGAAGAGTAAACCATTATAAGAATATAAAAACATTTGTAATGGCTTTATGAGACAAGTGAGTTATTTCTTAAAATCCACCCATGTCCCTTACTAGCTTCCTCAAATACATTTTATGTGGATACTATTGCCATATCTGTTCTAGAAATGCTACACCAAATGCAACCGCTCTGACACATGTGATCTTTTCACTGTAAGGGATCCATGTTCAAAGATCATGTGGTGGACTGCAAGGTTATGATTTATAAGAAATATGTGTTTTGTCAATTCAGATAACCAAAGTATATTTCTTATACATATTTGGCCTTCATCCAAGGTTCCTGCCTCATACCTCACCAAACCCTTGAAACTTCCTGAGTAATAAGAATAATGGAAACACCTTTTATTACCATATTTGGTCTCTTGTCCTCAGTTCCTGAAATTACTTCAAAAATACAAAGGTGAAATAACTAGAACAACAGGACACCCTTTCCATCACAACCAGGTTTATGTTAATGAGGTGACTTTCGGAAAGCACCTGGGGATGTGGGCTGATTGCCAGGGGAATCAACCAGGAATAGTGAGTTGGAACTTACTGTCTCACCCTCTGATATCCAGGGATAGGAGAAGGGCTGGAGTTTAAAACAATCACCAGTGGCCAGTGATTTAATCTATCATGCCCATGCAGTGAAGCCTCCATAAAAAACCCAAAGGATGGGGTTCAGAGGGCTTCCAGGATGGTGGACATGTGGAAATTTGGGGACAGTGGCATACTCAGTATGGAAGCTCTGCCCCCTACTCACATGCCTTGCCCTATGCATCTCTTCCATCTGACTGTTTCTGAGTTAAAACCTTTTATAATAAACTGGTAATCTAGTAAGTAAAACGTTTCTCCGATTTCTCTGAGCCACTCTAGCAAATTAATTAAATCCAAGAAGGGGGCCATGGGAACTTCTGATTTATAACCAATTGATCAGAAGTACAGATAACAATCTGGACTTGTAATTGGCATCCTGAGTTGGAGGGAGTTCTTGAAATTTATAGCTTGTCAATCAGAGGCATGAGTAACCTGGGCTTGTGATTGACATGTGAAGTAGAGGGCAGTCTTGTGGGAATGAGCCCTTTACCTTTTGAATTTGATGCTGTCTCTAGGTAGGCAGAGAGGAAACCTCCATACCTCCACATAAGAGTTGGGTGTAGAATACATTAACATACCTCTACACAGAATTGAGTACAGGACCCATTAACAACATAATCCCTATTTTCAGGGGTTCACAATGCACATTATCCTATTCAGGGATCTAAAATATTCTGAATTAGGTAAACCTATTTACTTCTGTTTAATCTACAGTTTCCCAAAATTATTAGTGCCTGTAATACTATTTTTCCCCTTTTTATCACACACCTCACAGAATCTTAACCATGGACTGTATTTTAGAATTTTTGTAGCCTTCCGTCCACATGACACTCTTTGCGAATTGAATGCATCTTCCAAAAGCTTGACTTCCTGAGCCAGAATTTGAGTTTGGAGAAGCAGTTCATGATTGCAGTTTCCACCTTTCATTTCAGAGATCAGCAAGTGTGCCACATGGCTGCCTTCATGTCAACTAGTTCATTGGCCAATAAGCCTCTTTCAGCAGATTAGGGGAAGCATATGGATTATAGTTGTAATATTCCTTTCTCCAGATTCAGTAGGCCATTTAGGTAACTACCTCCTCAGTGGGAAGAAGGGAATAAAAATTAATACGTATTGTCTACTTTTGGGCTTGCTCTGGAATCTGTGTCTTATAAAAGCCAAAGCCAGTACATTTAAAATACTGGACAGATACCATGGGTACTATTTAGTATTCTAATTTAGTTTATAAGCCAAAGGCAAATAGCACATTTTAGGACATCTGAGCATTAGTATACCATGCAAATATCACTACTGAAGACAAGCAAATCTGTATAAAGAAAACAAACTATATCAAAGTTTCAAAGGTTTTTAAGCTTTATAAACCAGCATGGGTCAGTCAGACCCACAGAAAGTGAACAAAGAACATGAGATTAAAAGTCTATGTACAAAACAGGAAGGCTTGAATTCTAAGCAGCTTAACCAACATATTTTGCTTCCAGTGAACTTTGTGCAAAGTACTAGGGAGGTGTTTTACTTTGTAAAACAATAAATTAATGTTGACAAATATTTTTATTCTTTTTCCAGTTGAATGGCTTCTTAACTCTATCTGCCATAAAACTGTAAACTAAGGATCTTTAATGTTGTATGAAGCTGTTTTAAAAATATATTCTATATTTTATATTCTATATTAACTGAACCCTCATAATTGCTAAAGTATAATTTTAGTTATTTGGGGACATATTTACAAGAAAAGATGTAAACACTAAAAAAAATTAAAATATGGGACCAAGGGTATATGATGCATATGCATGATAAAAATTCCTCAAGAATGTATTGATCAGTTCCTACTTATATGAAAAATATAATAAATGTTTTAGTCCTCCAAACAGAATTGTTTAAATTAAAAGATTGGGGTATTCTGTAAAACTTCTTGGAAAATAAAATTTACAAGTCCCTAAGGCAAGGCCCCCATTTTTTTTCTTAAGATAAATTTTCATCTAAGAAATCTTAAAATTGGTAATTTATTTGTAGACAAAGAGGGGGGATATGAATACTATATCATTGAAATAGTCTGTTCAAATTCCTGACTTTGCACAGCTTCACACACACACACACACACACACACACACACACACACACACACAAACTATTCTAAAAGGAATTCACTAACTGGATGTCACATATAAATTTTATTTATTTTTATTTGTTATTTATTGTTCAGTTACAGTTGTCCCACCTTTTCCCCACTGCTCGCCCCTGCTTCATTCCCCCAGTCCCACAGTCAGTCCTCCACATTGTGCTTGCCCATGAGTCCTCTATTCATGTTCCTTTGCTTGCTGTTTCCTTTACCTGAGGATATGTTTATTGATTTGAGAGAGAGAGGAAGTGGGAAGAGAGAGAAAAAGAGAGATACCAGTGTGAGAAAGAAACATTGTTGGTTGCCTTCCGTATGCACCCAGAACAGGGATCAAACCCACAACGTAGGTATGTACCTTGACCAGGGATAGAACCCACAACCTTTTGGTGTGCAACATGACACTCCAAACTGAGCCACCCAGCCAGGACTCACATGTAAATTTGAATACATTAGTTTATACACAAACAGACACATACAAACCTACATAGATATCAGTATTTCCATATCTACCCAGCTCTTTCAGTCTTTATAGTTCCGCTGGACTATTTTTGTATTGATAAATACAGTACAGTACTATAAATGTATTTTATCTTTCTTTTTTATTGAATTTATTAGGGCAACATTGGTTAATAAAATTATATAGATTTCAGGTGTACAATCCTACAACACATAATCTGAATATTGTATTGTGTGTTCAACACCACAGGTCAAGTCTCCTTCCATCACCATTTATCACCCCCTATACCCTCTTCCACCTTCTACCACCGTCCTTTCCCTCTGGTAATCACCATACTGTTGTCTGTGCCTGTGAGTTTTTTTCTTAACCCTTTCACCTTTTTTAGCCAGCCCTACAACCCCTCTCCATTCTGACTGCTGTCAGCCTGCTCTCTCTATGAGTCTGTTTCTATTTTGTTTCTTGGTTTATTTTGTTCATTACATTTTACATGCAAGTGAAATCGTATAGTACTTGTCTTTCTTTGACTGGCTTATTTCATGTAACATAATGCTCTCCAGATCTATCCAGCTGTTGCAAAGGATAAGAGCTCCTTCATTTTAACAGTCAAATAGTATGCTTGATTATTTTTTCAGTGATCTCTGCTGCATGATTTCTACATTTTATGGACTGAATTGTGTGCCCCCCAATATATGTGGAAGTCCTAATCCCTAATACCTGCGAATGTGACTTTATTTTGATATGGGAGCTTTACAAATGTAATTAAGAGAAAATAAAGATGAGGTCATACTGCAGTAAGGAGAGCCTTTAATCAAACATGGCCAATATCCTCATAAAAGAAAAGAAGAGACACACAGGGAGAATGCCATGTGAAAATCAAGGCAGAGATTGGAGTGCTGTGTCCATGAGCCAAGGAATGGCAAGGACTGCTGCCTCTCACCAGAAGCTCGAAAGAAGCCAGGGAACAGTTTCTTCATCAGAGCCCTGCTGATTGCCTGATTTCAGACTTCCACCTTCCAGAACTGTGAGACAATACATTTCTGTGGTTTTAAGCCACTAATCTTGTGATACTTATTAAAGCAGCCCTGAACGCTGATACAGTATGTGACCCAGGACATATGAAAATTCCAGAGAACTCCATGGCTATTGTGGCTAATTCTAATACAAATTAAAGGATGAAGTTGATTATCTAATTTAATTAAAAATTTAGGTGTTACATTTTTAACAATGTTAAAATTATAAAGGATTTTACCTTTATATCTTCTACAACATTTTTCTTTGTGACCAGAGCATCTGGTAAATGATATGGATAACTTCAGATCCTGTAGGAGACGTAACATGTAAAGGATTGATCATGGATCTTCTGGTCGGTAAAATGTGAGTCGGTATTCATGTTCAACCTTTCCTTAGCTCTGCTCATCCAGGTAAATATTTCTGTTTCCAGTTCCTCATGTCTCACGACATTGTTGACAAGTAACATATCAGGTTAGTAAGATTCCTATGAAAGCATCATGGTATTATGATAAAAAGTTTAAAGGATAAATAAGTTTATTCTTAATGTGGACAAAAAATGCTGCTATAAATTTTGATTCATCACAATATATGTGAATTGATTGGTATCATCTCACCCAGGGAAGACAATGATACTTCATGCTCAACAAGGTACTTTCCAACAACAGAGATTCCTATCCACAGAGATGATAGCATTTGAATATTACTGACATCTCTGGCTATAGTTAATGTTTTATAAATGTACACCCTTCTAAAGGAATGCCGGAACACCGGAAGAAATAATATGTGTTGTGCTATTGTTTCACCTTAACTTCGTAGCCCTTACAATGTCATTATGGTGACAGGAACTCAGTTCTATCTTCATAACCGTATTTCTTACCTTTGTCGCAGAGATGGTTTGATTTTCACAGTCATGTCCACATGGTTAAAACTGTTGAAAGTTTCCAGAACCGTAAGCCTAACAAACCCTTCTCTACTCCATCCATAGCAAATCATATTACTTCAGGGTACCAAGGAGCCACAACAGGGAAAAAGGAACAACAAAGATTGTTTTTGCTTTTATAGCCTTTGCTTTTACAGTTCAACCGTAAATCAACAGTGAACATGCGGTTTGCCTGAGGCAAACATGAAATCAGCTTGCCTCTTTGGAGCTCATATTGCCTTTTCTTCTTACATGATAACTCTTCAAAATAAGCACAGGCCCTCAGATCTTGGAGACCTTCAGCACCATTGGCTGTCCCCACTGAATTTATTCATTTCATCAAAATGATACGAAATTCGGCTGTCCAATTAATTGCATATATGTGAGGAATATTGGTAAGATAATTCAAAGTAAAGCCAGAGAAAAGAATTCATTTCAGCACACGAATAATTCACCCTACAGCTAATCCTGTTTTTATTCAGATACAAAAGCCTTCACAAAGCTATTGCTGTCCCTAGGAAGAAAGCAGATTTGAGGAGGGAAAACCATCCAAGTCAATGGCTATTTAAGCTTACAGGCAAGAAAACTCTTCTTCAGAGTAATTTTCTTACCAACACACTCTGAGTGCTCCCTGGCTATACCTGTGTTCAATGGCAGATTCAGGCCTTACTAGTAGCAAACCAAGCTGTCAGGAAGGTGGGATGGGTAAGAAGTGATTTGGAAACACAGCAGGGCAGGGAAAGCCAGGGAAAAAGAGTGGGGCGTGGAGGAATGCGCGCTGATGGGCCTGCTGTAGCTGACAGCTGCGTCAGGAAACGCTACCTTGGTTGGTTTAAAGAGGTATGTTGAGGACTTCTTTCATTTTTCTTCCAGGTAAGAGTTTTATGAAGATCACTCATTTCTTCAAACAATGAATCTACTTATTGGCATAAGGGATGTGTAAAGGGTAAAAACAGACATATGAGGTTCAACGTATTCTGAACATAGCTAATGAAATGGCACTGTCACCTTTAAATTAGGGCAAACATTTTTTTAAATGGTTGAAAAATAAAGTATTGGTTCTGGCTTCTGATATGTCACAGTACTAGGAACTAAAGGGGGCTCGGGGTTCCACTCTCCATTTTAAAGTGAGTACAAATAACTGGCCTTTTACTTCAACCTGTGGCAGTATCAGGAGTCTCACTACTTCTTCCACAGAGAGGTGGTTCTTCGTTCCCTCCTCTTGAATATCTCAGAGTTGTGTTACTGTTTTGACTGGTAGATTCTGAGGGAAGTGATGTTGTTGCAGTTTCCAGCTGAAGCTGCCATGTTCTGAAGAACTTATTAAGCAGCCACATGGGAGGCTCACATGCCATGGAAATCCTTGCCAGTGCTCTAAGCAGAGCATCCAGCTAGTAACCGGCACCGAGCTTCTTGCCATGGTAACCGAGCCATCTTTGCAGGGGAGGTTGTAGCCCCAGTCCCGGCACACTAGCTGATGCCACGTACATAGAACAGAGGCAAAACATCCCTAATGCCCTGACCAAATCATAGGTATGTGAGTAAAATAAATAATTCTTATTATAAACCAGTGATTTTTATGGGTGGGCTGTTGTACAACAATAGATAACCAAATAGCTCATTAGATGGTAGCCTAACTGGCCCTGCTTCCACTACCCCTACCGTAACTTCTGCACTTCTCTGTATGTATATTTTGTTTTAAAGATGACTGGAAAAATTGTAGAATAGAGAGAGCTCCCAGTTTTGTAAATAACTTACCCTAAATTCTCTGTATATCAGGTAAAGAGCAGGAGACAAGGTGGGGAAATTGTCTTTCTTCCCCCTTCTGACTACTTTCCAACCCAACTACAGGTGTCTCATGGGATTGGCTCTCAAATAAATTACACACAGTTGAATATTGTGTTGAGATACGTAAACTAGCGATGAGTGATGAAGGCTGCGTAGGTATGTTTTGTTTGTCACTACTCTTAGTTGTAAAATAGTGGGTATAGTATCTTCTGTTTTGCTGCACTTTGGTTTTTAGATATGCAACTGGTTTATTAAACAATGCAAATTTGGTGGGTGTCAATGCAAGTCTGGACATACTGTATGTTTTATTTGTTTTTTATCCCAACTGGATAAAATGGAAATTTTTTTCTATAATGACTAGTAAATTCCTTAATCATAAGATTATACTATACCTTGTATATACTTTCTGTTCTTAATCTCCACATTGCCCTATTTTTTTTTTTACTTCAAATGGGAATCCAATTCAAGTCACAAAGCATCTTCTTTCTTCAGCCAATCCCTGAACAGTTATTTCAGTTCTGGGTGTTCAGGATGGAAGGAGGCAGGGTTTGTTCTCTCACTCTCTCATATCTTTACAATGGAGATGAATGTACTGGAGCAGTGTCTTTTCTGGTACTCCCTTCTCTCTTCCTTTTCTGGGTCCACCTCCTCTGATACTGTAGGCTGAGAGGGAATAAAAGGACACGATTGGGTTCTTCTTAAAAACGAGGCACACGCCGGTGGTGGAATGACCGAGGTACACGTCTTGTTTAGTCAGCCCCTCTCTGTTGCACCATCCTGAAATGGTGTTCTGAAGAGGTGGGGGTCAGTGTTATAAGCTCATTAAGCCTCTTTTGCTGCCGATATTCTTAGAAAACTCTTTCTTTTATTCCTGAAGAATCTGAAAGCTGTGGGAACTTGGGAGAGCATTTGTCCCATTCTTCTTTTCCTAGAAACCCCATTCCACAATCCACACTCCTTGAATGTTTGCAAGCTTCTCTAGTAAGCCTTCTCCTTTTAGACATATTCAAAGATGTGACACAAATTTCTTTACTCACTTATGCTACTAATCTCTAGTAGATAATGGTAAAATTATAGTGAGTTTTTCTTCTTTACATCCTATCTTCAATATTATGACAAGATCAAATTTTTATGCCTTAGGAAATGCACAAATTAAAAAATGAAAAATGTGTCACTCATCTACCCATATACTAAGTCAATTTTATTCTGTTCTCTCGCTATTCCTTAAAAAAAATTAGTTGGTGAAATTTCTTAAAACAAAACTTGTAATAAAAGACAGTTACTGAGATGTACATAATACCCACTGCTTCAGTTGGTCCAAAGGCAGTAATATTCATCATGCCCTTCCTAGATTCCCCTCATCCACAATCAGCAGTTTGGCCTCAGCTAGAGGCATGGTAGGATTTAAGCCTCATTTACAGCTGTCACTAAGCATGATAACACAAGTCCCATGAATTCCATAGTTTTCTCTATGCTTTATATATTATATAATAGAACGATCGATTCATCCTGCTAATATAGTGACTTTGTCCTCTGGTCTCCTGGCATAAGGACATCAGTGTAACTAGGCAGTAGCCATAGTTACACTAGTCTGTAAGTTACATAGTTATTACTAGGCAGTAGTTTTAGCTTACTGTGTCTCCTGGGACCAGGGCCTTTCGTCAAGTTGAGTCTACATTTATAGGAAGAGGAAAACAGAAATTCTGCATGTGACTCGTTGAGAATGATTGTAAAAGCTTCCTTCCTTCTACTTTCAAGCCTTGGATCTGAATATATTCCATAGATGAGATAAATCAACATGTATTAGCTTTGGGTCCCTGGCATATGTTTCATACTGAAGAACACAGCGATATCATTGCCCCGGTGTTAGCTCTATTTTTCAGAATGCATTCTAATGAAACATAAGGTTAGCTGTTTCCTTGTTAATGGAAAATATGGTACTAAGACACATTTTATAGACTGTGAATTTAAAACCCCCATGTTAACTAGGGGCATCTAGTATCAATGACAGCTTAAACTATATTCAATAGTCCTTGAAATATTTAGGTATTCTTTTTTCACTATACAATTACTCTGGTGAATGAACATAGGTCTCTGAGATATAGTGGAATAATAACTACTACTGTATACATATAACATTAAATCCTTGTTCCTCAAGAACCTGTGGCTCCCCTTCCATCAAATGGCCTGAGTCTGAGTAATGTTTCAGGTCGAAATTGGGCTAAGGATTGTGATTTGCATTGTACCAATTGTCATCAGCCTTCTGGCTACCTACACTTTAAATTTCTTCATTATAGGAGCCAAGAAATACACTCAGTGGTTGCTCATCTACTTTGCCCCTAAGAATATCATAGTTTACTAACCATGCACAAGTTAACCCAGTGATCTCCAGGCTTGATGTGCATTAATTGTGGATTAACTCTGGAAATCACAAGTATCATTTTTCGGTCCTGCTACCGCTGCCACAATTGTGCTGAATTTGTCTTTGATGGTGAAATGCTGAGACATGGTCTCTGTTGTTTTGCAATTCTATCTTTCCCTCTGACATTATTATCATCCAGTTAAACAGCAGCCTTTCTACCCTCATTCCCAACCTGCAGAGGAGAACCCCTGCTGGCTTCCAAAAATACTGTTTCCTCCTCATTGCTTTAGGGAAGTGATTATCCTCTGAGTCCTCCTGGACACCAGAGGCAGCAGCTGGGTTCTCTAAATTTGTGTGATAAATTTACTCTTGTTGCTATGCGTTTAGCCTTTTGACCACAAGGCAATTCTGGCATTTCCACCTTATTTCCATTTTCACATAAGTTTGTCTTTTTTTGTTGTTGTTGTTTTCATTCTTAAAGAACTCACCAGCCTATTAGGGCTAGCTCCAGGTGTCCTGGACAGATATGAACAATCAAATTATGTAAGAACCCAATTATTAATAAACTATACTTTATTCAGCCTATTTTCATTGACCTAACACCACCACAATCCATTCCCAATCATGATCTCTTGGTTCTAGTTGGTTTCTAATAGCTGGGAGCATCTCTATTGATGAATGTTCCCTTACCTTATAAAGCAAAAACAGTGCTTTCCTCATTAATCCATAGCATGGCTTGATCCTATGTACGATATTACTCTGAAAGCAATGATAGAAAGTGGAGTGAAGTATCATGCTTGACAAATATCTACCTCTGCATGGTTGTTAGTCATGGAGTTAGAGTTCTTGCAAAAGTGGTTCCTGAAATGAATTTAAGTGCAAGTTGTTTATCTGAAAGGTGATCTTAAGAAAAACTAAATGTGGGAAAAGCAAATCAGGAAGTACACTGGTTTGACTAATGTTCCCCCACAATTCATGCCCACCTGGAATGTAACCTTCTTTGGAACTTGGACCTTTGTGTATGTAAACAGATGAGTTCATACTCAGGGTAAGTTTGAAATACAATAATGAGTGTCTTTATTAGAGAAAGGAATGTGATATTTTGATACAGAGAAACAGAGGGGGCACAGAGAAGAAAGCAATATGATGACAGAAGCAGAAATTCAAGTGATGCAGCTGTGAGCTAAGGAACACTAAGGATTTCTGGCACACATCAGAAGTGAGGAGGAAAAGAAGAGTTCTTCCCTGGAGGCTTCAGAGAGAGCATGGTCCTGACTACAGCTTGATTTTTAGAATTCTAGACTCCAGAACTACGAGAGAATAGATTTCTGTTCTTTTAAGCTGCCTAATGTGTTTGCTTGTTACAGCAGCATTAGGAAATGATACAGGCAGGGGGGAAAGGAGGAAACCAATAGAGGGTGTGTTATCAAGCTTGGGGCCACTGCAACTCAATTCCACCTGGGAATTCAACATATCCTTTTGCATACATTCCTCGGTTATTCCTTTTGAAAAGTACAGAAGTTGGAGTAATTTTCTACCACTTCCCATTGATTGAATGCTATTTTCCAGGGAGTTCTTTCACTCCCCAAACCTTCCGATCTGCCAAGCTCTTGAGCAGAGCAGGTTCTAGTAGTTGGAGTCCTCAGACAAAAAGACACTAAATTGGCAGATGGAAATAGGGGCTGTATGCTTGGAAATGGTGGGAACCAATTGAATATATATGGAGCCTGACAATGCCTGCTGGAGATATTCAAATAGACCCATGTTGTTTATCAGCATTCAAATTATATGGACCATGCACCTGCAGATATTCCTCTACCAGACTTCCTAGAACTCCTGGGCTCAGTTGATCAGCATTGAGTAATTCTCTAGTAGGTCAGACTTTTGGCTGCAATTGCTTTTGTTATAATTCCTGTAGAAAACTAGACCTCTACAGTTCAAGAGAACATTGCTCATTGCTGTGTTGATTTTCTCATAAGACATAGTGGTCTCTCAATAGAAGACAATAATATACTATACCTCCTAAATTATTTCTAGATAGTGTCTTTCAAACTGGTGGTGGATGTTTAGTTTACACTTACATGAATGACCATATTACCAAAGTGTCCCCTCTGTGCCAAGGTGATTGTCTCGGTAGAGAATTCCAGAGCAACCACATACTGTACAGAACCAGCTCTTTCTAATTTCCTCTGGTCCGGGTGCTGAGCCTGGATTCTCTGCCCAGGCTCCATTTTTCTGTGCTGAAACCCCAATGTCTCTCAGTTGGAATGAACTTTTTTCATCATACATGTCCTAATATTAAAGCATAAAGAGAGGAAAGATATCTGTCCCTTTACTCTCAAGAGACCCCTTGGCTTTGCCCAAATTTGTCTATCCCTCACAGTGACCTTCTAGAGTTTCTTACCAAGTGGCTATTAGAAGGAATCATATTAATGACATAAATTTTGTTCTTATATAAACTCCAAATGTACTCTTGGCTCTTAAAAGCCAACTGGCTAATGAATGTTATTAATCACAAGAGCAATGGGGCATGAGGATAAGATTAAATTGGTTTCACATGCTATTAGAAAAACAAGGGGACATATTTTCTATCAATAAAATACTCGTTTTTCAAGAAGTAGAAAGTGTATAAAGTAATTTCTAATCCAAATGTTTGGTATAAGAGATTTACTTGCTAAAATATTTACTGTGAACCCAGCTTGTGCCAACATTGTACTGAATGCTAGTCAGATAAAGACAAACAAACACAGCTCCTGTCCTTAAGAGTTTACAGTATGGAAGGGGAGAGAGAAATACAATTATTCTGCCAAATATAAAATGGTAAAAAGGATGGCATGTGTCAGTAAGAAAGGAAGGAATTACAGATTAAGTCTGGAGAGTAACAGAAACCAATGAACTCTGGAGAAAGTTTTCAGGGAAGACAATCTAATCAGAGACCTGATGGAATGAAAGCCTGAAAGAGCAAGGAGAGAGTTCTGAGTTCCATGCAGAAAGAAAAATGTTGTACAAAGACATATAGTTCAAAGAGCTTGGAATAATGTTAAATCTGCAATCAGCCAGTGAGTCTGAGGCATTGTGCCAGAGGTCACGTTAGGGTGCTCTGCAAAATCTGGACAATATGAGGCCTCGTAGGTAGTGATAAGGAGTGGCATTTTGTTTCCAAATACAGTAAGTTTTAGGCAAGTGGGTTATATGGCACAACTTCTGTTTTAGGAAGAACTCTCTGCCTTGAGCGCAGCACGTTGAAGAAAACAGAAGAAAGTTGAGAGGGTGTTGAAGCCCATAGCAGCTGTCAAAATGAGGGGCCAAACATTTTTAAGTAGGAAGCATCACTGTTTATTTTTCACCTGTGTTCAAATTGATCTTTTACTCCACAGGTTCAGTTTGACGTGCTCGGGCTGTGCAAGGCCAATGCAGAGATAGAAAAATGCATGTTCCACATCGATTAAAAAAGATGAACCAGTTTCTTCATTTCTGAGTTTCATACTAGAAAGCTATTCCAACATTATAGAAAATGCAGTTCAATGATCATTAGAACTGCAATTAGAACACTTGGATTGGTGCTGAATGAATATATACTTCAATTATTATCTAAAAACTTATCATGATAAAGTTATAAGATACAGGAGATGCATACCATACATGAACATTTCTTTTTACACAGGACTCATATTGATGTGAGTAAATGTAAATTAAATATTAAGAGTTGTTATCAGAAGAGAAATTTTCCATTAAAGCAAATACATAGATGAACATAAAGCTAATGGAATTTTTTGGCTTATATTTTTTGTTTAGCCATGACTGAGTGTAATTTTATTGGTTTCTATTGTAACTTCTTTATTTTCAAAATTATAAATTATTTTCATGAATAAGCCTGTAATTCATTTTGATTTCATAGTAAAGAGCTCAATATACAATGAATTTCTTAGCTATTGATATATTACTTCAAAGTAAAAGTAGCATAAGCATTTTTAAATTTTCACTTAATGAATCACGTATGGATTTAAAAAAGGCCTTTATCAATAAGTGACTTTTCTCTTTCAAAGCTGCATAGCAGTTCTAATAACTTCAATACCACATCGTCTTGACCATAATACAGTAATTTATTTCTTAAAACTACACTTATTTTCAAAGTCAGCTTTATTGCTAGTTTGATGTTCACACATAGGTATAATTTGAAGCTTAAGGTATATTTTATTGTAAATGTACCTAACAGTTTATTTTCCTGGAATTCTCATCGATATTCTCCCTTCTTTTTGATGAAAATATGGAAGAACTTTTTTGTTCTACAAATAACACTCAATTAGACTTTATTTCCAGTAAGACAACTTAGGATTTGAAACTATTAAAACACACATCCAGAATATATGGGGTGGGGAAAATAGGTTTACTGTTGTGAGTACAGTATGTTTAATGCCATATATACTTTACTTAACCTTAAAACCATGGAGTTCTGAAGGAGTTATTGGGAAGAACAGAGTTCAGTGTGACTACTTATCCAAAAAAAAGCTTCCTTTTTTTTTCTTTTCTAAATATGGGTATCTTTTGGTAGCCTCTGCTACTGTTTAGCATCTTGTTTTTTTTCTTTCCATTAGCACTTGCCAAATCTCTGCATGCTGTCGCATTTTATTGTATTGAATAATTTATTTTTTCTTAAAACACAAACTAAAGCATGCCACTTCTCTTCAGAGTCCTTTCTTTATACATCCAAATCTTGGTCTGTTTGGACCTGATAAATATTGCTAGACTCAATCTGATGCATCCAAGGGACCCTAACCCACCACAAAGTTTTGCAGGCATGCAACAGGTGTACCCAGAGACTGTGGAAATAGATGACATAGATACTAAAAGAATAATACACAAGATAAACAAAACCAAAGCTGCTACTTTGAAAAGATAAACAACTTTGGTGCAACTTTAACCCACTTCATAAAAAAGTTAGAAAGGACCTAAATAAATAAAATAAAAAATGGGAGAGTGGAAGTAACAACTGACACCAAAGAAATACAACAGATTGTAAGAAAATATTATGAACAACTATATGCCAACAAATTGGCCAATCTGGACAAAATAGATAAATTCCTAAAAACATACAATCTTCTGAAACTGAATCAGAAAGAATCAGAAAATCTGGACAGATCAGTAACAATTAATGAAATTGAAGCATAGAAAAAAATCTTCCAGCCCTGGCCAGGTAGTTCACTTGTTTGGAGCATTGTACCACAGAGTGACAGGTCATCAGTGGGATCCCCAGTCAGGCCACATACCCAGGTTGCAGATTCAATCCCCAGTTGGGGTGTATATGGGAGGTAGCCAACTGATGTTTCTCTCATCTCTCTCTCTCTCTTTTTCTCTCCCCAGTCCTCCATCCCTTCCTTTGTCTCTAAAATAAATTTTTAAAAGTATCCTCAGGTAAGGATTAAAAAACAAACAAATAGACAAACAAACAAACTCCCAGTAAATGAAAGTCCTCAACCAGATAGCTTCAAATATGAAGTTTACCAAACATCCAAAGAAGAACTAACACCTATCCTTCTCAAATTATTCCAAAAGATTCAAGAGGAAGGAAGACTCCCAAGCTCATTTTATGAGGCCAGCATTATCTTTATTAAGAAACTATGTAAAAAACACTGAAAAGAAATAAACACATATAAACACAGATGTTAAAATTGTCAACAAAATGTTAGGAAACCCAATCTAGCAATGCATTAAAAAGATCATATAATGTTATTAAGTGGGATTTTTTCCTAGTAGACAAGGTTGGTACAATATCTGAAAATCAATTAACATGTTACACAACATAAAGATAATTAATGACAAAAATTATATGATTCCATCAATAGATGCAGAAAAAGCTTTTGCCAAAATCTAGCACCCATTTATGATAAAAGCTCTCAGCAAAATGGGAATGGAGGGAATGTATCTCAACATAATGAACACCACATACGACAAATTTACAGTTAACATACTCAATGAAGAAAAAGGCATTTCTTTTAGTTTCAAGAACAAGACAGGGATAAGATCAGGAATAAGACAGGGAAGTCCATTTTTACCACTCTTATTCAACATCATACTAGAAGTTGTAGTCATAGCAATTAGATAAGAAGAAGAAATAAAAGGCATCAAAATAGGAAAGGAAGCCCTGACTGGTGTGGCTCAATGGACTGAGTACTGAAATGAGAACCAAAGTGTCCCTGATTTGATTCCCAGTCAGGGCACATGCCTTGGTTGTGAGCCAGGTCCCCAGTAGGGGGTATGTAAGAGGCAACCATACATCGATGTTTCTCTCCCTCTCTTTCTCCCTCCCTTCCTCTCTCTCTAAAAATAAGTAAATAAAATCTTTTTTAAAAAGGAAAGGAAGAAGTAAAATTGTCATTATTTGCAGACGACATGATAGTGTATGCAGAGAACTGTAAAAACCATGAAGAATACTACTAGAACTGATAAATTAACTCTATAAAGTATCAAGATGAAAAATTAATATTCAGAAATTGGTTTTATTTTTATATACCAATAATGAACTATCAGAAAGGGAAAGTAACAAAATAATTTCATTTATAATTGGATCAAAAAATATCCAGGAATAAATTTAGTCAAGGAGGTAAAAGACCTTTACATAGAAAATTCTAAGGCAGAAAAGAAAGGAATCAAGGTACAAATAAATAGAAGCACATATCATGTTCATGAATTGGAAGAATAAGTATTATTTAGACATCCAAAGGAATCTATGGACTCAATGTAATTCCTGTCAAAATACAAATGGCACATTTTGCAGAACTAGAACAACTAATTCAAAAATGTATATGGAACCACAAAAATCCTCTTATAGCCTCAGCAATCTTAAGATAGAAGAAGAAAGTAAAAGGTATTACACTACCTGGTATCAAATTATACTGGAAGGTGATATTAGTCATAACTGTGTGGTATTAGCATAAAAACAAACATGTAGATAAGTGGAACAGAATAGAAAGCCCAGAAATAGAGCCATGTCTATATGGTCAATTAATATTTGACAAAGGAGACCAGCAAATACAATGAGGTAAAGATGGTCTATTCAAAAAATAGTGTTGAGAAACTTTGACATACATGGAAAAAATGAAATGATCACCTTCTTACACTATATACAAGAGTAAACTCAAAATGAATTAAAGGCTTAAATGAAAGATTCAAACCATAAAAATTCTAAAAGAACACATAGGCAGTAAAATCTCAAACATTTCTCTTAGTGATATTTTTTTCTGCTATATCTCCATGGGCAAAGGAAACAAATAAAGAAATAAACAAATAGAACTACATCACATTAAAAAGGTTTTGCACAGCAAAATGAAGAGACAGCCTACTAAATGGGAAAACATATTAACCAATTATACATCTGATATACATCTATTAATATCTAAAATATATAAACAACTCATACTACTCAACATGAAAAATAAACAACCCATTTAAAAAAGTGGACAGGGGATCTAAATAGGCACTTTTACAAAGAGGACATACAGAATATCAAAAGACCTATGAAAAAATGTCAACATCACAAATCATCAGAGAAATGCAAACTAAAACCACAATGAGATATAACCTAAAACTTGTCAGAAAGGCTATCATCTACAATAAATCTACAAATAATAAGTGTTGGTGAGCTTGTGGAGAAAAGGGAAACCTCATGCACTGTTGGTGGGAATGCAGACTGGTATAGCCACCATAAAAAATAGTATGGAGTTTCCTCAAAAAACTAAAAGAAAAATAAATTTGTCTCATGACCCAACAATTCCACTTCTAAGGATTTATCTGAAAAACCGTAAAACACTAATTTGAAAGAATATGTGTACTGCTGTATTTATTGCACTATTATTTACAATGGTCAAGACATGGAAGCAGTGCAATTGCCCTTCAACAGATGAATGGATACAAAAATGGTGGTACATATTTACAATGAAATATTACTTGATCATAAAAAGAATGAAATCTTACCATTTGGGACTGCATGGATAGACCTAGAGGGCATTATGCTAAGTAAAATAAGTCAAACAGAGAAAGATAAATAGTATGTGATTTCACATATATGGGGATTCTAAAAATAAAATAAACAGCATTGAAACAAATCCACAGACACAAAGAGCAACCTGGTAGTTGCCAGAGGTGAGCAGTTTGGAGGAGTGGGTGAAAGAGGTGAAGGGATTATGAAGTACAAATTGGTAGTTACAAAATTATTATGGGGATTTAAGTATTGCATAGGGGATAGAGTCAATAGTATTGCTATAACTATGTATGGCATCAGCTTTGGTTTGGGAAATTTCTACCGAATGCTGTGTAAAGTGTGAGGTCTGTCTAGAGGGTGTTCAGCCATATAATGTGAAAAATAAACACATTTATTGAAAAAGATACAAAATACAACAAACATTATACATAGGATAATTATGCCTCAGTCCCCTTCAAAGTAGGTTTGGGACCTCACACAGTTCTTCCAATTGCCATCAGCTGCCCCACTGTATTTTCCTGAATCTCATCAGCAGTCTGAAATCTCCTCTCTTTCAAAGGTGATTTTAGTATTTGGAAAAGCCACAAATCACAGGGCACCATATCTGGGCTGTAGGGGCATTGAATCACTTGGGTGATTTGATGTTTTACCAAAAAACATCTGCATTAAACACGATGAATGAGCAGGCATGTTGTTGTGATTAAGCTGCCAATCACCAGTTGCCCATGGCCATGGCCTTTTGAATCGTGTCCACAGAGGAATGTTCGAGCTTAACACAAAATTTGATGCAGATTTGTTGCTCTACTTGCTTCAGTCATTTTGAATGTGACAGCCACACAATACACATGCTCACTAAATGGCATCTACCTCCCCCACTGACTAGTACAGTGAAGTTGTCATTGTTTATGCGTGCACATTCCAGTCCACTCTCCTTGGCTGCCAAGATACATCAATGTCGCAGAAATTGTTCTCATAGTGTTAACAATGGCTGGACTTTTTCTGAACAGACCTCATATATGATTCTCTAACACCTGTGCTATACACCTAAATGAACACCAAATAAAACCGAAAGGAAAAGAAAAAGAGAGATGAGAGTGATTGAAAAAAAAAGGAGAGATTGAATAAGGTCACCTACATGGACATAAAAATGACTCTGGATGATGCATGTAAGACTTTAACATAAGTTCAAAGTTTTCATAGAGAAGGAGAATAGCCAGGAGTTTTGAAGGTGTTAGTGTAAGGGACATGGCACAACCTTCTAAGGAGCAAGAGATTTTGTAATAGAAAGAGAAGAATAATGGTTTAAAATGAGTCAGAAGGAACCAGAATAAACCACACCTCCACCTTGAAGTGCATGAAAATTCAAGACAAGAAGTCTCTGACTTGAGAGATAAACAAGGAAAGCAGTATCCTCAAGGAAATCTAGGTTAGTTAAAGCCAGTATGGAAAAAAAAGTCAATGAAGAAACAGTATAAGAAAATGAAGAAATATTTTAGTCATGTAACTGGACTTCCAGAGAGTAAAACTAAATGTCACTGAAGGGTAGGGAGAAAAGGGTGCCCCCTACTCTCCACAATTTTGGGCCCAAGTTATAGTCCCAACTGCTGTTACCCACTGCCTTCCCATAGACTTTCCTCTCTGATACTTCAGGGTTTTCTTTGGTCATGGTATGGAACTAATATTTTTTCTCTGGTGCCTCATATTCATAGAATTACGTAACTAATGTAAAAGGCCTTTGAAAAATGTAGTAAGTTAAATAGATTGGGTATTGACTTCTTCCCATTTTGCCCATTCCTGCTTCTTAGGGTCTAACTCAGGACTTTGATCAATCTTTGGCCCCTGAGGGACATAATTACGGTTTTCCCCAGGGATTTAGGACTAATAGTACAGCCCCATTTCTGTTCTTTGGCATTTCCCATGATCACTCTGCAACCTGACAACCGGAACCTCTGCAGCCTAGCAACTAGAACCATTTCTCCGGTTGCTGGGGCCCACTGACTTACCCAATGGAGGAGGAGGAATGTGTATGTTTCATAATGGGCACCATGTCACGGAATGAGGCGAGTGAGGTAACTGCTAGAGTTGGTTAGAGCTTTTGTCTAACCAACATTCGACTGGAGGAGTAACACTTCAGAAAAATGACAAGAAAACTACCTCTAATTTCCTCATATCGACCCCGGCCTCCAACTGCTCCACGATGCATTCCTAAAAGAATTCACCTTCTGAGTGATTTTCCTACCCTGGATCCTAACTCTTCTTGCCCTCCTTCCGTGTGGCAGTCACCTCTTTGTATTTTCCTCCCTACTTCTGTCCATGATCTGAATAGTAGCAACTCTCTCTGTTATCCTGTCCATGTTATTTACTTACCCAGTAGTCCCTGTTTTCCATCCAGAGCACGCACTTTCCACCCTCTTCGTGGCCCCCTTTTTTCCTCTTCCTCTAGGTTTGCTCCTACTCCTCCTCCTAGCCCCTCTTTCTAATCCATTGGACTCTTGTTCTTGCCACCAACCAGCCACCAAAAACCAGACCTGCTGATTCACAACTATAACCTTGGAGAGTTTCCCTACTAGAAGGACAGTTCTGTTGCCATTCAGATATTCTAGGATGGATTGCCAGTAGCTTGACCTGGTGGACATTGGACATTCAAGATGATGGCCTACAAATATTCAGCTTGGAGGATGCCATAGACACTTTTAACAAATTCCTTTTTCTACAGAGTCTGTTCTTTCCTAATCAGTTTTCTGCTTGATCAGTTAGCAAGTAGACATCACTACCTTTGTCACTGGCTTCTTCATGGACCTGGGTCAGTACCACAGAGCAAACAGAGCAAGAAGAATGAAGAGTGGAATGCTTCTCATCTGTTATCTAAGAGGAGGGCTTCTCAAGAATCCCTGACTTGTAAGTTCTGAAAAGTTGTGCTGCCAGGAGAAAGCCCATGATTACTGGGAGGAGCCTGCCGATGGGCTGGCTCTTGCTTGGCATCCAGAGGAGAATCACAAACCTGTTGGACTTGGCCAGTGGGACCTCTGTACACCCCTTTGACTACTCCAGTCTTTACAGCTTGCATCACTATCTCTATCATCAGGTTTCTGAATTTGATTCACCTCGTGTCCAGGGACTCAGGAAAAAATATCTGAAGTCAGAGACTAAAAGTCAAGGAATAGGATGTTTTTCAGAACTCTTGGTCAACCCAGAACATGATGACTACAGGCTAAATTACTTCAGAGTCTACACTGACATCACTCTGTATGGGCTAAATGTGGAGCTTGGAAGAAAGTGATTGCCATACGCACTTTGCCAGCAGTAGTGTCAGCTGTCTTTAATGCCCAGTGTACTACAAGATAAAGGTACTTTAAAGCCTTGAAAGAACTGATACCAGCTTGCTCACTTTGGCTGCCATTTAAATTTTCAGGGAGACTGCTGATTGAACCTGAGTCTTGGATTGTTGCCTTCCTTCTTAAACAACATGAACTTCAGCACCTGCTCCAGCTTCTCCACTAACTACCATACAAACTATTGGGCCCTGGGCTCTGTGCAGCTGCACAGCCACTAGGTCCAGCTGCCCAGCAACATGGCCAGAGTCTACGCAGGCACTGTGGGCTCAGGCTTCCAGATGTCCATGTCCAACTGCACCAGTTTACCGGGTGGCTGGGGATCCGGTGGCCTGGCTGCAGGGATGACTGGGTGCCTGGCCAGCATAGGGGCATACACAGCAAGAAGGAGACTCTTCAATGCCTGAATAATCACCTGGCTGCCTACCTGAAGAGGGTGAGAAGCCTGGAGTCTGATAATCAGAGATGGGAGAGTGAAATCTGGAAACACATAGAGAAGAAAGAACTCTAGGTTAGAGACTAGGGGAATTATTTCAAGACCATTAAAGACTTGAAGGCTCAGATTTTTTGCAAGGTCTATGAACAATGCCTGCATTGTTCTGCAGATTGACAATTCCCATTTTGATGATGACTTCAGAGTCAGGAGTGAGATAGAGTTGGTCATGGGCCAGTCTGTGCAGAGAGACATCAATGGGCTCTGAAAGGTCACTGATGACACCAATATCCTTTGGCTACAGCTGGAGACAGAGATTGATGTTCTCAAGGAAGAGCTGCTCTTCCTGAAGAAGAATTGAGAGGAGGAAGTGAGTGGTCTACAAAACAAGATTGCCACCTCCAGGTTGACCATGGAGTTGGATGTTCCCAAATCTCAGGACCTGAGCAAGATCATGCCAGACATCTGGGCCCAGTATGACAAGCTATCTTGGAAGAACTGAGAGTAGCTAGTCAAGTGCTGGTCCCTGCAGACTGAGGAGAGCACCATAGTGGTCACCTTGCAGACTGCTGAGATAGGAGCTGCTGAGATGACACAAAGCTGAGACATGTGGTCCAGTCCTTGGATATAGACTTAGACTGCTGAGAAATCTAAAGGCTAGTTTGGGAAACCAGCCTGAGGGAGGTGGAGATGCACTATGCCATGCAGATGGAACAGCTCAGTGGGATCCTGCTGCACCAAGAGTCAGAGCTGGTCCAGACCCGGGCAGAGGGGCAGTGCCAGGCCCAGGAATACAAGGCCTTGCTGAACATCAAGGTCAAGCTGGAGGCTGAGACTGCCACCTACCACCACCTGCTATAAGAAGGGAGGACTTCAGTCTTGGTGAAGCCCTGGACAACAGCCAGTCCATACCATCCATCCAAAAGACCACCACCACCTGCAGGATTGTGGGCAGCAGAGCGGTGTCTGGGGACAAGGACACCAAAGTTCTGAGGTGTTAAAGGCAGCAGAAGTGGGACACCCCTTGGGGGTCAGGAGGCCAATAAAAATTAAGAGTTCATTTAAAATAATTTTTCAAGGAGATTTTTTAGTGTATTTTCATCATTAGATGCAATTTCTTTATCTGTTTCTTACTTTGGAGTTAAACAAGGTACTAAGTATTGTGAGTAACCTGGTTATAAAGGTGCCTTCGCCCTTTTCTGACAGAGTTTCAGAGGAGCGTTCAGGAGACAGAGAGAAGGGAAGAGACATTTAATCAGTGGGATGACAGTAACCTAAGGAAATACAGTGTGATGTCTGCTGCGCTAACTTAACCAGTTAACAACATGCATATTATTTATATTTTCTCTGAACATATTGCTATAGCAAAGTGAAGTTGCTCTCAATGTCTAATTTTTTAACATTATTCTTTTATCATTTGAAATATTAAGATATGGGCAACATATTGTAATAACATTGAATATCCATTTAATATTACTGTCAATGTTTAAAAGCTTAGAACAATTAATAGATTCTTCTGAAAATTTCAGTCCAAATAATTTTAAAGTGGCTGATAATAGCACTAAAAAATATGGGATTGTATGATAGATATGACATTCTCTCAAAGGTTTTTAAAAAGTAAAATGGTAAGTTAAGTTTGCCGCAGAGTTTAGATGAAGATATTGTTCTATGATATTATGCAGTGAGAATAATCATCCTCAAATATAATTACAGAATGTCCATAAATGTATAATATCAGTATTCACTGAGTAATCAGAAAGCTTTCATATCCATACAGTTTTGGGTAAAACAATCTAAATAAAACACCCACATTGCAGAGTAATTTATACAGTTTCTAAATAATTTTAGTCAATATACTAGCTTCTGTTGTTAGCAGGTACCAATTACTTATAGTTTATGCAAAAATAGTGACCTTTTTCAATCAAGCCTTGGATCAATCTTTTTAGAGAGAAGTATGTTTAACATTTGCAATTCAAATCACCTATGCTGCCCAAACTTATCCCGAACAGACTCTAACCTAGTAGACCTTTGTTTCACTAAAGGTCTTTGTTTCACTAAAGGTTTCATTGAAGTTTTAAAACAGTATATTAGGTAGAAACAGAAACTGACAGCAGGGGACGGGGGGTAATGGGGGAACGAAGGGGAAGGGACAAGCAAAAGAACAGGAATAGAGGACTCATGGGCAGGGACAATGGCAGAGGGGATCGGCTGCGGGAGTGGGGGAGGAGGGGGCAGGGGTGTGCAAGGGGGGAAAGACGGGACGACTGTGACTGAATGACAATCAGTTAAAAAACAGAAATCAATGAGGTTAATCGTTGGTTAAATCTTCAATAAATCCCTGAAGTTTTCATGAAAATCTCCATGGACTTCAGCCTGGAAATTAACTTTTGTATAATTTTTGTTAAAAAAATAGAGAAAATGTTATATATATTCTCATTTTAGAAGGAGGTGATTATTTTCAATTTTCCAATGATTTTAAATTATCATCCTTAAAAATAATCTTGTTTTACAACTATCAAATGCTTATTGCTAGAGTAATCATAGCATGAGGGTAAAGCATATCATTCATATATATATATTTGTGTGTGTGTGTGTGTGTGTGTGTGTAGCAAATAGTCACTCTGATCAGATAACATTAAAGCTCCCTATAGAAAAAGAAACCATCTAAAAGAGGGGTGTCCAACCTGTGGCCTGTGGGTTGCATGTAACCAAGGATGGCTGTGAATGTGGCCCAACACAAAATCATGAATTTTCATAAAACATTATGAGATTTTTTGTGAATATGTGTCACAATGTATATAATGTGTGGCCCAAGACAACTCTTCTTCCAGTGTGGCCCAGAGATGCCAAAAGGTTGGACACCCCTGGCTAAAACCTCTCTAATATAGCACTTTGAGTTAAAGTTCATCTTAATTAAGGTGTTAAGAACAACAGAAGGTAAAAAAATTGTAATACATAAAGGAAATAATACAATTACATATAATGAGTTGAAAGAAGATAAAAATGTCCACTTAAGTAGTAGTGAAATGTAAATCAGCACATTTGTTGGAATAAGATGGGAATCTTGATGCCTGATCTGGTGAAAACATCTGCAGGGCAGGGGTGGGGGGTGTTGCCACCATTCAAGGCTGGGCGGGTTCATTCAATTCCGGCAGATGGGAGGAAATTCGAGGCGCCTTGAGCATGGCTGGCATGCCTTTATTCTGGGATGGGGCCATCTACGTGTGCCACAAGCTTTGTGTCGCACCAGCAGGGAGTCCCAGCTCCCTTTTATACTAAATGCACGTAAAGCCAGCAGGTTGCAAAGATATTATACAACAAGGAGTGTTTCTGGGCATGCGGGCCCACCCAGGCTTACGGGAACATTGCTCATCTCAGCTGCCCAGGCATCTGGGTGAAGGGGTCTGACTGACTCTGTTTCCCCTACAGGGGGTTAGGGACAATTTTGAAGGAGCAGTCTCAGGAAAAGAAGATAGAGAGTAATATTGTAATGCTTACTTTAAATGTTAATATGAGTCTTACAGAGGGGGTGAGTAATCAAACAAATCAATGGTGTATTATCATCTTTTCTCTTGTTATTTTTCTACTAGCATCTTTTGTCAGAGTAAAGATGATATGTTATTCTATTTGAAAGGCTTCAGCGGCTCCTATCTGCTTACAGAATAAGTCTAAAATTACAGAATAAGGCAGCTTTAAATGTGGCTCTGCAGTTTTCTTTTCAATTTTACGCTCTTTGGATCACCAGTATGTCCAATATTGCCACACCACCCAGGTTCTCAGAACTGGGCATCATTTGCCTGAACACACACCTGTGTGTACACTCTGCCTTTGACTTCAGCTTTAAGGCCCAGAACATATTCTAGTAACACCTAATTCCTTCTTTGGTAAATTATTCACTCGGTACTCTGACCCCAAGTCACATTATTGAAATCACTAGTATAACACAATTTATGATGCTTTAAACATATTTTTGAATTTGTTAGCACTACCAGTCTGTGCCCTCTGACAGGACTTCTGTGGTGTTTTATTCATCTTCATAACTGTTTTCCAGGCACAGTAGAAATTACAGAATTTTTTCCTGAATGAAAACTAATGTTTAAGCTATTTCTTTTTTGTTCTGTATCCAAACTGACCAGCTGTGTGTGTACGTGTGTGTGTTTCTCTTAGTAGTATGCTTAGAGTTTATGATCGGACATTAGTGAACATAACATTAATAAATACCTGCTAAAATGTCTAACGTTAAAAGGAATAGAAAGATTACATATTCTGTTTGGTTCTCTTTTTAAAGGAATGACTCTCAAATTTTGTAATTTAAAGTTAAGATACCATAGATGTGAGAGAATTAAAGCGATCATTTTTCTCTTTTTTCTTTGCTGTTTTCCAATATATTTGTTTGCTATGATAAATGTTAGAAGTCTTCTTGATCTAATTCCATCAGCTTTGCTCACACTACACAAACAAGTTAGGATGAACTATTGCACTGATTGAAATGATGTTAAATAGCATCTTAAAACAACAAAAATATATAAATCTTTTTATTCTTATGCAAATATGTTTTTAATTAAAATATAAAAGGTTTATTTCACCATAAAAATCAATACTGTACTTAAAATAACATTTTTTTTTTTGAAATAGGGACATGTATTTCCAGTTGAAAATACAGGGTGCAGCCAAGGTAGGTTGATAGTTGTGAGTAAGCAAAAGACAGTTCATCCTTGTATTATTATTAATTAAGGCATTATTTTCCCCATGTACAACTTAAACTTGCATTTGTCCTTCCCTGTATGTATGTGGGGATGAGGGAAAGTTCTATGGGACATACACGTCATCAGATAACAGAAAGCTCTTCGTCACGCCGAAGGTTTGGAAAAAAGTGGACCGAATTACCGAGGAACAACAAAATGATGTAGTGATATACAAATAAATTTGGCAGCTCTGAGACTGTTGTTAGAAACATTAAAGATTCCATGAGTCTTACTTTTCTAGACAGGCCAGTGTATAATATAGGCTCTTACTTTCACTCAAGTAATCTTGACCTAGTAGATAGCATTATCCTAGGCTTCCTACATGGAATGTGTCTTTTCCTCATAGCAAAACAGCCACAGCAGCAAACCTTTAAAGTACCAAGAAGCTAAAGTGATTTGTACCAGATGCTTGGGATATCTTCCCTGTTTATCATGTTGGACTGTTAGAAAGCATGATATAAAATAGCGACTTGCTATTCTGTTGTAAAACAGCCTATATGTTGTTAAAGTCATTATGTTTCAGGCTGAAAGATGTCAGAAGTGAGCATCCATTTTGGATGACATTTAAGACCTGGTCTTGAGCCTGTCGTTGGGCTAGTACCTACATATAATATCATACCTTGGTGAATCTGAATGATATATCCAGGCTTAAGGTGTTGTACTTTTTTCCTATTAGTGTACTTGTATCTCTTTGCTATGGAATGTAACAACTATATAACCCATCTAAATGAATAGGAAAAGAGGCCATACCTAAAGGGTTATCTTTATGCTAGGTTGAAAAGTAGACTTATGTCACAAAAGAGTTCATTTAATAGAACAATAAAGCACTCAGTTTTTTTTTAATCTAAAGTAAGCTGTGTGTATTCTGCCCGAGTTGCCTAGAGGGGACAGCAGGGGCTATATTCTGCAACAGAAAGAATGAGAAAGGGGACATCTCTGAAAATCCTACCCAGTAAAACACTAATGAGAAATACTATTAACAACTTAAAATATATTTGAATATTGCAGTTAAATATGTTCTAACAAAATTTTTAGTCCTAGAAGTTTACACTCATGCATTCTGCCAAATTTTTGAGGAAGAAATAATACCAGTTTTACATAAACACTTTCAAATAGCGCTGAAGATGAGAGCACACTTTTCAATTCACTCTGTGAAGCTAGTATTATCTTGGCATAAAATAGAAAAAACAAACAAACAAAAAACTACAGGAAGATGCCCTGGCTGATGTGGCTCAGTGGGTTGAGCACTGGACTATGAACCAGAGTTGCTGGTTTGATTCCCGGTCAGGGCACATGCCTGGGTTGCGAGCAAGGTCCCCAGTGGGGGGGGGGGGGGGTGTGAAAGGTAACTGCACATTGATGTTTCTCTTTCTCCCTCACTTTCTCTAAAAATGAATAAATAAACTCTTTTTAAAAATACAGGAAAATAACTTATGAACATAAATGCAAAAATTCTCAACACAATTTTAGTAAAATTAATCCAACAATTTACCATGATTAAGTGGGGATGATCTCTGAAATGCAAACCTGGTTTAAAGTTTAAAAATTAAGAAATGTAATTCACTATAGTGACTAAAAGAATAAAAAATGAGCCCTGGCTGGTGTGGCTCAGTGGATTGAGCACTGGGCTCTGAACCAAAGGGTCATGGCTGGTTCCCAGTCAGGGCACATGCCTGGGTTGCAGACCAGGTCCCCAGTGGGGGAGGCAACCACACATTGATGTTTCTCTTTCTCTTTCTTTTTCCCTTCCCCTCTCTCTTAAAATAAATAAATAAACTCTTTACAAAAATTTTAAAAATGAATAAAAATGAACAATTAATAAAAACAGAAAAAAAACTTTAGAATATGCAACAGTTATTCATGATAAAAGTTCTTAGCAAACCAAGAGTAAAAAGCAATATAACCTGATAAAATCTATGTAGGACAAACCTATAACTAACATTATACTTAATGGTAAAAGACTGAATAACTTTCCCCTAAGATTGTAAAGGAGGTGAGAATGTCCACTATCACTTTTTATTTTGTTTTTAATTTTATTAGATGATACATATATATTTACAACACTATTGATTTACAATTAAGGCACTATTATATTTATTTTTATTATACAATCTCTTGCTCTTTTCTAAGGATTCTTTCATAAGCTTCTAGATGCAGATACTTTTAAAAAATAAAAATGGGGTAAGTTAATGTAAATGAAAATGTTCTTATGGATTTTAATGTGTATATGCCAATGATAAATAATGAGGATTTTTTTGAAAAAATAGAAGGAAAAGGAAAGAATAAAAGATGGAATCTGCAAATGCACTTCATATTATTCTAAGTTCTGAGATCATGATCTCTGAAATTATGGGCTTATTCAATTAAATTTATTTTTTGCCGCAGGGGCAGATGGAATTGTAACGTTTGTTCATTTTAGCAGAGAAGAACTCTGAAAAGAGTTTGGCCAAAAAATGGAAGGAAATGTTAATAAAAGGGGGGGGTAAAGTATGCTTATTTTCGATTCTCTGAAGAATGTTATTTGTATAGTTGCCTGAAGTGGGACAGACAATCTCCCTGAGTTCACATCTGCAGGTTGTTATAGCTCTTTGAAATATAGCTCACCCAAAACTAAAACAATTAAGAATAATTTAAAATGACTATTTTATTATATATTTGTGGCTCTAACTCACATCTGTGTATTTTATATTCAAATAAAGTTGCTGTGTCAGAGAAAGCCTGAAATACAATGGTTTACACAACATATAATTTAAGAGTAGCAATAGACCTAATTTTTCCTGAATGTAATATATTCAGCATTATTTGTATCTCCACATTATTTTGTTAACATTTATAGAAATAATGGAAATTTTAATACCTAAAGTGTTCTAGAGAAGACTTTTGGATTTGCATACATTTTCTAGAAAGGAGATTTTTTAAAAAAATCTGTAGTTATGGAAGCAAAATAATTTTCATCAATGACTATGTAAATAGGAATCCACTTCACTTTGTATGTACGTCAATGTTTAACCATAATGCTCTACTGACCAAACTTAAATCACCCTCAACCATTAATTTTTCCTAATCTAAATGGAAATGTCTCTAAAGATATTTTCAGAGTATTCCATTTGTTCATTCAACAACCCTTCATCAAACTATTATTGATCTACTACAATACTATACTAGTTACTAGTGTTTCCATGAGGGCATATTGTATTGTATTGTATTGTATTGTATTTATTTCAGAAAGTGGGATTTTTTAAAGTGTTTTTTTAAAAGATTTTATTTACTATTTTATCTTTAGAGGGGAAGGGAAGGAGAGACGGAGAGAAATATCAATGTGTGGTTGCCTCTTGTGCGCCCCCTGCTGGGAACTGGCCTACAACCCAGGCATGTGCCCTGACTGGGAATAGAACCATGATCCTTTGGTTCACAGGCCCACGCTCAATCCAGTGAGCTACCTACCAGCCAGGGCAGAAAGTAGGATTTATTGGTGGGTGTTAAGGTGTAAGTAGAGACTCATGAGTGCGAAGCCCCATTTTTTTCAGGGGACCACAGTTAGGGATGTATTTGTACCCCACAGTAACTGTATCCCACAGTCACCTGGGATGAGCTGCTTTTCAGCCACCATGTCTTCAAATTCATCCCCATTAAACTTAGTAAAGCCCCATTCCTCAGAGATGTTGATCTTCTGGCAGCCAAAGAGCTTGAACTTGGCTCTGCATTAAGGCCTCAATCATGTGCTCCTTGTTCTGAAGCCTGGTGCCAATGCACATGGTGACTTGGCCAATGTGGCCCCTGGCCACTGTGCCCTGGGGCTCTCCAAAGGCACCTTGCACACCTGTCTGGAGCCTGTCAGCTCCTGCACCAGACAACATCTTGCTGATGCAGAAAATGTGGAAGGGGTGGAGTCCCATCAGATGTGAAAGCTCCCTTTTCTACAGCTTTTCACCCTGTACTTGTTGGTACAAATACAGGCAGCCTCCAGTGCTTCCAGGAGAGTTGCTCACATTCATCTGACACCATGTGGCCACAGAGTGGGAACTGACCACTTTTGCCTTCTTCTGTACCACGTCAAAGATTAGGATCTTGGCATCAGGGACAACTTGGTAGAACCAAGTGAGAGAGACATGGATACAGCTTGTTCTTAACATACTAGTCACAGGGCGAGGCAGTGGCCCATAGTGACACCAGGGTCTTCTGATATGCTGAAGGGTGTATCATTAATATGTTCAAAGGTCTTCTGATGTGCTCAAGGGCACAAAGACATATAAAAAATGGGTCCTCTTTATATAGAGAGCCCTGAGACAAGAAAGGATGCTCAATATCACTAGCCATCAGAGAGATGCAAATTAAAACCACAATGAGATACCACTTCACACCAGTCCGAATGGCCATCATAAACAAATCAACAAACAAGTGCTGGCAAGGTTATGGAAAAAAGGGAACCCTAGTGCACCATTGATGAGAATGCAGACTGGTGCAGCCACTGTGGAAAACAGTATGGAATTTCCTCAGAAAACTGAAAATAGAACTGCCTTTTGATCCAGCAATTCCACTGCTGAGACTTACCCTATGAGTCTTGAAACACCAATTGAAAAGAACCTATGCACCTCAATGTTCATAGCAGCACAATTTGTAATAGCCAAGTGCTGGAAGCAGCCTAAGTGTCCATCAGTAAGTGAATGGATTAAAAAACTGTGGTACCTTTACATGACGGAATACTATGCAGCAGAAAGAAAGAAGCTCCCACCCTTTGCTTCACAACAACACGGATGGACCTAGAGAGCATTATGCTAAGTGAAATAAGTCAGGCGGTGAGGGACAAATACCATATGATCTCACCTATAAGTGGAACTTAATCAACAAAACAAACAAGGAAGCAAAATATAACAAACTGACAGTAACCAGAGGGGAATAAAAGGAAGGAAGGGAGAAGAGTCATCAAGGAACATGTATAAAGGACCCATAGACAAATCCAAAGGGGGGAAAGAGTGAGTGTGGGAGGTAGGGGTGGGTGGGGTGGCGGAGGGTGTTGGGGGACAACTTTAGTTGAACAACAATAAAAAAATGATGAAATAAAACACAAAATGTATCTTCTTTGACATTTGACATTTGACTCAGTGGAGATGCAGAGAGATGAAATGGGGAAGATTGCATAGTATAGGTATTGGCAAGGCTCTAGTTGTTAGAATAAATGGTTGGATTAAGGGTACTTATTTTATAATTTTTATAGCAAATACATTATATGTATAAACATGTACTATATTAAATATTAAATAAAATATCATTTATCTATTATTTTTCTGAAACAACATACAATTAATTTTATTCTACTGTTGGTAGACTGGGAGCAATCAGGAAAACTCTATGGGTAGGTGTGTAAAATAATGTGCATAAATTATAAAACTTAAAGAGTTGTAAGGACCACAACAGTATTTGATAAGGATTCATAGTATCTTGTCCACATTTTTGGAACAATTTTCTTGAGTTTGGACACAAACAAAACATAAAAACCCTTTATAGTTGCTTTTCTGAGGATCCTCAAGAAGTAGAAGAGAATGCTCAGGAAGGAAAGACCTACAGAGCTCTCCTGTGGAACACGGATTGCTCCAAACACCAAAATACCACAGGGCAAGACCAGGTAGAGGTCTGTTTACCAGATGAGGAGGCCAAAGACTACGAATAGGAAAGGCAGATCAGGAGTTCAAAGAAAATCTTTGAGGGAGTATCCCACTGTTCACTTTTGGAAACAGATATTTCTAAATATTGAAATATGTTATGTGGTATAACATCTCAACAATACTTTTTATTGCATTCCGAATTTGCTTTATTGTTTCATGCCATTTAAATACTTCAATACTAAATAAATCTTTAAGAAAGTAGAGCCCCTTCAATTCTTGAGCTTTAAAGGATTAACTAACTACCAATTAATCTGGATTCCATGGTCTGTATTTTGTACATTTAAGTATCCCCATCAAGTGATTCTTTTCTAAGTTGTTTATATAATAAAAACTTAACAAAAGAAAGTCAAAACTTCAATGAAAGGCTTCCAGGATTTTGTGTCTCTCTCTTCTATACACACACACATCCCCGAGTGCTCTGCCCCTCAGAAGGACATAGTAATAGCAGCTTCAGCTCATAGGAAAGATAAAAACTCAGGCTTCAGGGCTGGAAATTGCCATATACCCTTTTAAGCTTTTTCTCTCAGTGTTTTTATTTCTCTGGTGTGACGGGGGGAAAAAGAAAGAATTACTGTCAAAGTGTGGAACTAGCTGAGTTTTTACGATCCTCACTGTGTTGCCTGTTGTTTTAATATCTGTAAAATTGCAAAATCTATCTACAAAAATATAAAAGTAGGAAAAAAGGAACTAAATTCCTTAATATTGGGTGGGGAAAATGGTTCTATTTTAAACAGACCCAATACTAAGGGCTCTATTAAGATATATAAAAGAAAAACAAATGCTTAAAGATCTTAGATATTATTAGCAAGACTAGTGCCTGATTTCTTCATTTCCAATTATTTGGACAACGAAAATGATTAAGTTTAGAAAAGTTATACCTTTTCTCTTTATGCAGTTTTAGAGTGTATTGAAGTTGGAGAATGAATGCACTCTATTTTCTTAGTATTTCACTTGTTCTCTTTTGCCAAAGGTTTGGACAAAAATTTCATCCCACTATTAACTTATTAAATCAGATCTTACTCTAAACCTGAGTTGAAAACAGATACCTAATGGATGTAGAACAACTACAGTTTGTAGAGGAAGGAAGGAGGCTGGAAAACAATCTTATTAGAAAAAAATATACATATACATACACATATATATATTTTAATGTATTAAACCATCTTTCCCAAATATTTGATTTTATGTTTCCATGTAATTAAAGACTAAAAGATATTGTATTAATTGAATCCTTATCCTCAAAGATGATAATAGTAAGCATTTGAAATTTAAGGAAACTTCCATGTTAAATGATGTATAAAAGAATTTATTCTGTGGGATAAAGTCAAGAAAATTACAAGATACTGACAGTTTCTATATTATTTTAAGATAATGGTATGTAATAATGTATTATATTATCCTCAAATATAAGACATCCCTGCTAAATCCACACTTTTTTAACGTGTTTTGAAATTTAATCTTTATTGTATTTTCCCATTATCATTTGTTCCCTTATATTCCCCTGCCTCCTAGCACTCACCACACTGGTGTCCATGCCCATGAGTCCTTTTTCCTTTTTGTTCAAACCCTCCACCCACTAACCTCCCCCACCACTTCCTGGCTAGCTGTCATCTGTCAATGTTGCAAATAAAGGTAATTCCAATTTTCAATTAAAAAATGTTTAAAAGAAAATTGTGTTTACTTTGTATTAAAAATACTGAAAAATGAACAGTGATATGTAAGTGAAAATTCTAGAATTATTAAAGTAAAATGCACAACCTGATATACTTTATGTTTGAAATGCTATAATATTTTCAGTAATAATGCTTCTTTAATTATAATAAGGCATGTCTTGCAATGATTAAAATACTATGCTGAGAACCAGCATCAGAAAAATAAAAAAAAATTCTATTTTATAATGTTTTTATCACTAGCCCATGAAAACTGCTGCTATGTCTACTAGAATACTAGAATGATGAGATAATTTATTCAATGTAAAAAGTGATTATTAGGCAATTGAAATTAAGGCAAAAAGTAAAAGCTTACTATTTTATTTTTTCAATAATCCAAAGAGCACCCAGGGTTTCAAAAATACTAAGTTATGGATATATAAACTGTTATTCTTCATTTCAGTCTCCTAAACCCTGGATTTAATTTGCATGCCTTATCCATGAAGAGATGGTGTTTTCTCTTCCAGGAGTGGACATTTTCATAGTCCTTCACATTTAACGAAAGTTCTTACGCGCGTGCCACACTGCACTAGATGGCCCTAGACGGTATTCAGTAAGGTAGATACCTACCGCCCCTGCCTTCATGGTGCTTCTAGTCTAACATTAACATACCATATTTTTTCAGACCATAAGACACACCTAGGTTTTAGAGGAGGAAAATAGGGAAAAAAATTTTGAAGCAAAAAAAGTGGTAAAATATTTAATAACATAAATAACATAATATCTCACCAATGTAGATGTACACAGAACTCAACAGCAGCATTAACAGTCATTATTGCTCCCAAATTGGGGGAGGGTGCATCTTATAGTCTGGAAAATACAGTAGTTGGACACATATATAAATACTTGAAAAATCAAGATATATACTTATCACAATATGGCTGTATCAAAAATAAAAAAATCAAGTAATAATGAAACAAATAGAAAGAATAATTGGGCTCTAGATTATATACTGATACTGTTTATGTGTAACCATTGTTAATTTTTAACTTCTAAGGGCTTTAAATTATCTGTGAAAGCAGAAAGCTGATTTATTTTCACTAGAATTCTTTTCAATCATTAAAATAATATGACATGTTAAAAATCATTATTGTTTGTATTTTAATGTTTAATTGTGTAGTGATCTCTTTATAAAAATCAATAATCATGTTTTATGATGAACACAGTGATCATCAAAATAATAATAGTTCATTCACAATATTTATCAAACACCAATATAAATACATACACACACACAAGTTGTGCATAGAGTGATGATGGAACTAATCATTTTTTTTTTGTTCTCATGAAGGCTAGGATAGTGGGGGGAAATGAACAATAAACAAGTAAATACATATAAATACATAATTAAAATTTAATAACATTGAAATAAATGCATTTAATGGAATTCTAAGTTTCTAAATTTAATTTATAAATTGTCTTACTATTTATTGAAGTCAGTATGAATAAGTTTTTAGGAGAAATGTGGTGATTGATACATTCTGTTCATTTGGAAACAAGAGTGAGCAAACCAATTCTGACTGTGAGTATTTGCTACTGTAAAAAGGCATTGATGGTAGTTTTGGCAAGTCCATGATCATTGAGCACTGTAATATTTAGTGTAGTTTGTGTGGTCTTTGCTCACCACACATACTAAAATTATTTGCCATAAAAATTAAAAAATTAGTGCTGGCTGGTGTGGCTCAGTGGATGGAGCACTGGCTTGTGAACCAAAGGGTTGCCAGTTTGATTCCCAGAGCACAAGCCTGGGTTGCAGGCCAGGTCCCCAATAGGGGGTGCATGAAAGAAAACCCCACATTGATATTTCCCGCTCTTCCTCCCTTCCTCTCTGTCTAAAAATAAATAAATATTTTTTAAAATTTTAAAAGTAATGTGATTAATAAAGAACATAATTATCATGTGTTATTAAATAATTACCATACTACATTCCATTATTTAAAAGTAATCATTGCCAAAAATATTTTTTCCATTTGTTTTCCTAAGCCAAAAAGAAAGAAAAGAACAAAACAAAACAAAAAACAAACCAAGCAAACATTGCATTCAGGGTTAGGCATCTATTGGTTAACAAAATACATTGTTTTGTCTCTCGAAAAGGTCACGGTTTCATTGCATACATTTGAAACATATTCAAAATTACCTTAAAAGGGGTTTATTTGTATTCCTGTATTGAAACTGAGAACACAGGAACCTTCTTTAGCACTCATTAAAACACTTCATTAAAGCCTTGGTAATCTAGCAGTAGAGTTTGGTTGTAAACAGCAAGGGAGATATCAAAGGAGAGAAAGAATCTTAAAACAACATTAAAGGTTAGTTTAACATTAAAGATTAGTTTCAGATCAAAGAAATAATCAATAATAGTAATGAAGCAGTTAGCAACTACTTTAAACACAACTCTCAAGTAAAATCTTTCAACATAATAAATTGCAATAAATGCTAATTACAAAAAAACCCTGCTACAATATGCATTAGAAAAGTTGTTTCTGGTGGTACATTTCCCGTTGTTAGTAAGTTTCCCAAATTTCTTTGTGTGAATCCTAAATGGATACGATGAAAACAAGCCCAGGGATGAATGTGTGACCTGAATGGGGGAAAAAAAAGAAAGAAAATCATGCCCTGGCTTTTGTCCCTGCCACTTGGGGGAGAGAAGTAATCTAAAAAGGAAGCAGTATAAATGGATCAACACAGCACAAAAACAATGTCCAATCTCATTAGTGAACAAAGAAATGAAAATAAAATAAAATAATAAAATAACTGAATTTTTTAACATACCTAACTTTAAATGATATACTGGATGGAGGAGCAGTGGGAGGTATAGCCCAGGAAGAAGTTTGAAAGCCTCTCCTGTCTACCCCACCCAAGTGCACCAGGGTAGTGGTTACTGTTAACCACACATTTTCCAGTGACTGTGCTCTGCTGTAAAATTACACCTGCTAGGCTTTATTCACAATCAATCTGATGATCTTTGAGGGTTGATTGCAGTTTTGTTTTAATAGTGTTTTTTTCCCTATTTACTTTGCATTCTCTATTTTATACGGGTGATCATCACAAGTCTGATTTTCATTATTAATGCTTTGTCAATTCCCTGGTTTGTCCATCTTCACCTTCAGTAGTTAGTTTAGTTATATAGTCAATGAAAAAAGCTTTGTAAACACCATGTCCTCATTTCCCATATGTATTTAATTGGATTGCTTTTTATGCTTCCTTTGCTTCCCATATGTACTTAGAGGATACTATCTGAAGCTGTTTATTACACTTCTTTTTTAAGATTTTATTTATTTATTTATTCATTATTTATTTATTTATTTATTTATTTATATTTTAGGGAGGGGGAAGGGAGGAAGAAAGAGAGAGAGAGAAACATCAATGTGAGACAGAAATGTTCATCAGTTGCCTTTGCTACTTCCCCAGACCAGTGACTGAACCCATGACCGAGGCAGGTGTCCTCACCAGGAATCGAAACAGCAACCTTTCTGTTTATAGGATGACATCCAACCAACTGAGCCACACTAGCCACAGCAACATTAGATATCTTAATAAATGCATTCCTTAGGTCATTTGTTCCCAGGAAGTTTTACTTGGATAAACAAAGTCCCTGACAAATGTATGAACCCACATTTTTTTTAAATGAATGAAGCTAGATTTTGAAGATTGAGTAAACATTAGAAGAGGAGACACAAAATGCAAGGAACTTTAAAAGTAGTATTGCACAATGAAAGACTTGCGAAAAGAATGAGAACATACAATTCTTATTATTTTGATACATGGGAAGTTGCTAAGTAAATGGTTGCATGAAAATAGTTAGTTGTCTCCAAACATCAATTATCTTTTCAGGTCATAATTAGATTGTTTTTATTCAACGTAGGGTTGCTCATGAGAAAGACTCTATTTCCCAGTGTCCTAGCAACAGAGAGATTGATCTCACAAGGTGGGAATGTCAGGTGGAAATTTTATTAAACTCCTTGTCAAAGACAAATTGTATCAAACAAACTTAAACAGGTAAAGACTTTATTCAAGACTGTTGCAATAGGGGAGAGACATTGAACTCAACTCTTTAGGAATGAAAGTCAGGAGCATGTTTAAACAATGGAGTGAGTAGTAGAAATCTTTTAGAGGACAGGACATTAGTGGGGGTAGGTCGATCATCACAATGTGTTGATCATACTGGGTTGTTCCTGAGTTTGTAAGTGTTTTTCTCTGTGAATAGGCTACCTGTGTTCCCTAACTGGTGTTCATCTCAGTTAGGGTAATCCACTCCCTCAGAAACTGGGATTCACTATCTTTCTTGATGATTACATTTCAAACAGATGGTTCTAGGTCCTTGAGGAAGGCAATCCTGGATTGTAAACTTCACTAGGCTATGAGATTTATATATATTTAAGGGGGCCGAGGGAGAATTTGCAATTACAAGTTTTCTAAAGGAAATGCTCTAACCAAAGAGAGGTTAGGGACCTACAGTCAGGAAGAAGCTTATCCAAATTTTAATAAAATAGAGAGAAACATGAAGATAGTCTTGGTCATTACTTAACAACAACCACAAATGTATGACAACCAAATGCTCTTTATTATACTTCTTACTCATTAGTCCATCCTAATAACTGGAATGTAGATTTGTTGGACTAAGAAAATAAGAGCTATATTTTGTGGATAGCAGCGCAGGGAACAGAAGAGATTCCGGTCCGGGGAGACTTCGTGGAGCAGGGAATGCCATAGCAGCCCTGGACTGTACGCTGCTAGGTATTTTCAATATTGCAACCATGTGGAGATTTTGATCTACATGTTTCTCTCAACAGAGCTCAATCCCAACTTTTACTCCTTGTTTGTTGAATTGCTATGAATCCACATGGATTCCAAAATAGCTCTCTGTTTTTCATTAACACATGAGTTCTCTTTATGTGAAAATTTCTACTTTTATTTGCTCTCTAGTCTCATTTAGTATCTCTCCAATAAAATATTTTACACTCTCCTACTAAATTTGAAGCATGTCTGATACTTGGAACACCTTTCATAGGATAACATGCTAATTATCACATTTACTCTCAAGTAATATTTGTTTGAACAATTATCTTTTGTAATAACATTTTCATTTTAGAATTATGCAGACATTCTAATATATGTTTTTGCATGAATGTAGGACTTTGTAAGAGGACATTGAGTTTTAGAATATGTGATTGCCTTTGACATCATATTATTTTAAAAACTGAAACAAAAATATACGGACTAGCACAAAAGAAAACACATGATATTTAGTACTAATTGGTTTGATTATTCAGTGATTTGGAATAATATCAAAGTAAAGCCAAAAAAGGATATAAAATAATTTTAAAACTTTAAATACTTTTGAAGTTGTATAGCTCAGCTTTTCTGTCCTCCTTTCTTCAAATAAAATTTTAGTCAATTCAGAATAGAGACAACCTCAAGTTTAAAAACAATGGCCTTTCAACCTCAAATGAATAGAAAATTTTCTCATTTTTATTGTAGGTATTTTACTGACAGCTTTAGAGCCAATATATAAATAATGTAAAAACCCAGTGAATAAATGTGGTCCACAATAAATATTAAACAACAAGATAATAACAACAATAATTTTTTCACTGAGGACAGCTTTTACATTTTTGATTCATGTAAACTACTAGCTGGAAAACTTAATAGAGTATTGATTGCATATAAAGACTCTAAATAACAATAAAGAGGTCCTCACAAATAAAAAACATCACATGAGAGTTTCTAATTAAAATTATAATTTATTATTATAAAAATAAATGTTATTACTATAATTTGTGATCACTATACCTGAATAACTAACTCTGTGATCAATAAGTATATTTTTACCATTCAGAATGATTTTATCTTTTAAATTTTCTATCAATTTTCTTTTTTTAAATTTATTTTAATTGTTGTTCTTGTACAGTTTTCTGTCTTTTACTCCCATCCCAGCTCACCGCCCCAGCCCTCCCTACCTCTCTCCCATTTCCACCCCCCTAGTTTTTATCCATGTGTCCTTTATACTTGTTCCTGTAAACCCTTCCCCTTTTCCCCTGATTTCCCCTCCCCTCTCCCCTCTGGTGATTGTCAGTTTTTTTCTCAATTTCAGTGTCTTTGGTTATATTTTGCTTGTTTGTTTGTTTTGTTGGTTAGGTTCTTGTTAAAGGTGAGATCATATGATATTTGTCTTTCACTTCCTGGTTTATTTCACTTAGCATAATGCTCTACAGTTCCATCCATGCTGTTGCAAAAGGTAGGAGCTCCTTCTTTCTTTCTGCTGCATAAAATTCCATTGTGTAAATGTACCATAGTTTTTTGATCCATTCATTTACTGATGGGCACCTGGGTTGTTGCCAACACTTGGCTATTATAAATTGTGCTGCTATGAACATAGGGGTGCATAGGTTCTTTTGGATTGGTATTTCAGGGTTACTAGGATATAATCCTAGTAGTGGGATTGCTGGGTCAAAAGGTATATCCATTTTTATTTTTCTTAGAAAATTCCATACTGCTTTCCATAGTGGTTGTACCAGTCTGCAGTCCCACCAACAGTGCACGAGGGTCCCCTTTTCTCCACAGCCTCTCCAACACTTGTTGTTTGTTGCTTTGTTTATGATGGCCATTCTGACTGGTGTGAAGTGGTATCTCATTGTGGTTTTAATTTGCATCTCTCTGATAGCTAGCGATATTGAGTACCTTTTCATGTGTCTATGGATCATCTCTATGTCCTCCTTGGAGAAGTGTCTATTCAAGTCCTTTTCCCATTTTTTAATTGGGTTGCTTGTCTTTGTAGAAAAGCAAGCAAAATGTCGTGTACGCTCTTTATATATTTTGGAGATTAAAACCTTGTCTGAGGTATCATTGGCAAATATGTTTTCCCATACAGTTGGTTCTCTTGTTATTTTAATACTGTTTTCTTTAGCCATGCAGAAGCATTTTATTTTGATGAGATCCCATTTGTTTATTCTTTCTTTTATGTCCCTTGCTTTAGGGGACATATCAGTAAAAATGTTGCAACATGAAATATCTGAGATTTTCCTGCCTATGTTCTCCTCTAGGACTTTAATGGTGTCATTGCTTATATTTAAATCTTTTATCCACTTTGAATTTATTTTTGTGTATGGTGTAAGTTGGTGCTCAAGTTTCATTTTTTTGCACATAGCTGTCCAGTTCTCCCAATACTACTTGTTGAAGAGGCTATTTTTATTCCATTTCATATTGCTGCCCCCTTTGTCAAATATTAATTGACCATAGAGACTTGTGTTTATTTCTGGCCCTCTGTTCTGTTCCATTGGTCCATGTGCCTGTTTTTATGCCAGTATCAGGCTGTTTTGATTACAGTGGCCTTGTAATACAGTTTTGTATCAGGTATTGTGATTCCTCCTACTTTGCTCTTCTTTCTCAAAATTGCTGCAGCTATTCAGGGTTGTTAATGGTTCCATATACATTTTTGAAGTGTTTGTTCTATGTCTGTGAAATATGCCACTGGTACTTTAACAGGTATTGCATTGAATCTGTAAATTGCTTTGGGTAGTACGGACATTTTGATGATGTTGATTCTTCCAGTCCATGAACACGGTATATGTTTCCATTTGTTTGTGCCTTCCTTGATTTCTTTCTTCAGTGTTGTGTAGTTTTCTGCATACAGGTCTTTTACCTCTTTGGTTAGGTTTATTCCTAGGTATTTTTATTTTTATTTTTGCTATAATGAATGGGATTTTTTTCTTGATTTCTGCTTCTGCTGTTTCATTGTTGGTATACAAAAATGCCTTTGATTTCTGGATATTGAATTTGTATCTTGCTATTTGGCCAAATTCATTTATTAGGTCAAGCAGCTTTTTGGCCGAGTCTGCAGGATTTTTTATGTACAGTATCATGTCATCTGCAAACAATGATAGTTTGGTTTCCTCTTTTCCAATTTGGATGTCTTTTATTTCCTTTTCTTGTCTAATCACTGTGTCTAAGATTTCCAATACTATATTGAATAGAAGTGGTGAAAGTGGACAACCTTGTCTTATTCCTGATCTTAGTGGAAAAGATTTTAGTTTTGCCTGTTGAGTATGATGTTGGCTGTAGGCCTCTCATATATTGCCTTTATTATGTTGAGGAATGCTTCCTCTATTCCCACTTTGCTGAGTGTTTTTATCATAAATGGGTGCTGTACTTTATCACATGCTTTTTCTGCATCTATTGATATGATCGTGTGATTTTTGTCTTTGCTTTTGTTTATGTGATGTATTACATTTACTGACTTGCAAATATTGAACCATCCTTGCATCCCAGGGAGGAATCACACTTGGTCATGGTGTTTGATCTTTTTAATGTATTGTTGGATGTGGTTTGCCAATATTTTGTCAAGGATTTTAGCATCTATGTTCATCAGCGATATTGGCCTGGAGATTTTCTTTCTTTGTTGTGTTTTTATCTGGTTATGGGTTAGGATGATGCTGGCTTCATAAAAAGTGTTTGGGAGTCTTCCATCATTTTGGATTTTTTGAATAGTCTGTGAAGGATAGGGATTGTTAGCTCTTCCTTAAATGCTTTGTAGAATTCTCCTGTGAAACCATCTGGTCCTGGGCATTTGTGTGTCAGGAGTTTTTTGATTACTGCTTCTATTTCATCTGCTGTTATTGGTCTGTTCAGGCTTTCTGCTTCTTCTTCTTCACTGAGTTTTGGAAGATTATATTTTTCTAGAAACTTGTCCATTTCACCCAAGTTTTCAAATTTCTTGGCATACAGTTCTTCATAGTAATTTCTTACAATCCTTTGTATTTCTGTGGTGTCAGTTGTAATCTCTCCTCTTTCATTCCTGATTATGTTTATTTGGGTCCTCTCTCTTTTTTTCTTGATGAGCCTGCTTAAAGGCTTGTCAATTTTGTTTATCTTTTCAATGAACCAGCTCCTGGATTCATTGATCCTCAGAATTGTGCTTTTAGTCTCTATGTCATTTAATTCTGCTCTGATCTTGGTTATTTCCTTCCTTCTACTTGCTCTTGGCCATCTTTGTTGTTGTTCCTCAAGTTCTTGTAGGCGTAGGGTTAGGTTGTTTGTTTGAAATGTTTCTATCTTTTTTTAAGTAGGCCTGTATTGCTAGGAACTTTCCTCTAAGGACCTCCTTTGCTGTGTCCCATAAGTTTTGGGTTGTTGTGAGTTCATTTTCATTTGTTTCCAGAAACCTTTTGATTTCTTCCCTAATTTCATTCTTGACCCATTCATTGTTTAATAGCATGCTCTTCAATCTCTATGATTTTGAGTGTTTTGGGTTTTTCCCCTTGGGGTTGGTTTCTAGTTTCGGTCCCTTGTGGTTGGAGGAAATGCTTGGTATGATTTCAATTTTCCTGAATTTGTTGAGGCTTGTTTTGTGTCCTATCATGTGGTCTATCTTTGAAAATGTTCCATGTGCATTTGAAAGGGATGTGTATTTAGTTTCTTTGGGATGAAGGGCTCTATATATATCAGTTAAGTCCATTTCTTCTAGAGTGTTGTTCAATGCCACAATATCCTTGTTGATAATTTTGTTTAGAAGATCTGTTCATTTTTGACAGTGGGGTGTTAAAATCCCCTACTATGATTGTGTTGCTGTCAATTTCTTTCTTGAAGTCTTCTAAGGTTTTCTTTATGTATTTTGGGTGCATATATATTTATGATGTTTATGTCTTCTTGGTGGATTCTTCCATTGAGTATTATGAAGTGACCTTCTGGGTTTCTCTTTATGGTTCTTCTTTTGAAGTCTATTTTTTCTGCTATGAGTATTGCTACCCTGGCTTTTTTTTTCCTGTCCATTTGCTTGGAAAATTTGTTTCCAGCCCTTCACTTTGAGTCTGTGTAGGTCTTTTTTCCTAAGTTGGGTCTCTTGTAGGCAGCATATGTGTGGGTCATGCTTTCTTATGCATTCAGCTATTCTAGGTCTTTTGATTGGAACATTTAATCCATTTACATTTAAGGTCATTATTGATAGCTACTGATTCATTGCCATTTTCGTACCTATCTATGCCCCCCCCTCTTTTCCTCCCTTTCCTTAAAGCAGTCCCTTTAGCATCTCTTGAAGAACTAGTTTGGTAGATGTGTATTCTTTTAGACTTCTTTTATCTGGGAAACTCCTTATTTGGCCTTCTATCTTGATTGAAAGCCTTGCTGGGTAAAGTAGTCTTGGTTGCAGGTCTTTGGTTCTCATTACTTGGAATATTTCTTGCCATTCTCTTCTGGCTTAGAGCATGTCCATTGATAAGTCAGCTGCTAACCTTATCTGGGCTCCCTTGTATTACTTCCTTTTTCTCTCTTGCTGCCTTTAAGATTCTCTCTTTGTCTTGGAATTTTACCATTTTAATTATGATGTGTCTTGAAGTGGGTCTCTTTGGATTCCTCTTGATTGGGACTCTCTGTGTTTCCTGGATTTGTGTGGCTTTTTCTCTCATCAAATTAGGGAAGCTTTCAATTATTACTTTTCAAATAGGTTTTCTATCCCTTGCTCTTCTTCTTCTCCTTCTGGAATCCCTATTATACGGATATTATTACATTTCATATTGTCTTGCATTTCTCTTAATCCCTCTTCATTCTTTCTGAGCCTCTTTTTCTTTTCTTGCTCTTTCTGGGTGTTTGTTTTTCTACTTGGTCCTCCAACTCACTGATCCGATCTTCTTCTTCATCGATTCTGCTTTTCATTCCTTCTACTGTGTTCTTCAGTTCAGAAATTGTGTTCTTCATTTCCTCTTGGCCCTTGTTGATAGTTTCTATTTCCTTTTTCATGTTGATATAGTTTGCAGTGAGTTCATCATAGCTTCCTTTTAGTTTCTGGTAGCTCTTTGAGAGCTCTTGGAGCTTCCTGACAACCTTTGCTTTGAACTCAAAATCTGATAGTTGAGTTGCCTCCATTTCATTTAGCATTCTTTCTGGGTCTTCTTCCTTTTCTTTCATTTGGGGATTGTTTCTTTGTCTTCCCATTGTTTGTGAGACTCTTCTTGTTTGCCTCAGCTTCTTAAATTGATCTGTTCTGTCTCCCTGGGTTTATGGTATGAACTTCTGTGGTAGAATACCTGTGAGATTCAGTGGTGCAGTCTCCTTCAGGTACCCTGGTGTTCACAGCTTCCATTGTTTCAGCTGTTGGGATGCTCCCTTTTTGGGTCCACCACTGTTTTTTTCACAGTTCCAGTTTTTTTTTTTGGTCTCACCTAGGGTCATTGGTGTGAGCTCTGAGTCTTCCACAAAGCCCCCTCCTCTGGTCACAGGGCTGCCAGTTGCAGATCTGCCTCTGGTCCCAGTCTCAGGGCTGCCCAGGTCACAGAGCCTCCCATGGTCACAGGGCCACCCCCAGTCACAGACTCACCCCCAGTCCTGGTCCCAGGGCTACCTCGGGTCACAGGGCCACTCTTGGTCACAGGACTTCTTTTGAATCCAGGGCCTTCTCCGGTCATAGGGCATCCTCTGGTTGCAGAGCCGTCCCCTGGTCACAGGGCCTCCTCCAGTTGCCGGTCTGGGTGAATCGCTGTTGGACTTCCGCACAATTCAATCTTCCTTCTGTCCTGGTTGGATTTTCTTTTTTTGGTTCTATATTCTTGTAGTAAGTAATCTTGGCTGTGAGAGGAGGCACAACGTGTCCAGCTATGCCTCCATCTTGGCCAGATGTCCTGTGATCAATAAGTATTGACTATTAGAACTGACTCTGTTGTAATTTTTTCAAGCATGCAAACCAGGACACTGTTATAAGCACCAAAATTATGTTTCTTTAAACAATGTATTCTGTTAGCAAAAATAAATATAGTATTAAAATGAAACCAATTGGTTTATGTGGAATTAAATTTAAGTTGTGACATGTATTAGCATATCCAAGAGTAAATTTATATATTCAAATACATTTAGAGAAGTAGGATGGAAAAATTTGCTTGAAAAGTGGTATCTTGAAATTGAAAACACGTTGTTTTATTTTTTTAGGTGTATACAATTGTGTATAGTAGGTTTTTATTAAATTTAATGTGGTGACATTGGTTAATATCATTATATAGGTTTCCAGAATACATTTCTATGATGCATGATCAGTACGTTGCATTGTGTACCCACCACCCAAAGTCAAATCATCATTGTCACATTTTAGATATATTCTTGGTTAGTAATTAAAAAAAGAACAACCACTTCCTATTGTGAAATAATGATCAAAATTTAGACAATCACCTTTATCTTCAATCCCACTATGAAGTTTATCCATTTGTAAATGAAAAAACTATTTTAATTGTATCCATATCACTAATTTTATCACAAATATTTATTGAGTACTCCCATTGTGCTGAGCATGTTCTAATGTGCTTAGAATCCTATGTCTGTCTACTGTCTTAGAACTCAGGACTGGGAAAAGAGCAGAGAATGGTTTAACAGGTGCTGCCTTCAACCTCTCATAGACCAGATTTCAAATATCAGGGACACTGCGTGGATTTTTGTTACTGGAGGGAATAGTTCCTTCTGTAGTGTCACGGGAAAAGAATTTCAGTGATACTCATGTAGGAGGACTTTTAAGAGAGTTGCAAGATTTATCTCAGAGAGACAGAAGTGGCAGGCTACAGGGTATCAGCTGTGTGGGCTCAGAAAAGGAAGCTGCAGAGGCAAAAGGAGAGAGTCCTCTCCAACTTCTCATGCTCCCCTGGTTGCAAGTCATGTGGGGACTCTTTGAAGGCAAAAAAGTATGTGCCCAGGGGGAAAAAAATTCCCAGGCCTTTTCCAAGGAAGGCATGCTAGGTTCTTTGTCTGGCTTCCGTATATTTCCTTGGGTTTGGGAAAGAACAGGCTTTCTTTCAAACTACCCAATCTCTTTCCTGGCTTTTTTCAGGCTTGTGCTTGACTAACTGCTTACTCTAACACTTTGTTGTCTAACTCTGATGTGTCTGCTTCTTCTTTAATATGAAGATAATAATAACTAATTTGCCAGGTTATTGTAAGGGGTAAATAAGATGATATGAAAACTGCTGTATTAAATTCCACAGTATAGACTCAACAGATGACAGCCTCCAATAATTAAATAGTAATGAAGTAATAATTATAAACTATTGTGAACATTAACAAGTATGTTATCGATGGTTGAGATTTCAAGTGATCAAAATGCTTGAACACCCACTTTGAATGGTTCTTGTCTCGTTTTAATACAGAACGTGAGCCACATTCCACATTCATGAGACATTTACATGTTGCATTGCATGTGTCCACAAGTATTTCCTGAGGAGGGGCCCCATGACAGCACCCAGCACGGCCCCTGGGAATCCAGTGTAGGCATCCTTGTCTGCGACAGCCTCACATGCGGAGCACGCCTCTGTTGCTCCCAGCAAGTGTCACTGCACTAGCTTAGCTCTGACTACTCCGAATGTTACCACACAGTAATTGTTCTACTCTTGATACATGATTTTTCTCAAAATCATGTTCTCAGAGGATTCCAACTACTGGGATCCTTTAGATGCCAAAAACTTTACGGTGGTTTGTGGCTTAATTGAAGAAACTATCACTTTGCATTTAGACTGTGTTCCGTTCGAAAATAATCAAAATCTTGCTACTTGTGCATTTAAGTTTTAGAATTATCAGTGAATCACTTCTTCTAATTTACAATTATAACCCTCTTCTCACCCCCTCTTTATCTTATATGGCTGACTTCACAAATGATATTTATGATTATTGTTTTTCTCTTCTAATTTTATCAGTTGTATGCACTTAATGGCATTACTTCTTGAATATGTATTCTCAAAGTAGCATTGGGTGAATAGTCCCATGGTCTCTGCTAACAAAATATGCAAAGGCACTGTGTTATCCCACTTTAAGGAGTATTACCTATCACACCATTTAAATTTTGAGACAGTGTGTATATGATTTGTTTGTAGTTTTCAAAGACTATTGCAGAGAACATTAGACCCACAAGATGCTCAATTAGAAAGCAAAATCTATGAAGATAGGTAGTTTGGTCTGTTTTGTTCCTTGCTATGCTTCTAGTGAATAGAACAATGCCTGGTATTTGGAGAACACTAAAGAAAAATTTGGCTAAGTGAGTGAATGAATGAATGAGAAAAAAGGGAAATTATTGAAGAAATACTGAAAACTCTGTCCTAATCTTAGAAGTTTAGAATATATATTAATATTTTAAAAGCTGTGAGGAATCTTACATCAAATAAAAAATCTTACATCAAATAAAACCACTTACCTAAATTTGTATACTCAATTTTCTACAGAAACTTTTCAACACCTGTAAAAATCAATTGGAATATGTGTGTCAATGAATATTTTGAAAAGTCAAATTGTGCATACAATTTAATTTACATAATTTACAAATCTAATTGAGTAAAATTTATTTTAAAAATACTGTTAATATTGTGTTATTGTCATTTATAGTGCCACACTTCAAATAGTAATGCATTCTTATCCTGAAAAATCAATGCTTTAAATGGATGGAATGATTTGCTTTCTCTGATTACTTTCCTGTCATCCTTACTTTAAACTAACAAGAAAGTCTGAATTTATTTATTTATGACTCCAATTTAACTTATCCAGTGTTAATTGCTTGGTTGTTTCCTTTTCAAGGAATGTTTTCTGTTTCCGCAAAGAGACCTATTAATGTTTGTTTAATATTCACTTTGCCAAAGGCTTCTCTGCTTAGTAACCTCAGAAGAGCTAGTTGTAGGCACATCACACTTCTGAGACACCATTTAAAGAGCAGGTCTTGGCCCTGCCTTGTGTAGCTCAGTGGATTGAGTGCCAGCCTGTGAACCAAAGGGTCACAAGTTCCATTCCCCATCAGGTCACATGCCTGACTTGCAGGCCAGGTCAGGTCCCCAGTGGGGGGACACATGAGAGGCAACCACACATTGATGTTTCTCTCCCTCACTTTCTCGCTCCCTTTCCCTCTGTCTAAAATAAATAAATAATTTCTTTAAAAAATGAAAAAGCAGGTCCTGGCTCCTAGTTCCCTTGCTGTTCTTTTTCTTATTTCTGTGAACTAACCTGGAAATGTTACACACAAATTGACATTGACTAACTACTTTGTTAGGCTTGATAATGAACTGCAAAAGCGAGGCACGATCTCTAATTCAACTGTGTCCACCTAGCAAAAAAGAAAATTCAATGATCCAACAGAGACAGAACATCAAACACTCAGAAAAATCAATTCACTTAAAAATTAACACTATGCTGTCTGTCAAGCAAATCTTCACTGTATTCTGAGAAAAGACAATATTGTACAATACTTTGCAAATGCTAAAGTATTTAGCATAATAAAGAAATTGGTACATTGACAAATTAAGTGAATAATGTTTCTTTTTATATTTTATGTCTTTGTTTTCCTTTGTCTTGGTTTCTTATTAAAATTTGTAATGAGAGTAATGAGCACAGCAAGGGATAAATGATTTACTTCAATGATTAAACAAAGATTTCAAAGCCAATCAAAACTTATTTTTAAATTAATAATATTTTCTCAATAATTTACCAAGAAATTTCATCATATGTATAAAGTTCAAGTGCATTGATTATGTGGACTGACATAAATAGGATGCTTACAAAGATTAAGTCTTGAATATGAACAGATTTCTTCAAGCCTTGCTTTTCATAGAGAAATGGGAGCATTAAATCGTTAGTGACTGAATGGATTATGCTAATTAACTTGTGTGGATTTCTTTAAAAATGTAATGACATAATTTTTATTCTATAGTTTATGGTTTATATATTTTGTCATAACTGGGTTTTTGAATTATATTAATAACACAATGTAATAAATTAATAGCATCTACCAATTTACTTGTCTTTATTATTAAATCAATTTTCATTGATTCTCTTAAGCATTATTTCTACAATATATAATAATGTATAGGATGCTAGCTGAAAGGGAGTTATACCAATATAAAATACATCATATACAACCTAACCAATTATTCTACATTTATTTGTGCCTCTTGGTATAGAAGTCAATTTATAGAAATGTCATTGAAATGATTCACTGTAAAACAATTTACTCCAAATATTATCTTCATTTGATAATATAGGTAACTAATTTTTTCACAATATTTAATTATTGAATATACAATGCCAAAATACTAGACTTAGCTAATGTCTCAAAATTAGATATTTATATATAGTTATAGTGCTATTTATAGCAATATTTTGCCTTTAGAAACCTGTTTTTAGACTGCATATCTTTAATTCAGTGGCTTTTAGTTAGTCAGATACTATTGGTGATGTTTAATCCAGTAGTTTATACTGGTAAAGTTGGACAATATTTTGAAATGTGCTAAAATCTTGGGCAATTATAAAAATTAGAAATTATTATAATTTCAAGAGTTAATATTTTGGCTCATATTGCATAATACTTATTGTTAATGACTTATTTTAACGTTCTCATTTAACAAAGGACAGCCATAGACATTAACATATAGTTTTCAAGCCTTTGAGATTTTTGGTAAATGCTTTCTATGCACTTCACAAACAAAATGTTTGAAATTTGCCTTGTGTGTCACTCAAAAGGGAATGAATGCACTGCTTTCTTCATAACTGGGAAGACTTCAAACATTCACGGAATCTGAAAAGATTCAGCTAGGGACCTTTTTTCCTCTGAAAGAATAATATTTTTAATATAATTAGAAATATAATAAAATAATTTTCTTCCAAAATAATACACACATACATTATGAGACTTTTCTACCAGCATGTAACAAATATTAAAAACTAGGGGGTGACAACACTGTCCATGTGTTAATTCACAATTTTTGTGAGTAGGGGTCTGAGCCAAACGAACTGGATCCTCTTCTGAATTCTCACCAGGCTGAAGTTAAATATTAGCTGAAGCAGAGATTACCATTTGGAGCTTGAGTCATCTTCTAAACTCATTCAGGTTACTGGCAGAGTCCAGTTCCTTATGGTTGTGTGCCTGTGGGCTGTCCAATTGGGGCCATTCTCAGCTCCCAGGTGACATCCTCAGGTCCTCAATGGGTGGCCTCCTTCACTGCTCCCTCAGGCTAAAATTGTCCTGAGTTCAGGAAGATCCAGACCTTCTAAAGGGCACACTTGATCAGAATAAGCCCACTTAGATAATATTCCTTTCAATGAACTCAAAGTCAGTTGATCATAACCTAATCAGGTGAGCCATATTCCATCATGTCCACAAACTATTCTTGATCTTAAGAGAAAAGTACTATACAGAGCAGGACAGAAGGGGTTAGGCAACTGGAGGCAATCTTAAAATTCTGCTTATCTTAATACACATGACATCATAAGTCATGAAATGAAGTCTTCACCCTGCTTGTTGGTTATAGTTTGCTTGAATTTATCCTGAGAGATACATTTACATTGGCAGTTAGATCTTTTTTCAGTTTTCATAAACAGCAGCCATAGCAATCTTCTGAAAATGTGTACCAAATCACTATATTTCTTCTCCCACTCAACCACTACTGTGGCTTCTTCCCTTTTATGACAAATAAAGCCAAGCCACTGTGAAAGATTAAGCAGCCCCTGTCATAGCAGCACCTTCTCACACGAGGATCCCCCTGCTCTTACCTCTCCAGTCGCTCTGGACTGCGAGGAGAGGACTTCCACCATTCGGCACCGCACACGCCACTCTCGATCCTGGGCATGCCCTTCCTTCTCTGTTCTCGTACGTTATGTTCATCCTTTGTTAAGCAATATCAGTGTCTCAGAGAATCTTTCTTTGATATCATACAGTCAAATGCCATTGGTAGCCCTTTCACAGTTGTAATTTTCTGTTTGTGATATAATATTTTTGCCACTAGATTCTGGGTTCCATGAGGGAAGCATCCATCCATAGTTATATTTATTATATCCTTAGATCTTAAATGTTTCGTATGAATTAAACAATGAATTAGTGAAATAATATAGAATGTTAAGAAAGTATCAAAAAATTAAAAAATCTTTCCAGCAAACCTCTAATTTTAATTTTTTAGACATTTATTAATTGATTTTAGTATAACCATAATGCAAGTAGATAATTCTTCTGAATTTCTCTGTTTCTCTGTATATGTCAGGACTTACTTCACAAGAAAGTAATTACAGGCTATAATACAGATAATTATCATATCATTTGCTGGACATATTTTAGTACAGTAAAAATTCGCCTCCTGAAGCAGAATTTGCTTACTCTCTAGGGTAATGATAAACTCAGACATACCTTACTTTGGGAGACATTTGATTTAATTACAGGGTAATAAAGCTTGAGACTTTCTCCTCCTCGTATCAAGAAAAGATTTTTTGACCTCCCAGATTAAAAATAAAGTCTGTTCCTTTCCTCAGCAGGGAGAATGGATAAATGTGATGGTGTTTAGAGGTGGTGCCTTTGGGATGTGATTAGGTCCTGGGGGTGGAGCCCTGGTGAATGAGATTGGTGCCCTGTGTAAAGAACACCAGGGAGCTCCCTCTAAGCATCTGTCATGTGAAGACATCGGTAAAAGTTACAGCTGCCCAGGAACACGGACGTGGGTCCTCACTTCATACTGATTCTGCTGGTGCCTTGGTCTGGCATTTTTCAGCCTCCAGCATATGAGCAATAAATTTCTGTTCTTTATAAGCCATGCAGTCAATTTATTTCTATAACAGCAGTCAGAATGGACTAAGACACCGTGCCACCAAGTGAGATCGAGGCTCAGCTGGCCCTAAAATGCTGCCATGGCTGGTGTTGGTGTAATTTGAGGTCCGTTTTCTGATACAGCATTTTAGCATTTCTCTCAGAATATACACCGAACTGTGTAGACTAGCTTGGTAACTTGAAGAATCCTCTGACTTGTATACCATAAAATATTTTGGGGCACACTTCCGGACAACATATATGGCATTAAACAGTCTACAAAACAGACTGAAATATTTGTTTTCAAAATATAATTAATAACATCTCTCTGAATGGTATACTTAATATTTAAATATTTTTTCAAGATAATTGTGTCTGTGGCTGTTAGTTTTTGGTACTATCCAAAAAAGTAGGCAACCCTTTATACCTGGTGTAAAAATCAACAAGTTGCAGTTAACTTGAAAGGACATAAACTACAACATGTATATAATAATCAGGTGTATATGCAGTGACTTCTACCACAAATTTTAGGATCCTTGGACTACTTTCAATTATGACTAGCTGCCTGTAAATTTGGGGGTATCTATTAACCCTTCTAATGGGGTACTTTGCTAAGTTGGCTCATAAAATCCAGAAAAGTGTTATACGGAGAATTCTTACTTAATGTCATCAGTAGTTCTGCAACTTCAAGTAAAACAGTGTAATTAACCAATTTTACCTAGATTAATTGATACAAATAAGAATTAAGTTCCTGTGCTCTCTCACCAACATTAAAATTAAACAACATTGAATGAAATGATGTTATTCAATGGCATGCTGTTCTTATCATTTCAGTTTCATTTTAGCAGAAAGATACAAATAACAGCAGCCAAAGGGGAAGACTTGGGGGTACCGGTCTGGGAGGCAACGAGAGGCAAACCTTCTGTTTTCCCCAGGGATATGTTACTCACTTGGTACGTTGATATGTGGCAATGTGCAGAGTGTTGCCAACCTTGGAAGTTCACCCAAGCTTTAGTGTAAAGAGTTTTTATTGGGATTTCATCAAGTAGACATGATTGATTGAATCATTGGCTAAGTGAGTGAACTCAATTTTCAGCTATCAACTGTCTCAAGGGACAAACTGACCCTTTAATTACATGATTGCCGTTTTTTGGTATGACCACCATATTGTGTAGGCTGGTTAGCATGAACTGTGTAAGGGTCACCATGAGTCACCTTATTAGTAGGAGTCTGAGGAGTGTATCATGAACATCAGAGATACTCCTACCGATGTGGAATTCCAAGGATTTAGAGTTTATCTCCCATAAACGAGGGACATGGGGCAGCCAATTTTAAAAAATGTACTTTTAGTATTTTTTCTATTACCATTTAGTCCCCATATTTTTCCTCCTGCCTGAAATCATCACACTGTTGTCTGTGTCTATTAGTCATTTTTACTTTTTGCTCAAACTCTCTACCCCCTAAGCTCTTCTCCCCACTAGAAGGCATTCTGCTCTCTTTGAGTCTGTCTCTAGTTTGCTTGTTAGTTCAATTTGTTCATTAGATTACTTATATGAGAAAAATCATATGGCATTTGTCTTTTATGACTGGCTTATTTCACTTGGCATAATGTTCTTTAGGTCTATCCATACTGTCATAAAGGGTAAATTTATCTTATTTTTTACAGCTGAATAATATTCCATTGTGTAAATGTCCCACAGTTATTTTTATCCACTCATATTCTGATGGACACTTGGGCTGCTTCTATATCCTGGTGATTGTAAGTAATGCTGCAATGAACATAGGGTTGTTTATGCTCTTTGAATTAATGTTTTAGTTTCCTTTGGATATATTCCCAGAAATTGAATCATTCATTCAAAAGACAGGCACATTTTTAATTTTTTGAGGTACTTCCATACTGCTTTCCACAGTGACTGCACCAATCTGCATTCCCACCAACAATGCAAAAGAACTCTCTCTTTTTTCCACATCTTCTCCTCTCCAGCACTTGTTTGTTGATTTATTGATAGTAGCCAACCTGATAGATATGAGATGATATCCCATTGTGGTTTCAATTGCATGTCTCTGATGATTAGTGATGTTAAGCAATTTTTCACATGTCTATTAGCCATCTATATGTCTTCTTTGGAGAAGTATCTATTCATGTCCTTTGCTCACTTTTTAAACAGAGTTGTTTGGTTTTTTGGTGTTGAGTTTTCCAAGTTCTTTATAAATTTTGGATATCAATACTTTATCAGATGTATTATGTGTTTGTTCTCCCATATGTTTCTTAAGCTCTCCTCATTTTCTTAAATTCTGGTTTGTTTGGAGGTTTTTTACTGTTTTTTTTTTTTTTTTTTTTTTTTTTTTTTTTTTTTTTTTTTTTTTTTTTTTTTTTTTTTTTTTTTTTTTTTTTTTTTTTTTTTTTTTTTTTTTTTTTTTTTTTTTTTTTTTTTTTTTTTTTTTTTTTTTTTTTTTTTTTTTTTTTTTTTTTTTCTGCTCTACCTGGGTGTTTTTTCTATGTTGTCTTCCAAATCACAGATTCAACCCTCTGCTTCATCTAACCTACTGTTTATTCCTTCCAGTGTATTATTTGTTTCAGATATTGCATTCTTTATTTATGACTGGTTCTTTTTTATGGTCTCCATGTCTTTTTTCATGCTGTTGAGTGTCCTTATAATCATTACTCTAGACTCTTTATCTGACAAATTGCTTGCCTCCACTTCATGTAGTTCTTCTTCTGGAGAATTGCCTTGTTCTTTCATTTGGAGCCTGTTTCTCTGTATCCCCATTTTGGCAGTCTCTTTGTGTTTGTTTCTTTGTATTAAGTAGATCTGCAAAAACTGTGGTGCACACCTTTGTGACTGACCTTGGGCAACCCATCTGGAGGTATCAGCGATTCATAGTATGTGGTTCCCTCTGCAGAGCCTGTTTGTGTACAGAAAGAATTAGGTTGTGCACCAAGAGCAGCTTCTACTCACACCAGGACTGGGATGGGGTCAGCTACACTTTCCTAGCTCCCAGAGATTCACCTTAGTTGTTAAGGATGTAGCCTCAAGCTGTACTCAGAGGCCTGGCTTACACTCCACAGGATTGGGCAGAATAATGTCTGCATGTGGGGCTGTTCGTTCCCTTCAGGCTGATGCCACTTGGAGAGGAGTGCCCCGCCTGAGAAAGATGGACTCTGCAGTGTGGGGAATGACTTAGCACAGGGGTAATGGCAGCTGCTCCTTCAGTTCTCTCCTCAGAGCCCCCAACCCCAGACTCTCCTCGTGCTTCTCTAGTCCACTCTGCCCTCCCTCTGTCAAAGTCCAGGGTAAGTGACTACAAATGATTTTTTTTTTTTATTATTTGCCCATTAGGGTTCTCTGTGTCTACATCCATCTCTCCCTGGCAGGCAGAAACCCTGTTGCTTTTCACAGCTGATGTTATCTGAGTTCCATTCCCACCTCTGGTGCTATAGGGTGGGGAGCCCAGCTTGAGGTTTAGACCCCACACTTCTCAGGGGGAACCCCCTCTGCCAGTGAAATATCCCTCTGGCACTTCAGCTGCCCCTGCTCCTCCTCTGAATTCCCTACCAGTCAGTCACATTGTGGTGAAGTGGTTTCTTCTGTCTGTCCGTGGTTATAAGGCTTCTCTCCAGCTAGTGTTAAGTTGGTTATTCAGGCTCATTTCTCGACAGTTTTGTTGTAATTCCAGAATGGTCCTGGGAGGAGGTTAGTATAGCTTCCACTTACTCTTCCTCCTCTGCCTTGGGTCTGGTCCAACCAATTTTTTATCACAGTGTATATATTATTAATGATAATTAAACATGTGGAATAAATAAATTTTAATAGTGTATACTTAATAAATTATTTAAAGAAATATCAACATCTTATTGAACAGGTAGAGCAAGATCTATAGACCTTAGAAGTATTTCAAGTTCTGGCCTATATGGCTCAGTTGGTTGGAGCATCGTTCCATAACTAAAAAGTTGCTGGCTCAATCTCTGGTCAGGGCACACATGTAGGTTGTGGGTGCTGTCCTTGCTCTCGACATACACAGTCCCTGGTTTGGTTACATAAGGGAGGCAATCAGTTGATGCTTCTTTCTTGCATTGATGCCTCTCTCACTCCCTTCCTCTCTCTAAAAGCAGTGAAAAAATGTCCTTGTATGAGGATTAATTTTTTAAGAAGAAGAATATCAAAATAATAATGACTAATTTTAACCAAAAATATTATTTTGTGTTTATAAAGCCAAGATAATATTATCACTTGAAATATCCAGAAGCAACACAGCTATCATTGGTTGCAACAGTGGATTATGTAACTTCTGAGGTATTAGTTTATAATTGTGGGATATAATAGTGTTGTGTGTTGCATCCATTATGAAGTTATATACAACATTGACTTCAAAATATGGTCTTTTTCTGTCCTATGTAACTCAATTAATGGAACTGAATGCCACCAGCTGAGAACCCTGGCATCAGCTTTTTTATTTCTTCTGTCTATATAGAATCTACCACCAAGCCCTTTGATGCATGCTCCAATCAGTAGCCTCAGTTCATTCACATGTGTTCATCTTGACCATCACTAACTTAATGTAAAACATATCATCTCTACCTAGACTACTGAACTACTTCTCTCTGAATTCCAAACTTGATTGAAAATATAAAGTCACAATGTGAAAAAATATGTATTTAAAACAGTAATGCCAAACTTAGAAAAATAAACATTCTATAATGTCTCATTTCTTTTGGTATATTTATATATATCACCAAATGTCCAGTCCTCATAAATATAATCTAAATAGTGCCCTGTAATATATCTTACTCCAAGGTTCTTTCTCATTCTCATTCTCTCTCTCTCTCTCTCTCTCTCTCTCTCTCTCTCTCTCTCTCTCTCTCTCTCTCCCCTCAGTCTGAGTACTGGGGAAGAAAAAGTGGTTTTGGGAGGAAAGCAAAATTTTTTATGTGACTTCTTACCAAAACTCCGAAAGGGTTAAATCTCTCTTTTTACAAGAATTTTAGTCTTTGGATATTTTACATTTAATGTGAGTATTCTGTTCTTTACAGAGGCCCATTTGGATTAGTAAATTCTACTGATAATAACTTTAGGCAACTGCAACTTATAAGTTTCATTAGGAAGAAAGCCTTCCAGGTGTGTTTAAGTTGTTAGGTTTTTGTTTTAGTCTGTCAAAGGACACATGTTATAAAACTTCACCCTGAACTATCCAAAGTGACCATGAAATCTGTCACGGCAGTTCTTAATCTGTCCCAGAAATCATATGCTTTTGTCAAGTTAAAATGATGACAGTGTATCTTCCTTTTGTCTTTTTAGTAAATGACACTATTGAGGAAATGATTGTCCAGTGATATCAAAGTCACTGAGGCAGTGAAGTGAATTTTATTACTCACATCTAATAGAGAGTGTCATTGAACTGTATTAAAATTAAATTTACATTTTATTTCTTGAAATAGAGTATAAGTAGAAACTGAACTCCAGTAATTCCAATGTTGTAAAAAAAGTAGTTACTTTTCTAGTATTTCGAACAGTTTTTGAAAGTCAAATAAACTTTAGCTAGAATTTTTTTAAGTACTCAATTAAATGTATAATCACTAGAAAGCCTTTTAAGCACAGAATTGTATCTGTGCAATGACATAGCAGGTACAGCTTGCAGTTTCAACTTCCTTCCTTATTTTTTTTAATAAGCGAAACTCCCCAAGATAGAGATTTTGTTTCAAACACTCTCATGGAGTTAGGTGGGACCATGTAACTAAATTTCAGCTAAGAGGACGAAGACAGAAATGCTTTGTCAACTGCTTGGAATTTCCTCGGGTCAGTTATCATGAGTGCTTTCTTATTTTTCTTTGTCCTCGCTGCACTCCAGCTGCCTTTACATAGTCGTGGTAAGTACTGCCCCACCTGTAACCCCAAAGAGAAAAGCAACAGTCTTAAGTGTATCGACAATTGAGTGGAAGGAGCCTGGGTGTCTGGGGACCCCAGGAAGGACAGTTCTCATACCAACTCTGTTGTGCATACACTTTCATACTTTACATGAAATAGAAATATAATATTATCATCTCTTGTTTATGATACTTTAATTTTGGTGTTCCTAGTAAAATCTGATCTCCATGGATATAGTGACATTTTTATGGGAATAAAGATATTCAGGTCAATGTAATATGCTATAAATTGTTTGTTACAGGCCCTTGACAAAGTAAGAAGTAGAAAATAAATTCTTAGAAAGTTCAGAGCAATTAACATTTGTTAGATAGTGAGGTGGCCAAGAAAGGACTAGGAGCTAGAGAAGTCCAATTAAGGGCTTTCATTTGAGGGACACTGTGCTCAGATGGGCTGGGTCCCAACGACAGCAGCCTCAAGGGAAAGGCTAGAAGGGCCTTTAAGGTGTGTAGCAGACCCCTGGGAGAGGTTGGTCACCATGCTGATCTGCCCCAGGTGTGGTGGGTGTCTGATGTGGAAAGGCTGATTCATCAGAAAGCTCCAGGGATAGAGGAGGGGCAATGGGGATTCAACTGGTTTCCAGCAGGATGTAGGTGATCATGCCTGAGTTGCTTCTGATAAAGGGAATCTCTTGTCAGATAGTTAGCTGGCAATGTTTGTATCCTTTTGTTCCAGCCTAGGCAGTGGCTGGTCCATGTTCCAGTATATTCTAACAACAGTGACATAATATTTTTACTGTATTTTACAGAATTATTTATTTTCTACAAAAAAATTTTCACAGGGATTCTTATGACAGATAATTTGAGACTGTGTAGGTAACATGTCTTGTGTATATATGTTTGTGTTTGTGTGTATAATTATTATTTTTATTAATGAATAGGTGTCTGATGGGGTACAGGTTTTACCTGGAAAGCTTAAAATTGCTAAACAGCTACAAAGGTCTTCTGTGCCTGCTCTCATTTTCTTTCTGCTTGAAAGATAATCAGGAATCCACTTGAGCTACTCTTGGAATTATAGTTCTCCCAACAAATATTTTCCAACCCCCCCCCCCCCAAAAAAATGAGAACATTCCCAATAACCTATGTGAGTCTGGAGACTCTAATAGAAATGGTGTGAATATCTCTATGTTGAAACCTTGAACCAAGGATTATTTGAGTTCATCATGAGAGTTTATAATGATATTCCCAACTGTAGGGAAATGTCTACCACTGAACAAGTTAACTTTGGTCGAGGAAACGTCAATATAAATAGTAGTTCTTGAATAATACAAATGAGTAGAGTTAAAGGTAAAACATCATTTTAGAAGTAGGGTGCTATGTTGCTGAAGGGTAGAGAGAAGAGTGCAGGGGAAGGGAGGGATGGAGGGAGGGAGGGGGAGAAAGAAGAGGGAATGACATTGGTTATAATCCCCTAGAGCTCCTGTAAGTGTGTGGTGTTCGCGGGATGTCTCACAGGAAGAAGTTTCAATGGTGCAGTGGTTAATTTATTAAGTTATCGCATTATGCCTTAACAAAAAGGAAGGTAAAACATGAAGATAATAATTACTGTTCTTCTGCAAAAGACATTATTTCCCACAAAAAGCTTTTACAAAACAAAAAGTAAAACTATGTGATGCATGCTTCATAAGCAACATAATTTTTTATTCTTCGTCTTTTTGATTTTCCAGGCAATGTTCAATTCATTTCAATTTTGTTGCATTATTTGTTGTTCAATTTTATTTCCTTCTTATTGGCTGATGAAGACTGCTTTTATAAAGTCTATCAAATATTCAACTTAAGGAGTACTCCAGCCTCTCTGTTTTTTGTTGACTATGAATAATTCATAAAAAAAGCTTTTAAAAAATTATGTAATCTTTATTATATATTTTCCATTACCATTAAGTCGCCTTATGCCCCCTCCCCCTCAGCAACCACCACACTGTTGTCTAAGTCCATCAACCTTTTTCTTTTCTGCTCAATCCCTCCACCCACTGACCTCCCCGCCCTGCCCACCAGCTGTCATCTGCTCTCCATCTATGAGTCTCTCTCTCACAAAACAGCTTTGTTATCACTACTGCCTCTTAAACCATGACTTGATTATTAGAGGTAATTGGATGTCTTTTTCAATCAGGTATGAAAAGAATGTAATTCTTGAAGACAAATAACATTTAACTAAGAAAGAGATATAAATGTAGTTAAATTACAGTTCTCAACAAAGATAAGTGATGTTTCTTATATAACCAAAGAAAAAGCACAATAAAATTATAATGATATAATAAACAGAAGCAAAAATAACAAGAATAATGTTTTAGGAAACCAGAAATGAAAATTGTATGGGAAGAAAAAGTTTTATAAAATCTTTTCGACCCTCTTAGGGTCCTTGGCTGGATCTCAAAATTAAATTGCCAAGAAACAGATTAACAGGATAAAAACATACAAATATATTTAATGTAAGTTTTATGTGACATGGGAGCTTTCAGAAGGGAGGAAAAACCCAAAGATACAGTCAGACCTACGTACTTTTATTTTAGGTTTGATGAAGACTGGGCAGTCATGGGAAAATATGGTAGGTTAAGGAGTATGAGGTAATTTTAGTGAGCTGGGGAAAATTTGGAAAGTTCTGTGAGAATTTTCTCGGGGTCCCTTTGTCTACAGACTTAATGGTGCTCCTTTACTCTGGATATAGGGAAGGCATGTCTTGCTGAGTGTTTTATGACCTATTTTAGGAATGAAAGATAAGGGGAGTAGAAAGGAGTTCAGGGTGATCTTTCTGCTTCTGCAGTCTTATCAAACTCCTTTGACTTAAATAATCGATATACCAGAGAGACATAGTTAAGGGTAATGTGTTCTGAGCCCCTTCAAAACTATATTTTTGCTAGTATTAGGTAGGTATTGTATATTGGTAGATGCAATATTGTATTTATTTTTTAAAGTGAAATACTTATATAATATTGTTAGACATTAAGACTGTAATTACTCTCTTAGCAATTACTATATGTTTTTATTAAAAAAATTTAAGAATTCTGAAGGATTATTGGATATGCTTACTAAACACTACACTATTAATTTACATTTTTAACAAACTGAAAATATTAACAGACTTCCTTAAATACCAACATCACAATTTGTAACAAGGATATAAAGCTTGCTACCCCTTCTGAAGTCTACCCTTAAGAAACAGCAGGATGACCTGGGAATTAGAAAAGAGCTTAGAAAACCTATAGTATCCCCCCAAAAGTAAATCTGAGGCTTCTGGTCAAGTTGGTGGATTAAATACATGTAATGCTTGCATCCTTCCATGACCACACCAAGATTACAACTCAGCTACAGAGCAACCATCCTGCGTACCACCTGAAATCTAGCTGACTGGCAGTTTAAAACTAAGGATGTAAAATAGAATCCACATTGAGACCGACAAGAGGAGCACAGATGAGGAATGGTCTAGTCTCACATCCACATGTTACAAACAGAAATCAGGAGTAATATCTCAACTTCAGAGGTCCCCTCTGAAGAGTGTGGGGTCCCAGCCCTACACCAGGACTCTAGCCTAGCAAATCTAGGGCCAGGAAGAGAAGTCCTAGTAATTTCTGGTTGTAAAAACCAGTGGAGATTGTGGCTGAGTTAGACAGAGGGATTCTGGAGTCCCAGGGAGAGTGGTTGAGGGGGTCATGGTAGAGAGAGACAGAGAGACCTTGATATGAGAGAGAAACTTTGATTGGTTACCTCCTGTATGTGCTCTGACTGGGGAATAAGCCTGAAACCTAGGTATGTGCCCTGACCAAGAATTGAACCCACAACATTTTGTTGTACAGGATGATGTTCCAACCAACTGAGCCACCCGGTCAGAGGTAATAAAGTTATTTTTTGTATTATCAAACTTTCTACATATGTAAAGATATATCTAGCCATGTAATATGAAAAATGGAGACACACATTGAAGAAGATAGATGATACAAGAAACATTGTACAGAGGACAATGACACCTCAGTCCCCTTCAGGAATTCAGAGTAGGCACCCTGGGACCTCCCAGTCACCATCAGCTGCCCATCTTATTTCCCTGACTCTCATCAATGGTCTGAAATGCCTTCCCTTTCAAAGGTGACTTTAGTTTGGGGAAAGCCAGATGTCTCAGAGCACCAAATCTGGGCTGTAGGGGGGCTGAATCACCTGGGGGATTTGATGTTTTGTCAAAAAAGCTCTGCCCGAGATGCGATGCATGAGCTGTTGCATTGTCATCATGAAGCTGCTAGTCACTGGTTGTCTGAAGACAGCTCTGGCCTTTTGAATCACCCTAATAGTTTCAGTGGAGGAATGTTCAAGCTTAACACAAAATTTGATGCAACTCATTGCTCCATTTTCTCAGTCACTTTGAATGCAATGGCCACATAGTACACATGTTCACTCAACAGCATCGACCATTCCCACTGATTAGTACAGTGAAGTCATTACTGTTCATGCATGCATACTCCCATCCACTTTCTTTGGCTGCCAGGCTACATTGTTGTCGCACAAACCCTTCTCATTACATTAACAATGGCTGGACTTTTTCTGGACTGACTTTGTATGTGTGTGTGTGTGTGTTTGGAGTAAGCTAGTAAAAGAGAAGTTCATTGAGTAATTCCTGCTACTTAAGATTCTTATCTTAGTAAATTCCTTCTGCCAATTTTGTTGTTCTAAAGGAAAAAAAATGGGTTGACAAATACTTACAATATTTCTTTTTTTTCAGAGGCCTTACAGAAGAGAAAAATGCACCCTAAATTTTTCAAATCAGAGTTACTTAGCATTGCTAATAGACAAACTCAAAGACATCAGTTGCTCTGCATTTCCTAAGGATTCATCATAAAACAGTTTAGGATTTATTTCTGAGCCTCTAAAGAGAGAACCAAGCAGAAATCCCTTCCTCCTACCAAGATTTAGCAGTGTTAGTTTTGCCAGGACCAGTGTGAGGTGGTTAGAGAAAAAAAATAATTGCTTTCTACATCTTACTTCAAGCCTAATTCAGATGTCTCTTTCAGACATTTCTATACCATAAATAAGAGTTTCTCTGGTAAATCATTCTTTGCTCCCCAAGCAATTTGATATTCCCTCATCAATTTCTTTTATATCTAGCACTTAAATTTATCATAGCACATATTCAAGATACAGAAATCATTTGCTTACAATTATCTTCCTTCTTGTTATTCTGGATATAAAGAATAATTTATTGTTTGACATTATGCTTTCAATATTGATTTGGATTCCTAACATTATAGAAGGTATTCAGTGAATATTTGACAGGTGAATATGTTGCATTATGAATATATCACATTTGACTTATCATTTTCTTACAGATTATAGAGAATCATTTACTCATCTCACTATGGATCTGTAATTTTAGATGCCTATATAATTTCAAGCTAATTGGAGAACTAGTTTTTTTCTCAAAATTCCTGAATTGTTATGATTGCTGTTTCATTCACATTAATAGCGTAATATATGGTTAATAACATTAGTCCAAAAAGAAGTTTTTCATTCACTAAAAAATGGTTTTTGTGACCATAGCTCTGCCTAATTCAGGTTGTGAATGTGCATCTAAAAATGTGATATGTTGCTTAAAGATACGTACTTATATAAGTAAACAACCTGATAGCCAATAAACACATAGAAAATTAGAAACTAACCATCAAAACCCAAATAAGCATTTAGTTGACTGGTTAATCTACTTCTCTGTTTCTAATCTTGATACTAGGTAGGTGTTGTTGACTTTGTAGCGTGTAGAAAATTTAATGTAGCATATTTACATGTTAAAATAAGACACCTCTGACTCTGGAATCACTTTAGCTTTCCTTTACTATATTCTTTGGTATTATCCTGTTAGTTCAATTCAGTAGTCAAGCTTTTAGTCTCCATGGTAACTTTTGCAAATGTAATTGGGTGAGAAGATCAGAGTAAAAATCAATCAGAGCAGTGCTTGGTCACACAATTTTGCTATTCTCCCTAATGTATATGCTTCATGACCTGTTTCCTAGAATCCTTTAGAAATTTGCTTAATTTTTTAATTGATGTAAAACCAGCTTTAATATAATTCTTGTTTTCAGAGATGTAAAATAAAAATAAATTCCCTATGAACATCTTCTATATCTGTTAATATCTAAATATGTCATTTATATAAAGCTAATTATTGCACATCATTTATACCTGGTAATAGAAGTGAGGGAAAGAAAAATTTGGAAAAGAAAACAAGCATTCAAGTATGTATTATTTTTAAAAGTACTTCAACACTTTTGTGTGGGAGCATAGTGGATAGGAGATATAACAACTGTGAATTTCCAAATAGTTGCACTTCAACTTTTTGAATTACTACTAAGCAGAAAAATACTAAAGATTATATTCAAATAACTAACAATGATGTTCTATTCTAAGATGGGGAAAATGTGGTGGAATACAAATACTTAGGCAAAAATATCAACATATACATGAGTATAACATTATCTATAAAGAGTAAGAGTTATCACCAGAAATATTTTTTTACCTGCCTGTATGGAAATCTACTAAATTCTGAACATCTGCTCTTTTTATCATCCTGCAGTGACTCTTTGAAGCCCCAAAGAACTTACCTCATCCTGAGCTCAGAATGCCATGCATTCCTCATTTTAACCTTCTGCCCCTGGACCTCTCATGTATGTAGGCTTCCCATGCGTGTATATGTAAATTAAATTAGGTTATTTTCTCTCATTATTCTGTCTCATGTAGATTTAATTATTACACCAGCCAAAGAACCTAGGAAGGTAGAGGAAAATTTCTTCCTCCCCTACAGTAACAAAGTCCTTATCCAGGGACTAAACTCTTATTAGAGTACCTTGATCAGATGTCAGGAAGCCTTTACTATAGAGGATGAGGGAGCAAATATTTTAGGGTTTATAGACAGATTTCTGCTGCAAATCTTCAGCTCTAGTGGTGTAGCTAGAAAGTAGTTACAGGCAATGGGTAAAAGAGAAAGCATCTCTCTGTTTAAATAACAGTTTATTTATAGATACAGCAATTTGAGCATCACGTAATTTCAGGCTATAAAATATTATTATTCTTTTGATACTTTTTAATCATTTAAAAATATAAAACCATCCTTAGGTCATAGGTCATAAGAAAATAAGCAGCAGGTTGCTTTTGGCTGGAACCCATATTTTGCAGACCCCTAACCTGGAACATTGTCTCACCCTGGCCCTAGCAGAGGAAGAAAAGGGGGAATAGAAAAACAACTGGAGGCAAAATACACTGATTTCTGTTGCCCAAGGATACAGCACAGTGAAATGCTCATCTCCAGGACTCCACTTGGTTTGGGCCTGTGCTGTCCCCAGGGCCTCAGGCTAATCACATGTTAGTAATTAGAGGAATTCTGCCAGGGGTCAAGTTTTTACAAAAACAGCCCCTCCCATCTTTCCTTCCCTTGACATAAAAGAAGCCGGAATTCTTACTTTTCAAAGATAGATTTGAGTAATTACTAGGGTTTTCTTCTCCTTGATTGGCAACTTCTCTATCCATGAAAATTTCTTTATTTCAAGCTCTGATATTTTCAGTTTTGTGCTTTCAAAGCATGGGTCACATGGGTTTTGGACAGGCAACAAGGAAAAATACAAATAAAGAGGCTTAATTCTCCATGTTGAAAATAAGGCAAGAGGTTTTCTTCCCTTTCTTTTTCTCAGAGAATTTACTTTAGAAAAGTTGTAAATCTTAGTACTTTGTCTTCTCTTCAGAAGGCACATAAATCCTTTCAGAAACAGGCAATCTTTTTGTCAGCTTTATGACCTAGGAATACCTTTTACCAGGGCCTGAAAGAAATCTCTTTGCAGTATAATAATTAAGGAGACAGCACCCCTACCTCCAACTTCCTGTGGGAGGGTGGGAGCCTAATTTTAATGGAGCTCTTGCTCCAAGTTGAAAAATTACTTGCTGCCTTAAGTTTTTAGAAGTCTTTTTTCCGTCTGAATAAAGCTTACTAATGTAAATGGTCACCCCAACTACCAGGTGAAGACAGAATGAACCATGTGTGACAAATGGTGCTGTCCAGTGCTCTTACTTGCAGACTGGGTATTATTGATCTTGGAATTATGCCTATCTGCTTGGCTGTGTAAAAAGATGATATTTCTTTCTGTCTTCATAATCTCTCTGTAGGTTGCCTGTGACATGCACACATTCTGGTTTCATGTTTATTCAACAATTAAAGAGTTTTTCTTATCGCCTTTGTGGAGGGAATTTTTTGAATTTTATTTTTTTCAACGCTGTTGCTCACTTATCACAATGCCACTATGTTCACTGCCATATAGAGTAGTGATGGATAGTGCAAAAGACCAGGAGTGTCCAGGGAAAGGAATTCCTCACATAGCAGTGAAGTAGGAAAGAAGTATTTTTTTTAACTTTATCCTCAGGGATTCAGACATAGCATTCACAAAATAAAGTGAGATTTCACTCACATTCCCAATACCATCCTAGAAATTACTTTTCAACATCATTCGAGTGGGATGTCATCATACATCTGTGATTTGTCGTCTTTCATGTCTTCCAGCTACTTTCAGGGAATGTGCCCTAGCACATGCAGGGGTGTCATTTCCATCGCCCTGTCATGGAAATGACAGGCAAATAAAAGAAAATAAATAATTTTATTTTTACATTGTGTTTTGCATATACGAGGGGGGACCCCCCCCAAAATGGAATCTATTAAAAATTGTGTATTTATTACTACACATTTAAACATCAGTCATTTTCAAAGTACCATTTGATGCAATATGCATATCAAGACTTTTTTCCACTGCTTTAAACAGTTTTTGAACTCATTGATTTTGATGCCTTTTAGTGCTTCTGCTGTTTTTTGTTTCACCTTTTGCACATTGACAAAACATTTCCCTTAGAGGACTGTTTTCATCTGGGGAAACAGATAAAAGTTGTTAAGGGTGAAATTAGGTGAATAGGGAGGGTGGGACACAGGGATCACACCATTTTTGGTCAACAACTGCTGAACACTCAGCACAGTGTGGATAGTTGTACTCATAAATCACCCATCATGAAGTGGACAAACCTGTTGAAAAAGTCTTAGAAAAAAATTCACTGAAAGGGAATGCATGCTCTCACAACAACAGATGCTAGTGCACTGTAGAATACCCACCTAGCAGGGGAAGCCCATACTACAGGGGGCCTGCCCTCCAGAACATAATTCTGTTTTTTAAAGCCCCATCTTGTATTCTGAATATATAATTTTTTGTGTGTATAGCTTGTGTTAACTTTTAATTATTTTCAAGTATAAGAAATTTAAATGTCAATACATTTTCAGTGTGCAAAGGCCAAAAATTAATCTAAAAATGATCAATTGAAAATATTCTGTCTGTGCATATAATATATAAATTTATATAAACTTCTGAATTATAATATATGTATATATAAAGTATCTAATTGCCATTATCCAACTATAGAGACTTAGAGGAAAAATAATATATAGCATTTATATAATTGCAAAATTTTAATTTTGCATATGAGACAATAATAATCCATATGATTATCCAATGTTAGACTTTTTGAAATTACTTAGTATGATATTTATAAGAAAATCCTGTGAAAATATTGTGGGGAACAAATTAATAAAAGTTGCCTCCGGGGGGGGGCGTGGAGTAATTTTCCCTCTATCCTTCTGGATTCTTGGCTGATAATCCCCAGTAAAAAAAGACAGATTAACAGGAAAAATATAAACAGAACTTTGATAACATGTGCTCTTCCTGTGTACATGGTAGAGAGTGTGGAGACGTGAGAGGGCTGGCTGGAATCCCATGGATGGCAGCTGAAGATCCAGAGGTTTATTTAAGCAGCTGGAGGGTGTCTCTGAGAAGAATGAGGTCTAAACCCTAAGCTGGGCTACTCACCTCACAGCACCAGAGCCGGAAAGGAACCCAGATAACATCCAGCTGTGAAAAATAGCAGAGTTTGTGTCTTCCACTAAGAGATGAATGAAGACTGAGAGAGCCTCTTCAAGGGCCAATGCACAAAATTTTGTTTGCAGCTAATTACTCTGGGCTAAGGCAGAGAGAGGGCAGAGTGGACTAGAGATGCTTGAGTGGGGTCTGGGGTTGGTGGTTCTGGGGAGACAACCGGAGGAAAAGCCCCAGGATCCCTGTGCTGAGTCATTCCATATACTGCAGGAACCATCTTTCTCAGACAGAGCACTCCTCTCCAAGTGGCATCAGCCTGAGGGGAAGCAAGAACCCAACCTGCAGGTATTACTCTGCTCCATGCTATGGAGCTTAAGCCAGGCGGGTGAGTGCAGCTTGATTAGTTCAACAACTGATCAGTTTAATGACTGATTAGTTTAACAAGCAAAATGGATAGACAAAAAAACAAACTGAAACCAACCAACCAACCAACCAACAAACAAAAAGAAGCAGCCAAAATAGGTGGACAAAATAGAGACCCCAAATGAAAGAGCAAGAGAATTCTCCAGGATAACTAGATGAAATTGAGGCAACCATTTCCTCGGAAAATTTAGAGTAATGATTATAAGGGTACTCAAAATCATGAAAAAAGACATAGAAACCATAATAAAGGAGCAGTCAGAAATAAAGAACACAACATCTGAAAAAATAATACACTGGAAGGAATAAACAGTAAGTTAGATGAAGCAGAGGATCACATAAGTGATTTGGTAAACAAGGTAGAAAAAAACACCCAGGCAGAGCAACAAAAATAATAATAGTAATAATTTTTAAAAATGAGGAGAGCTTAGGAAACATTTTGGACAGTATGAAGCAGAACAACATCCACATCATGGGAATAGCAGAAGGAGAAGAGAGTGAACAAAGAATCGAGTACCTATTTTAAAAAATGATGACCAAATACTTCCCTATTATGGTGAAGGAAAAAGACACACAAGTCCAAGAAGTTCAGAGAGTCCAAAAGAAGTGAGACCCAGGAAGGCCTAAACCACAATTCATCATAATTCAAATGGCAAGGCTTAAAGAGGAGAGAATCCTAAAATCCACAAGAGAAAAGCAGGTAGTTACCTATAAGACAACACCAAGTACACTGTCATCTGATTAGTCAATAGAAACATTTCAGGCCAGAAGGTAGTAATGTGAAATACTCAAAGTGACAAGAAGCAAGGACCTGTATCCACGGTTACTTTACCCTTCAATGCTACATTTAAAATTCAAGGAGAAATAAGGGGCTTCCCAGAGAAGAAAAAGCTAAAGGAGTTTGTTAACACCAAACTAGTACTGCAACAAAAGTTAAAGTGCTTGCATTAAGAAGAAGGGAAAGAAAATAAAAACAGAGAAACACGGTTTAACAATAAAATGGCACTACATATGTATCTACCAATAATCACCTTAAATGTGAATAGTTTAAATGCTCCAACAAAAAAACATAGCAGAGCTAAATGGATAAGAAAACGAGGCCTGTATATATGCTGTTGCTAAGAGACAAATCGAAAGATTCACACAGACTAAAAGTAAAGCAAGGGAAAAAGAGATGTCATGCAAATGGAAAAGAAATAAAAACTGGGGTAGCAGTACTTATATCTGACAAAATAGACTTTAGAACCAAGCCTATAATAAAGTAAGAGTCAAAGAAGGACACTACATAATGATAAAGGACAATCCAACAAGTGGATATAACCCTAGCAAACATTTATACATTCAACATAGGAACACTTAGAGATATAAAGCAAATCTTGATGGACATAAAGGGAGATATCAAGCATTCCTATCAAGAGTCTAGTGACATATTTCACAGCACTGGAACAAATATTTCAAAACTTTATATGGAACCATGAAAAGCCCCTCATAACAGCAATACAGAGAAAGAAGAACAAAGTTTAAGGAAACATGCTACCTAATATTAAACTACACTGTAAGGCCATAGTAAGCAAAACAGCCTGGTACTGACATAAAAACAGACATAGAGATCAATGGAACAGATTAGAGAGCCCAGAAATAAACCCACAACTTTATAGTCAATTAATATTAAACAGATGAAGCAAGCACATACAATGGGCTAAAGACAGTTTATTTAATAAATGGTGTTGGGAAAATTGGACAGATAAATGCAGAAATATGAAGCTACACCAACTTCTTATGCCACACATGAGAATAAATTCAAAATGAATCAATGTTAGAGCTGAAATTATAAAAATCCTAGAAGAAAACATAGGCAACAAAATCTTAAACATTTCTCACAGCAACATTTTATTGGATATATCTTCCCAGGCAAGGGAAACAAAAGAAAATATAAACAAATGGGACTACATCAAACTAAAAAGTTTTTGTTCAGCAAAGGAAAACATTAACAAAATAAAAAGACAACCCACAGAATGGGAGAACACATTTCCCGATAAATCTGATAAGGGGCTAATATCCAAAATTTATGAAGAGCTTTCAAACTCAATACCAAAATAACAAATATCCCAATTAAAAAATGGGCAAAGGACTTAAATAGACACTTCTCCAAAGAGGACTTACGGACAGCCAATAGTCATATGAAAAGAGGCTCAGCATCACTAATCTTCAGAGAAATGCAAATTTAAACCACAATGAGATACAACCTCACACCTGTCAGAATAGCTATCATCAATAAACCAAAAGACAACAACTGCTGGTGAGGATGTGGAGATAGGGGAACCTTTTGTACTGTTGGTGAGAATGCAGACTGGTGCAGCCACTGTGGGTAGAAGTATGGAGACACCTCAGAAAATTAAAAATGTGTATGCCTTTTGAATGAGCAATCCCATTTGTTGGTATATGTCTGAAGGAACCCAAAACACTAATTCAAAAGGATATAAGCAACCCTCTCTTCATTGCAGCATTATTTACAGTTGCCAAGATATGGAAGCAGCCCAAGTGCCCATCAATAGATGACTGTATAAAGCAACTATGGGATATTTACACAGTGGAATATTACTCAGCATGAAAAAGTAGAAAATTTCACCCTTTGGGACAGCATAGATAGACCTAGAGAACATTATGCTAAGTGAACTAAGCCAGTCAGAGTAAGACAAATACCATATGATTTCATATGTGGACTCTAATGAACAAACTGAACTAACAAGCAAAACAGAGACAGACTCATAGATGGAGAACAGATGACAGACAGCTAGTGGCAGGGGAGGTTAGGGAGAAGGGGGTTTTGAGCAAAAAGGTAAAGGACTGATGGACTTGGACAATAGGGTGGTGATTGCTGGGGGGAGGGGAGTATAAGGTGACTAAATGGTAATGTGAAAATTACAATAAAGATTACATTAAAAAAGAAAGTTTTCCTCCAGAATCCCAAGCATGCTGGAAGCCAGTAGGAGTGAGTTTTCCAACCAGCGAGGGCCATTGTTAGCTGTGTTTGGCTCTGTTGTCTGCAGCCTCCTGTGTTACATAAGGGAGCAAAGTCTCCCGTCCTTCATGCTTTGCCCAAGCTTCTGACCCTTTGGCCCAGTCTTGTCCTGTCTAGTTCCTCAGGCAACTTCCCTACTCTATGGTCCCCTCTTGTAATCTTCAATTCCACCTAGCGATTTTCTCCCTGCTTCCTGCCTTCTCCAGTGATTTGTACCCACCCCTCCATTGCATTTGTGCTGCTTGTCACTACCAGAACCATTAAGTAGAAAGGAGGATTGAATCTTTATGGGTGCTTTATTCTGTTGCTGGCAGTCTAAGAAGATGGCAGGCTATGTACCCTAAAGAAACTGTCTTCACATCTCCTCTTAGTCCAACCTTTTTATAAGGAGAAGGAAGGTTACTTAAGGGTTTTGGGAAAAAGTTTAATGGGATGGGAAAGCTGGTGGCAGCTTTCCTCGTACTTCTTTATCTGTTGATCAACAATTCTTTTTCTGTGTCCTGGACTTCCCTGGCTGGAACATAATGACTCAGATACCATGTCTACTTCTTGCAGACACCCTGGGGCACAAGGTGGAACTGCTTGTGATCTCCTGCAGTCACATGATCGTGCATTCTTGTTCCTGGAATAAAAGTTATGGCTGAAGCTAAAATCTTTAACTCCTGAGTTCCCCTATCAATGTCATTAGGTCAGTTCCTTCCTTGACAAACGCCAGTCTTTACCTTAACTGAGCCTGTCTATTGACTCTTTGCATCTAGGAAAACATCCTTTTGGAATGTCAGGGTAATCCCTTTTTTTCCAGAACCCCTCAGGAAAAATCTCCCACCAGAGTAGAGACCATAAAAACCCTCATTGTTACCTTGTTGCCCAAGTACCTTCCTTATGTGTTGTAAATTTTAATCGTCCGCTGTCCTGTACCCACCAATGTAAAGGAAGCACTTGTCTCTCTATTTTACTGTACCCAATCTCATACTGGCCCTGCTATTGCCTCCCTAACCCACTACCAATGAATTTCAGGTAACCTCCTTATGACTCCTTCTTTGATGGTAATGTATGCAATAAACTTCAAAAACACCATTATCCAGAGCATTTTCTCAATCTGTTCAGATTTTGCTTTCTGGCAACTATGGTGGTTTTGGCTCAAATAAACTCATAAAAATCCTTTACAGGTTTGGACATTTTTTCCATAGACATCCTTATGCCAAAGACATACACTTGGAGGTGGCAAGTTCTACTCCTCCTCACACCTCAGAGATTAATTTTAATTCTAATTTCTTTTATTATTTGTACTGAAATATTCATCTCTTTAAAACTACTAAAAACACCACATATGTTTTCATGAGTGATATTGATGTGCTTAAAAGAATTGCCAAAAGCTTTGAAATCTTAAAAAATTTAATAACACTTCAACCTGGAAATATAAGATGAAATATATTTCATTATTATATTTTTACATATTTAAACATTAATTTTTAGAGTTATTTTATCACAAGTTTTAGCTGGTTAGTTACAAATCTTTATTTTCTATATAGATTTTCTGGTTTCCTTGAACCATACATGACGTTTAATAATTTGAACTCCTTAGAGTTCTTTTGCATAAACAGTGTGGATGAAACAGCGGTATATACAAGTTCAACCACCAAAAGTAACATCACAAGTTGATCTGGTTATAAATTCCTAACTGGGCAGGTCAAGGTGGGTAGCCATGCTACAAGGCTATAACTACTTTAGTCAATGGTTTTAAAGCAAGCCCTGAGCATTGTTTGTGTGCATCTAGGTTAAAACATCATTGAGCCAGAAATAATTCCAGAGCCTGGAAGGCTCAGGGAGCAGATAATCTTAACAATTCCATACCTTATTCTCTCCCATCTTCCTCTAATCTTCCCTTTGTTCTACTCTTAATTCCAAATGTATGAAAAAATAGCAAAACTATCTCTCTCTGCAGCATTTAAGATCTTGCTTCCCAGCACTGTTTTCAATTTGACCTAAATAAACTCATAAAAGTTTTCTACAAATTTAGAAGTTTCTTACATCTTCACCAGCATTTATCAGGAGATTACACTAATATTTCTACTCTTATTCAATTTATCGTTTAGTATCCAAGTGAAACTAACCAATATCAACTTTTTAAAATTTTAACTGTAAGATTGTATTTTATTCGTCTCTAAGATGCAAGACAAAATGAAAAATCAGTACTATCACATTTGGAGATTTGGAAATGATTGTAATACTTTATAAATAATTTTGAACTGTAAAATTACTATTACTATTATCATTAATAGTTATCAATAAAATTGAAAATATTCATGGAATATTCTAAGATTTCATATTGTTCTTTATAAAAATAAGTTATATTCTATGGCTATCAATGTAATTAGAACCCAAATAATAGCTTGGAAAAACTAGTCTTATTGATGTATTTTCTATGCTTCCTATATTTAGATATGTCTTATTAATCAAAAAGCCAAGTAGTAACTCTGTGTTTAACAGAAATTTCCCTTCAAAGGTGATCTTTACTGCAGCTGAATTAGTCAGTTGACAGAGTCAAGTTTCAAGAATCCTAGGTTGGAGTCATAGCAAGGTAGGTGGTAAGTCCTGGAAGTCATTTAACATGTGACCATGGTGGATAATTTTCTTTTCAGTAAATGACACAACGGTATCTGTTCTCCCTATTTCATACAGGCTCAGAGTTCATTGTCCAAACTGCTTCAGTGTCCTCATATGGTAAATTGGGTGCACAGACTCACTGCATGTGAAATAAGCAGTACTAGGCTAACGGGATCTACACATAAAAATAGATGAGTGCAGCAAATTTGTTTGGAGAAAATTCTATTTAAGGAAAAAATTACTTATATGTGTAAATGTTGGTAAATTTATTAACCAAATTTTAAATATGACCACTGAAAACCTTTAGTGTTTAAAAAATAAACATATACCAATTTATCTTTTCCTCTATTCTTTGAAATTTCAGAAATATGTTGTATACCTCAGTTACCTAATGTCATCTGTATGCTCTATGTATCGGAAAAATATGTAGGCAGAAGAAATTGAACATAGTAAATGCTGCTAAACTGTACACTTAGAAATGGTTAAGATGATCATTTTCATAGCATGGATTTTTTAGCTATATATTTTTTAAATCATTGACACTTCTTATCATCTTACACTTATAATGGCATTGTTTTCTGGGGAAAAAAAGTGACTAAAAAATCTGACCACATGTTCATTTTGGGAAACTTCAGATTTACTAACAGTTTCTTGACACAAACTATTCATATTTTCTTTGGTTATTGGATTTCAACATTTTATAACACCCCAAAATAAAACTCAATTCCATGGTTTATGCTGACTGAAAAAGATGGATTTCTTGCCTTTTCTAGATCCTGTACATTTATCAGCAGTCTCATTATAGTATGTGTGTTTTCTAAGCACCAATGTTAACTATTTCAAGTGAATGCTTACAGAAGAAAATGATAAAGATTGAATTTGTTTAACTGTAGTATTTAAATGTTAGAGAAAATTAACATGTTTGTACGGAAATACATACTTCTTAAATTTAAAAAAATCAAGCAGTAAAAATCGCCTATCTTTCTTGATTAAAAAAGATACACAGATAAAAGCAAATTTTCTATTATTTATTAATTGTATTTAAAATTTACATGGATCTATTAAGGACATTGTGTAACATTTCCACTTTATGCTTTAAACAATTACAAACATTTGACATAAAATACTGTGCATATCAATGTAACAAGTTTGAAAATGTGGACTGAGAATCTGAAGTCAGCCTTCATTTTAACAATGATCATTAACATCTCAAATGAATGGATCATAGATTTGTCTTTCAAAATTCTAAGTTTTTTTTTTTAATGAAAATTCTAAAGGACATCAACATGCAGTGCATACATCTAACATTCAGAATAACTAGCTCCCATGCTTACACTGGACTCAATATAAGGCCAAGCCTATAATTGTACTGATATTTTGGCTCAGTGTGTTCAAAAAGCAAAGCGCTGTGATGAGCCTAATGAAAACAATCCTTTGTGTTTGCCAGCTTCAGATTGCTAACCTGATTGCAAAAAAAATGCAACCATTACCTCTGACGATATATGCAGCTTTGATTATTAGCAGGACAGTTTGTTTTCTGAATGCATGAGACAAGCATGGATCAGTTTCTTTAATTGCCCTTGTAGCTTAGGAAAATGAGGAAGCAATATGTTTGTTTTAATAAACATTGTACATCCTGGTATGACCAGATCTGATTAGGAAAATGGTAAACCAAACAGATTCTGTCAGATTGAAATATCATGTCTTCTACACTTGGCAACCTCTTAAATATTGCCAGAGATTATAAAACAATTGTAAATTATGAAATTATCCATGTCACAAATATCGGTCTCTCCTTTTAATTGCTGAAGGAAAACAAGCCTTTGGTAACTAGTTATTGTATGCTACAATACAAAACAAATTACCAATAACCATTCCTAAACTAATACGTGGCCAGATATTGTTCCCTTAGCACTTTGATATTTTCTGGTTTTCTTTAATTCCGTTTGATCTTCTACCTCTTGACATCAGTTGGTAAATCTGCAGAAATCCTTGTTCTTGAAGAGTTTGCATCTCAGGAAGTTCTCATCTTTGCCTTCTGATATAAAAATAACCACTCCAGCAAATAGAATCTCTCCAAAGAGAAACAAGTCAAGGCTGCTTGATGACTACTACACAGGCTCCTGCTCTCCCGATATTCAAGGAAGCCATCTGTTGCAAAGATTAAACACAATTAGAGAAAAAAGGTACTTTTGTGGAAAAATATACAAATTGTAATATATTTAGAAGACTTCCATAAATGAAAATCATAAATATTTTTTTATTTTTCAATTTAGCTGACAGTGGTACAACAAAAATGGAAACAATGGAAATGTCTTTACAAAAGGAAATAATTGGTATATTAAAATTCTTAAAACCTGTAATCATTTATGAAATTTTAATAAAGGTCATAAAATATTTATCATTTTTTTTGTGTGTAATAGAGCTGCTATAGAAGTTTCTAAAAAATATTTATTCTAGAATTTGCATGGACATACTTGTGAAGATATTTTATAGTGATAGGCTAGAATACCTTGAGATGAAATAGCTATTATACTTACAGAAATCATTTTGAAGTAATTTCCCCTGATATACTAAATTAAATGTGTTACTTATTCTGTCTGAAGATAGGCATACAATGAAGTAACTTCAATATTTTGTCATGAATAGGCCATAATTACAATTGGTACAGGGCTTATTTTAAGAATTCCACCTCATGACAGTCATTGAGATGAGAACTGAGATTTTTTAAAATAATCACGAATATGAAATTGGCAGAAATACATTAAAAACAATAACCATTACAAAGCTGTAATGAAAATTTAGTCCATGGAAGTAAGCCAAAATTATAATAATTTGAGCTTTTTCATATCAGTGATTTTTATTACAGTTTTCTAAGAATAATTTATGTACATGAAAATTTCAGGGTAGACTAGAAATCGCTGGTTATTTTTTCAACCTGAAAAGAAAGTAAATAATCTGTAAGAAATAAAATAGTGAAGAGTACAATAACCTCAGATCACACATATTATCTTATTGATTGAGAAAGAGCGTGGTCTTACTCTCAAAAAACGAAAATTATCACCATTATCTGCTAGTTCTTTAAATGTACTTATTGAATCACGCCTCCCCTTTGTAGATTAAAAAAAACCTTCGCCTATGATATTTTTAATCGTTTTTATTTAATACATTATTTTTAAAAGCAATTTTAATGTAACATTTCTTGTCTTTACGACTGTTGATTGCTCAAAATGAGAGGAGAAAAGGGGCATGTGAATACATTGATAGTATATTGTGTGTTAAGAATAATTTTATAGGTCACTACAGTCACCTTAATAATCTCATCATATATTGTTATCTTTGAATGACAGGTGTTTGAATGGAGTGTTAAGAGACAATACCTAAATCTCATCACATCACGTAAACAAACTGACATGTGTCTGGAAAGTGTACACACTTTCCATTGCCTCTCTCTTAGTTTCTAATGATTTCCAAGTGTTGTCTGACATCAGAGTCATCTAAAGAACTTTTACAAAATATGTGCTCAAGTCTTGCCACTATATAGGAATGGGATGAGTATTATTAGGTAGTTGTATTTTCGCAGTTCTCCCCGAATCCTCTAGTGTTCTTTTAATACTGAGAATTACTGTGCATCATTTTCTGACAAAGCAGAGAGTGAAGAGCTTCACTTTATATCTACATCTATATCTCTATACCCATGTATTTCCATGTGTTAAAATTAATTTCTGCTCTTTTTCCCCCAAAATATGCTACTCTCATGTGCTTTCTATCGCCTTGAATGACACCACTATGCTTAAAAGAGAAACCCAGAGTACATCGGTGACCCTTAGTTGTACCTCCCTCAAACTTATGTCTGCATACTCATCAGGTCTATTATATTTCTCCCCCAAATTAATTACTCTCCTTCCTACTGCCTTCAGCCTAATTCAAGTTGCAATTTTACCTTGAATATGAATAGGATAAAGATATGACACTCCAAGATATTCCACTTTTGCTTTTGTTTAATTTAAATTAAAGGTACTTGAGAGACAAGCAGTGCAGGAAGGAAACTCTTACCCTCCTTGGTTGCCCTGACATCAGAAAATAAATCTCCCCTGTGAAAGGTATGTACCTTGTGCCAAGAGGGTAGAAGACCCTTACCAATAGAGATAGGGAATTTAGGGCCACAATGCCATATAAGCAAATTTGTTACTTCTTCACCAGTTTACTACCCCAAGCCCGAATCCTTTTGTCTTGTCAACTTTTTACAAATTTATTGTTTCTGTGTCTAAATGGTATAAACGCTTTTTGCTTTGGTAATTTTTTTGAATTTCATAGTTCTGTGGGATTCCTGTAGATATAGATTTAAGTTTGCTTTCCTCTTGTTAGTCTGCTCTATGTTAATTTAATTATTAGACAAGTCAAAGAACTTAGAAAGGAAGAGGAAAAATTTTTCCACCCTCAAATGGATTAGTAAAATAATCTTAACATATTTCCTTGACTGTAATCTTGTTTTCTCCTAATCATTTTTTATATCCTGTAAAATGCAATTCTTTTAAAACACAATTCTGATTAATTACTTTTCCTGCTTAAAATTCTTTATTAGCTCACCTTTAGTGTTATTATAAAGTCAAACTTCTGTAACATGGTTTTTGTCTGTAGGTCATACAGACCCTGTTTCTCTCTCCAAATTCAGTGCTCACCACTTCATTTCTTGCCCAGTGAAACATGCCATGCATTTCCCTTCCCATGGCTCCTTACAAATTCTGTTTCTTCACCTACTCCCCATGTTTTCATCTGGTTAGCTGTAACTCATCTGTCAGCCCTCATTCTACATATCATTTTCTGCAGGAAGGTTTCTGTACCCAGCACACTTAGGTTCTATTAAAGTGCTAAGTATTTCCCTTACCACATAATTTATCATGCTATTTTAAGCATTTGATATATTCTATATACATACACATTACAAATATTCAAGAGAGCTTTTCTTCTTTCTCCCATGGTCCAACTCTATCTATCTATCTATCTATCTATCTATCTATCTATCTATCTATCACCTATCTATCATCTGTCTATTGATAGTACTGAGTATTGACTGACTGGATAGTTGTATTTTTGAAGTTTGTATAAAACATATATATATGTTTATACATATACATATATTATACATATATTAAAACATATATGCTCATATAATCTGTATATATACTGTATACAGATTACATAACATGTATGTTTATATGTGTTTATATATAGTCTGCTTTGCTCTCCCTCCAAGCATATACCTTCCTTCCTTAGATGATAACCTGAAAATTTGGCCAAGGCACCAATTAGAAAAAAACAACTGGGAATGTAAATATCTCACCAGGCTTCTTTTAGAACTCATTCATGGTATCTAACCTATCTATTGTGTGCAAATACACTAAATCTATGCACAACAGAGCAAACTGATTTGCAACAGTAATTCTTAATTTATATCTGAAACATTCACATATCTCTTACCCCATGCCAGCCTTCGGGGACATGACAGTAAATGCTATACTATCTTTGTTTCTTTGCTGCAGGTCGATGCAGCATGAGAGCACTATGATCACACAACATGAAAGTGTTATCCAGGCTAGGAGAAATCGAATAAAGCTCTTTTTCTTTTGTCTTGAAACACACATACATTTTTCATATCAAATGCAAGAAATAATCTCGATGTTAAATGACAAAGTCAAATTTACTTATAGCACACATACGTGCATGCATGTGTTCTCTGTAAAACTATCTAAGACATGAATCTGACAGTTGCTCCCAATTTCCATTATTTCCAAAAGCTAGCTTGAGTAGTTTTCAAAATAGACATCTTGATTTTTCAATACAGTTTGCTTGTTTATTCTAATGCTTATCCATTTGGTGGTGCCAGTGATAAATAGGATACACAGTTAATTTCATCCATTTATGGGCTAATAAAAGGAAAGTGACAGAAATTATTCAGCAAATACAATGATTTTTTTCTATTGGTCTGCAGATTCTCCTGGGGATATCATGTAGGTCTCCTGACCACCCCTCAAGTGCCTTAAAATATAAATAATAAAAGCATATGGATGCAAAATGTTAAAGTAATTTAAGAGCTTTAACATAAATGTTTATTATACTGAAATAACATCATTATAAAACATTTTAAACACCACTTTGCTATTTGTAAGATATTACATTTTCCAAAAGAGAGTTATAAAATTCAGATGAGGGAAAATGGTTTTTAAGAGCCTTTTACATATTATCATTGCACATATTATTCTTTTTTTGCTTTTTTAAATTTTAATTGTTGTTCTTGTACATTTTTCTCTTTTTATTATTCTAATTTCAACTTTAAAGGAATGATAAGCATAATGGCTCATTATTATAAATATATAATAAAGACATTATACTACATCATATGTATGTCCATAAACTTCTTTTATTTAGTGTTCATTTGTGAAAGCAGCACATTTAAAATACCATGAACTAGTATATTTCTTTAGCAAATCAACAATCATTAATTCATGCATTGCTCCCTTTGCAAACACTAAGGGCCCAGAAAAATAAGAATTTAAAGCATATGCTCTAATACTTTAGTGCAATAATTACCAGCTTCTTTTACATTTTCTGCTCTTTAGAAGAGGAATGCTACTACTTTCACAATTAAAATAAAACAGAAAATCGCAGGACCTAGTTCTTCGAATACTTCCCTTTTATTTCTTCTTTCAGCCTACGTTCTCTGTTTCTTCTTAGCGAATTTTATCCATCTTCATTGGAATCAAAGAGTTTTCTTAGAGGGAACAGTAAGATTCATAAGGCCAAGTACCTTAGCTTATCCATTAGGAATTTGGTTTTGTACTAAGACGCAGCTTTTCTAAATATTGTGTTTGAGCACACATCTAAACTGGGACAATCAAAGGAGTTATGTATCATTTACAATTAAGAATTTTTAAAAGAAATTTATTTCAGTATGTGTTTGAGTTTTTCAGATACATTTTAGTCAAGTTCTGTTAGGAATATAAGGAGATGAGGTTATTATTCTGCTTCAACTAAAGAAGGCTACGGAGCCCTGGCTGGTATAACTCAGCCGGTTGAGTGTGGACCTGTGAATGCAAGGGTTGCTGGTTTGATTCCCAGTCAGGGCACATGTCTCGATTGAAGGCCAGGTCCCCAGTGGGGGGCACGTGAGAGATAACCACAGATTGATGTTTCTCGCCCTCTCTTTCTCCCTTGTTTCCCCTGTGTCTAAAAATAAAATAAATAAAATCTTTAAAAAGAAAAAAAAAAAAAAAAGAAGGCCATGGAATTTCACTGTGCCCATTCATGGGGAGGATTTCTTTGTACTGTGTTTTGCTTTTAGTTTCTAGCAAAAGAGAGAGAGAGAGAGAGAGAGAGAGAGAGAGAGAGAGAGAGAGAGAGAGAGAGAGATACATGGAAAAAAGGGAAAGAAAAGAGAAATTGAATAGGAGGACCCAAGTCTGATATCCAAATATTATATCCATTCCCTCCACTGCAGTTAAGTTGTTCTACTCTACTTCCCCCCAACACTCATACATACCAACAGAAATCCTTTACCTATATGACTAGAATGGGAATGTTCTTATATGATCCTGAGTCTCTAAGTACACGGTATATTCAATGGATAATTCCCCTGCCAATATCAGCCAATTATTTCACTCCATCTTCTGCACCAAAGTGACTGTCCAGGGGTGAGTGCTTTATACATGAGAGACCATTAGAGCCCTCTGTTATTTGTTTCTTACTTAACAAATAGTTCCTTTATTTTCTGCTTAGGCTGTGACTGTTGCTACTTGGAGTTTCCACACCATGGAAAATGTCTCTGCAGCAGGTAACACTAGATCTAATAGTCAAGCAAAAATGGGAGGCAGAGAGTTGACTTTTGGAGCCTTCCGTCCTCTTCTTCCACTTATCTCTAAAATCAAATATTCTAAAAGGATCAGGTTAGGGTTTTGTGAATCAATATATTCTAATTTTATTTTTTGCTTTAGCTAATTAAAATTCAGTTCCTGTTCTTTGTTATCACTTATAATGAAGTAGAAATCCCACTGAAACATGAATGCCACTTTTTAATATAAATTTTATTAAAGTATAGCATACATAAAAGTACACAAAAACATCTAATTTAATGAAATTCTGAGAAAATGAATGCAATAGACTAAATCAATCACCTTGGTTCAGAGTAATTTGACTAGCTGCGTAACTGTATGTACCCCTCTCCTCTAAATAAAGCAAATGAAATATATTCTTATATTTGAAGTAAACTATGCTGGCAATGATCTTACCTGCGTCCACTCATTAGTCTGTGGATCATAAGACTCCATGGTGTTGAGGTATGTCTGCCCATCATAGCCACCCACGGCATATAATCTGTCGCCAAGGAGACAAACTCCAACAGCATCTCTGGGCATACTCAAAGGAGCCACCATGGTCCACGTATCTGTTTTGGGATCATATCTAAAATGTAAGGATAATAAGACATATTCTAATCACATTCAGCTTTCAGTATATAAATGATGCCCTTTCAAAAGCATGACATGAAAGACAAAACTAGTTTGTTCTAAAAGCTCGTTTATTTCAGCAGGTGCCAGAGCTAATACCACAGTGCCTGGCTCTCTAAATTTTAAAGTATTTTAAAATATATGTAAATTCTTACATAATTAGATGCAGAGTCATTTAACAAAATGAATATAATGATTCCTTTCCATGAGGAAGTCAGATATGTAAGTCACTATTTACCACAGTATAAGCAAAGTGTTGTGCTAATGAAGCAGAAGTAACTTAAAAATCTGGGAGGAGAAACACAGTGAAGATAGTGGCCAAGTAGGTAGAAGCTGAGTTTTCTTGCTCATGCCCCCAGCCCAGATTTTCAGCTGACCTTCTGAAAAGTGGCCTGAACAACTAATGGATTCTTAGCTGTCATGAATTTTTGAAGCCAAGGAGTATAGAGGAAGCTTTGCACCATTTGGTAAGAGATTTTATAAGTTGAAGGGGAAATACCCTTTGCAAGGTGCTGGCAGCAAGGGAGAGAACAGAGGTGAGAAAATGCAGTTCGGTAGCTCCTGCTCCTCCTGGGGTGGTGGGCCCTGTTCCCACACAGGATCCCCCAACCCTAATCAGGAGAGACTCGGGAGGATATATGGAGTCTTGGAGACTCAGGCTGCACACACACAGCAAGCAGCACATCCACAGCTGTAATGCCAACTGGGAGGGGCTAAGAGAAGAATTTTATCTCCTAGAACTGTCAGAGGCACTGGCAGGCTGTGGCTAGCCCTGACTGTGAAAGACTCTTTGCCTTTTGGGAAAGTCCAGTGAATGGAGAACCAGACAGTTGGCTCAGAGCTGCAGTGTGAGTGCCACATAGGGACTCCACTCTCATCTTTAAAAAGGTGAGAAAAAGATGGGAGTGGAGGCGTGGCTGAGCAGGGAACACGTCCATGCGCAGCTGCCCTGCTAACAAAGAGGCCAGATTCAAAGCACGATTCATGCCCACTGAACTCAGTTGGCCAGGAAGAGTAGAAGGATGCACGGTGAAGAGAATGTGGGGCCCCACCCAGTGCTGCTGGCAAGAGCCGGGCTGTGCACAGAATGGAAGTTTTGGGTCTGAGCCTACTGCAAGAGTAGCAAGCTAGGAACGGGGCGATCTACAGTAGAGCACCTGAGATTCCGTCCAGCCAGGCAGGACCACTCCAACTGCAGTGTACAAACCTCTGGGAAGGGGAAGGCATGCCCACCCCACACCTGCAGGATTGCAAACTTCACGGAACAGTAAGGCCAGACTCACCCCTCTGATGGGTGCACATCCACATGGGAAAGAGAATTTCCAAAGGAGCCTTTAATGAATTATCAGAGGCTATGATGGCTCCTACTTGGACCCTATTCCACTGAAAACAGCACAGAAGAGAGATTAGAAATTGGCACGGCAACAGGTATTCAGGGCCCCGACAAACCTTGACTCTCAGAGTTACCATCAGCACAAAGCGGTGTTATTTCCTACATTTTATCTTGGTCTTCATGGTCAGAGTGTAATCTCTGTATCAGGGACTCTATTAAAGTTTATGGCCCTCAGGCAAGAGAAGCATCAGTACATAAATGGTGGCTAAAATTGGCTGTGAAGTGAAAACTTGCTGAAGTTATGCGGTAGTCACAGAACAAAAGTTGTTTGGTCATTGAAAATCATATTGAAGTTTTTGAGGTATCATTAATTTTCAAGCATGGCCATTTCTATATCTTAAGGGTAAGAATCTTAGAGTATTCAAAAGAAATTTGTTTTAAATGTAAAAACATTATTTGATAACAAATAGAATTAAAAATGTCCATTTTTCTAAATTTATATAGGCAATATTCTGCTGGAAAGCAAACTAAAAAACAAAGAAATGCTTTGTAGCCAGGTATGTTTTACTATAAAACAACACAAATAAGGAAACAAAGAAAGAAAAAGAAAAAAAAAATGAAACAGGCCTGAAAGAGTTTTTAGATTTCTAGTAAATGAATTCTACAATCTATAATTGAGTTGATCTTAGTAAATTATTTGTGAATTACAAGTGGGAAGTGGTCAAAACAAATAATTTTGGGTTTTTTTTCTGAAAGAAAAATGAAATTTTACCAGGTATCATGAGATTATCAGTTAAAATAACTTTATAATTAATATTAATATCTATTTCTTCTTCAAAATTATCTTGGGATTTAGGGTTGCTTCCATTTTTATCTAAATTATAAGATCAAGTTTTTCATGTATATAGATATTGAGAATCACAATCCACAAGTCTTTTTAATTTAATAAGGACTGTATTTTAGCCATAAATCAATTGAGAGCAGAATATGTGTTTTTATAATTTTCAGTCTTCTAAGACATAAAAATGGCATTCCCCTCCATTTACTTAGAACTTTTTAAGCTTTTCTCAAAATGTTTTATTTTCTCTTTAGTTACATTGTATATGTATTGAGAAATTTGTGGCTAGATATTTTAAAACTATTTTCAATAGTTTTATATGTTAATTTTGTTATTTATTGCTTACATGTAGAAATACAATTAATTTTATGTATTGCCTGAGTATACAGCAACCTTATCAATGCACTTATTAATTCAAATAATTTATTTTTTAAAGGTTTTATTTATTTATTTTTAGAGAGAGGGGAAGGGAGGGAGAAAGGCGGAGAGAAACATCAATGTGTGGTTGCCTCTCATGTAGCCCCCACTGGGAACCTGGCCCACAACCCAGGCATGTGCCCCCACTGGGAATGGAACCAGTGACCTTTGGTTCATAGCTCTTGCTCATTCCACTGAGCTACACCAGCCAGGGCTCAAATAATTTCTATTTAAATTCTACTTAAATGATCACTAGATATATGCCATGCAAATTTGAACACTGAAAGTTTTATTTATTCCTTTGTAATTATTATTTTTTTCCTTTTATTGACTTATCATTGTCTAGTTACTCTACTAAAATGGTGACAAACAGTGGAATTGGCAATCATGCTTTTCTCATTCTAATAAAAATTTCAAAACAAAATATTTCAATATCTGACTATCAATTTTTGTCCTACTTTCTCTTCCAAATTTGGTGAGATTTTTTATTATAATGGGTGTTTACTTTTATCTTTACTTTTGCACCTATTCATGTTTATTTTATTACCATATTGAGTTGCATTGGTTAACTTTTCTATGTTAAGTCAAACTTGTATTCTGGAATAAATTCAAATTTGTTGAGATATACTCCTTTTGATTTATATGTAAGTCTGATTTGCTAATATTTCTTTCAGATATTTGCATCTATATTCTGAGAAGGTTAGCTGACATTATTTTTCCTTCTATTGCTTTTCCCCATATAATATTTATATAGTTGCATTTTTTATAAATATGTTCATTTCAGCTAACAATTCAAATAATGGTATAAACATATTCAAGTAGTCTCATTATATAGTCTACAGGATATACAGTGACCTACTTTTTATTTCTTATAAAGGTATTTTCTCTCTTTTTTCCCTTGACAATTTAGCATGTAGTTTATTAATTTTATTGCAAATGTTCAGAGAAACACCTTAGGCTTCTTTTAAATTCTCTCTCTAGCATGCTTTATTTTTCTATTTTATTAATATGTTTTTATCATTATTTCATTATTGTATTTATTTTCTTTTTTGTTATAGTTATTATAACTTCTTGAGATGGAAGCTGAAATTTTTGCATTTCAGCTTTTTAATTTGTTAAATACATCAAAGTAGGCCTGTATATTTCTCCATAAGAATTTCTTTAGCTACATTCCATAGAGTTTGGTATATCATATTTTCATTATCATTCAGTTCAAAATATTTTCTAATTTGAACTATGTGTTACTTAGAAGTATGTTACCTAATTTCAAATAATGACTATTTAAAAAATTATTTTTGTTATTTATTTCTTGGTAAATTTTACTTTGATCATAACATGTTCTATGAGATTCCAAGCTTTTGAAATTTGTTGGTGTTTATTTTATGACCAGAAATTGTACATTTTAGTAAATACCCCCATATTACCTAAAAATATTATCTATAATGGTAATCAATACTGAACTGCAATTACTTAGTTTTCCCCCAAATGTTATATGCAATAAACTAAAATGCAGAAAGAAAATCATTTCCATTTCAAACATGATTATCTAATCTAAAATTTTAATTATTTGAATTATCTTAGAAGAAAGTTGATTCTATAAAACATAAATATATGGAAGATTACCATTTTCTTAATAACTTGTTTAATGGACCCAGCTTTTGCACTACCACAGATCTGCATGGCTTACCTGCCTCCATGGGCCTCCCTGGAGAGGCCTTATAATACTCAGTATTATTATACTGAGGATTATTCACTCAGTATTATGATCAGTAGACCCTGATGCCTTTTGGTGCCATGTTTCTACCCCAAAAACAGGCCCACAGGGTCAGTGAAACCTGCAAAAAGGGGTTGGCTGCAAATCAGATCTGTGGGACTGGTTTCCCTAAGGCTGCAAAAAGAGTCAGGTCACATGATCTCATTAACTACCCACAAGAAAAGAGTTGAAGGAAATAAGCATTTTTACATTATTTGCCAAGTGATTGACTACATGTATTCAAGGTTAACTGATTAGAAGGAAAGCTGTAAAATTATGATGAAATATAGATGCAAATGTATCTGATTTCAAGGTGAAATATTGAAAATAACATGAATTAATAAATTGTTAAATAAATGTTATGTTAAAATAAATTTGGATTTGCTCATAAAAATAAAATAAAATAAAATAAAATAAAATAAAATAAAATAAAATATAAACAATAATTATTGATTGTTACTTTGCTGGTTCCCAACTAAGGAAGCAGGCCCCTTAGTGTAATGTCTTTGAGAAGTTCCACTCCCCACTCACTGTGACTAGCAAGAGTCAGTGCACCTTCAGCAAGTAGGATGCAAGTGGAAGCCTGATGAATCATCACATTGGATGTTTGTCATTTTTGTGCCACTTCCTCTTGGACTCACTCAGCTTGTACTCCCATTTGGTGGGTTATCCAAGCTACAAAGAGTCCAGTTGATGAGTACTGTGGTACTCTGGTTAAAGCCTTGGCTAAGCTCTCCTATGGTAGCAAACCCTAACCGTCAGCTTTGGGAAGGGCCATGTTAAGTGTTCCAGACCTGCTGAGCTCCAAGACGACTGCAGCATCAGGCAACAACATGTGGAGTAGAAAAGCCCACCTGACCGCAGTTAGCCCAGAAACAATCAATTTATCTATCTTATCAATCAATTATCTATCTATCCTTCTATCTAGTAATCTAAATAACTACCAGTTTACAGTATACCTCAACAGGCTTTTCCTTGTGAGAATGTTAAGTCCTATTTTTCTTAGTGTCTTACTGATTCAATAAATGCCCGTTGAGAACTTACTCTGTGCCAGGAATTGTGCCAACTAGAGGAATATAGGCATAGATGAGCTAATCTTGATCAGTATCAGCAAAAAGAACCTAGTTTAGTAAAAATTTAATGTAAAATAAATAATTTTTATTATAAGATTGAGAATTAGCACTGATAAAAATTATTTTGCTTTCAGATCAAATCTGTGTTATGAAAAGTTGCCTCTGGCTACTCTAAAAGACTGGAGGAAGCAAGAGTAGATATCACAAAGGCAGGCATAGGAGGTTCCTATTACCTTGACACCCCTCTTTTACTACTAGGTACTAGTACTAGGATGCAGTGTTGAGGAAAAGTGGTCCTGCTACTTTATTATCCAGCAGTGGGATTGATGCATTTCAACATGTTTTCTGCTCCATGATCTGGTTTCTAGTTTTGTTTGAGATCTTAAAAAAATCTAATTTCTTTGTCTCTTCCTTTCAATACCTTTTAAGCTCTATGTAGCACAGTGAAACATACATGTGAAATAATATTTATTGAATAAGCAAATGGATGAATGTGCTTTTCCTAATGGATTGCACTTTCTGAGCCTAAATTTGCTAGAACCTACAGCATATTTTGGATATTAATTTTCTCCCCTAAGATGCTGTCAGTACAGTGAAGCTTAGCTACAAAATTAGTTCTCAGTGTTCCATCAACTATTCTAAAGTCCCTGTCTTGTTACTTGTTTTGAGTTGAAGTGCCAAAATTATTTGTGCTTAAACAACCTGACTCTGCACATTTTTTCATAAATATTATATAACTATACTTTAACACCACCATTATGTAACACTTTACATTTCTATAAGAATTATTATTATAATATAAAATATGTCCATCTACCTATCTTAGCCGTCTGCTTATCTTTAAAACATAGCATTGCACACTACTTCTTGCTCTTCCTAATAATTTGTTTGCCTATGATTATGTAATAAAAACATTCTGTACATGATATGTGCAAAATAATTCTACAGAGGTACCATTATGTATCTTGATTTTTTGATGTTGTACATGTGAAATTATCACTATAGAATATATGTCATAGAACGTACAAAAATGCTATTAATCTCACATATAGTAAGAGCTCGCATAAGAACCAGGGAAATGATGTGCGCTTCTGTATTACTTAAGCTGCTTATACCCACTGCACTCCAGTAATTTAAAATAGCTACGCTTATTTAAATCTAATTTTACACCATAACTGTATTTCTAGACGGAATTATTTATGTCTCTGTTCACAAACAACATTTCAATACATTATACAGTAAAGTTAGAAGAGAATATGCATATGAACTATCATTGCATAGTAACATTTATATAAGGCATTCACGGTAAATGTAGGAGTCTCATTATATTTATCTTCTCTGTCATTTCTCCAAGAATTTAGCCAGGAAAAATGTAAATAAGCTGTCAGTCTATTAACAATATTTAAAAATAATGATTGCAAATTTGTGATTCTAAAGGTATACAAGTAGAAATATAGTAAAATATGTTTCTGTATTTTAACCAAAAAGTAGCTTAAGTTTGAAAAGAACCTGTCCACTAAAAGTTATCTCTTGCTATTGGCCTTATTCTCAGTAAAAATAATAATATATCATTAGGAATTAATATTATTAGCTATTTTGCTACCTTTCTCCCACTTATAACCATGAGTATCAAGGATGTGTTTATTTTTTAATATCAAGTGAACAATTGTTAATCCACCATATGTTTTGTTCTTCTTCGAGGTATAATTCATGATACTGATTTCCCACCCTCATAATGCTTTCTGTGGCCATGTGAATGTATATCATCAAAGTCTGAATGAAAGAGAATTAAATTACTTGCAGGTGGAATTTTTAAGAACTAGAGAATAATGCACTATTCCAGTATTTTTCCCCTTCCTTCATGGAGAACAGTAGTGCTCATGTTGTAGCTTATCTGTCATTCTGGGTTTCCTGCTAGTAATATCGTGGATTGTCACGGACATGGAGAAGGGTGCAGGAAGGTTAATTATGAAGGGTAGAGACTTAGCTTGGATGGTGAACACACAATATAATGTACAGATGATATGTTGTGGAATTGTGCATCTGAAACCTGTATAATTTTTGTTAACCAGTGTGACCCCAATAAATTCAATAAAAAGGAAAAAAGGCATCATAGTACTAAGTCACTGAGTTTTGAAGTTACATGTTACAGTAGAAATATTTATCTCAGTTCATAAAAAAATTAACTTCAATATTCCCTATTCTCACTTCCCCATATATTAGCGTTCATCCTTACTTAATAAGAAATATCATCATAAGCTTTTCTAACTTTCAAATTTTTACTGCATATGATATAATAGTTCTAAGTGATGCACAGTCATGAAAGAGAACATAGGTATAACCATGCCAGAAAATGTTGGGGTTGTTGAACCAAACTGAAGCCAAGGTGCATTCCCACTTCAGCCTCTAGGCATCTGGCCATTTAAGAAGAGTTACAAGAAGACTTGTATTTTCCCCATACAACATAATTATAAATTATGTAGTTCTAATAATCTGTCTTTCATTAAGAAGTATATGGCATAAAACAAATAAGTCCATATTCATCTTTGAAAGTTTGAAGGGTGTAATAACACAAGCATGACAGCATGAAATAGCAAAAATAAAGTCATTTTAAAAAAAGAATTAACATTCATTAATTTAGTAAATTACTTAAAATTATATTTTAACCAACTTTTTAAAACATATTAAAAAGAAATGTAAAGATCACTTTATGGTCCTGTGAAAACATGAAGAGCTTTACATAAATATTAGTTGAAGAAACAGAAGAAAGAAAAAGAAGGAAGGGAAGGGACAAATAAAACAAGAAGGAAAGTGTGTGTGAGAGAGAGAGAGGGGGAGAGATAGAGTGAGAGAGAAGCAGCTGCAGGAGTTGAATTTACCTTTTCTAAATTATGTAATATTTACAATTAGGCATCAGTGTAATTTGTGCTGTATTTGTCACTACAGCAGTGCCCTTGAGGTCTTACCGTTCTACGTAATCTAGTAGCCTGGAACAGTGATTTGAGGCAGGGGCATCATGGCCTCCTACTGCGTAAAGGAAACCATCACATGTGGCTACTCCAACACCTCCTCTTCTCTTACACATGGGAGCACACATGTTCCACTTGTTTGTATGAGGATCATAATACTCCATTGAACTCAAACATGAACTTCCATCACGACCTCCAACTGAATACAGCCTGAAAAACACAATTGGAAAAAGGTGATTTAATCATATAGTATAGATGACAAAATGTAAAAAAGGAAAAGTCCTTTAAAAATACATTTTAATTGCCATATGAGCCTCAGATATATTTGAAATACATAACTTCCCATGGAAATTTTTCTTAAAGGTACTCTCTAAATAATTGTGTGTGCCCAGAGTTCACATCATTCTAATATGCAGTACACCAGATAAAATTAAAACAACTACAATTTCCTACATTATTTCTAGAATGCTAATTAGATTTAAATCACTTATGACATAATTCAATATGTTAACATTAATTTAAAAAATATTGAGAAATATACTTAAAATATAAAATAAGATACAGGTACTTCTAATTTTTTTGAAAATGGACACAGTCAAAAGAAAACTGATGATATTATCTGATCAGCAGTTGATTTGCACTAGCAAATAAATCATGCCCACTTCTGGTATTCATTCTGTCCCGAAGTTTAGGATGCTGAATAAATGCAATATTTAAACAAGTATTGTAATAAGATCAGCTCCCTTAATCAGTGTTTACACTATAACTAATGTGTCCCATAGATAAACAAGACTTTACAGGAGAAGAGTGTGCAGAGATGTTAGTCTGATTGAATATTGCTGATACTTACTAGTACACTCATTTTCCTAATGAAAAGTATGCTACATACCCAGGAAAATAAGTACTAAAGCCTAAATGCCACTTAAATCATTAGAAATACACTGATTATTTCTAATAAAAATAGTTCTTGTCTATTTGATCATAGCCATGAAACTTTTATCACACTGGGGTAGAGTTGCATTTATTTAGTCATCCATTCAAAACATTCTTGAATGCCTACTTTGTAACATATTATCTGAAGTTTTTTTTACTGTTGTTCAATTATAGTGGTCCCAATGTTCCCCCATTGCTCTCCCATGCCCCACCTTTCCCTTCCCACAGTCAATCCCCACCCTTTTGTCTATGTCCATGGGTCATTTATACTTGTTCTTTAACTAGACCCTTCCCCTTCTTTCCTCCCTTATCCCTTCCCTCCCTCCCCTCTGGTCCCTGTCAGTCTGTTCCTTGTTTCCATTCCTCTGGGTCTATTTTGCGAGTTTGTTTGTTTTGTTTGTTAAGTTCCACTTAACAAGATCATATGGTATTTGTCTTTTGCTGCCTGGCTTATTTCACTTAGCATAATGCTCTCCAGTTCCATCCATGCTATTGTGAAGGGTAGGAGCTCCTTCTTTCTTTCTGCTGCATAGTAATCCATTGTGTAAATGTACCACAGTTTTTTTGATCCATTCACTTACTGATGGGCACTTAGGCTGTTACCAACACTTGGCTATTGTACATAATGCTGCTATGAACATTTGGGTGCATAGGTTCTTTTGAATTGGTGTTCCAGGATTCTTAGGGTATAATCCCAACGGTGGCATTGCTGGATCAAAAGGCAGTTCCATTTCGAATTTTTTAAATGATTTTATTTATTCCTTTTTAGACAGAGGGGAAGGGAGAGAGAAAGAGAGGGAGAGAAACATCAATGTGTGGTTGCCTCTCACACACTACCCAGAAGGGGTGGGGGACCTGGCCCTCAACTCAGGCATGTGCCCTGACTGGGAATTGAACTGGTGACCCTTTGGGTCACAGCCTGTGCTCAGGACACTAAGCCACAGCAGCCAGGGCTCCATTTTTAATTTTTTGAGGAAATTCCATACTCTTTCTCACAGTGGTTATACCAGTCTGCATTCCTACCAATAGTGTACTAGGGTTCCCTTTTCTCCAAAACCTTGCCAGCACTTGTTGTTTGTTGATTTTTTAATGATAGATATTCTGACTAGTGTGCAGTGGTATCTCATTATGGTTTTAATTTGCATCTCTCTGGTAGCTATGTGAGCAAAATGTTGAGCATTTTTTCATGACTCTGGGCCCTCTGTATGTCCTCTTGGAGAAGTGTCTGTTCAGGTCCTTTGCCCATTTTTTAAATTGGATTGTTTGTTTTCTTGGCATTGAGTCATGTGAGTTATTTATGTGTATGTTGGAAATCAAGCCCTTGCCTGAGACATCATTGGCAAATATGTTTTCCCATACAGCTGATTCCCTTTTCATTTTGATGACATTTTCTTTAGCCGTCAGAAGGTTTTTAGTTCAATGTAGTCCCATTTGTTTATTTTTTCCTTTATGTTCCTTTCCCTAGAGAATGTACCAGTGAAAATATTGCTGCATGGAATATCTGAAATTTTCCTGCCATGTTTTCCTCTAGGACATTTATGGTGTTGTGGTTTATGTTTAAGCTTTTTATAAAGTTTGCAAACATATCCATGAACAAAACAGGAAAAAATCTGAAATTAATTCTTCTGGAGGAAGGGACAGACATAATATACAAAATAAACATATACACTACTTTTTAATTTATTTTATTTCTTATTATTTTTTATTGTTCATGTACAGTTGTTTCCATTTTCTCCCCACCACATTCCTCCTCCTGACCCATCCCTACCCTCACTCTCTATCCTCCTCCCACTTTTGGCTTTATTCATTGGTCCTTTATACATGTTCCTTAATGACCCTTCCCTCTTTACCCCTAGTTATTCCCTCCCCTCTGGTTACTGTCAGTTTGTTCTTTATTTCAATGCCTCTAGTTACATTTCACTTGCTTATTTGTTTTGTTGATTAGGTCCCACTTGTAGGTGAGATCACATGATATTTGTCTTTCACCACCTGGCTTATTTAACTTAGCATTGTGCTCTCCGTATTCATCCTTACAGCCACGAAGGGTAGGAGCTCCTTCTTTCTTTCTGCTGTATAGTATTCTATTATGTAAATGCAACATAGTTTTTTTCCCCAGAAATAAACCCAAGTCTCTATGGTCAATTAATATTCAACAAAGGGGGAAGAAGCATAAAATGGAGTAATAAATAAATTCTCTTCAACAAATGCTGTTGGGAGATCTGGACAGCTACATGCAAAAATATGAAAGTCGACCACCAACTTACGCCATACTTAAGTATATATACTTCTTAATAAAGTGCTAAGTGCTGTAGACATAGAACAAGGGTGTGGCAGGAGTGCACACAATTTTAAATGCATGATTAGGAAATGTATGTCTCACCGAGAAGATGATGTTTTTTGAAGAAGATGTTAGTGGTTAGAGGTGAATTCAGAAATGTCTGTGGGAAAGGATTTAAGGGAGATGGAGTAGATACGCACAAAGTTCCAGGAGTGGCAGGGGAGCCAGAGTGGCCGGAACACAGACTGAGCGTGGTGTGGCAGATGAGGTGAGAGGCGGGGGTATAGGGGGAACCTCATATAGGTATTTGCAGACATTCGCTCCGAGTGAACCAGGAAGCCATAAGACATTTTTTGAGTAGAAGGGTGATATGACTTGTGTTTTAAAAAGATTAGATGTGAAACCTTACTAGTGGACATTATGCTTAATATATTGATAAATAGACTTAATTCTATACTTTTCCACTTATACATGAATACACAAGAAGACATTATTGTTTAGCATATCAAATAATTCAGGTTTTATTTATGTTTGTGCTCTAATAACCTTTAATAACTACAGTATGATAGTTAAACTAATTCAAAGCCTGGAGACTTTTTAAAAAGCTGTTTATATTCCTCTTTGTGCTTGTCGTGATGAAGTGTTTCTGATTGCCCGAGTGTGAGGCTTACGGACATCCATGTTTGCTTGATTATTCACAAGTTGTCTGTCAGCTCTCAATTTTGCAACATGTTGGTATTAACCAATAGGACCATTTGAAGACAATTAGATAATTCTGCTTGCAAAGGCACTCAAAGGTCTTTATCTTCCTAAAAACTTTATGAAATCTGAACTTCATTTATTTCCATTTTATTTAAATTGAAGACCTAACTCAAAAGAAGTATGCTATAGTCTTGATGTGTTATTATTAAAATTTAACTAATTTTTGGAGGAATTTTGCTTATTGGGTATGTTCACATGAAGTACATAGTTTATGTATAAAAAAGTATCCTCCTCTTTTGTCTATTGTTTTAAAGGAATTATTGGCTTTAAGCTGCTTTATGAATTTATATACATTACATGATAAATTATAGTATTGTTTTATCTGAACCCAGGGTTGCTTATAATACATTATTTTATGCAATAATATATCATACATTTTCTTTTTCTGAAATTATTAAAAATGCTAACTTATACAAATATATACTTATAATTAAATGTCTGTAAAATGTAATATTAATTACTGAAACATATTATCTACATTAGAGCAGTTAACTATCTAGCCTATTAGTATAATCATTTATTTGGAAATTAAGTGTTCCTGTAAAATTCACATTCCATCATCATTGATTCTTTAACATGATTACATATATTACAAACCACTATTCATTCAGTCTCTCTTCTGTGCAAACCCTCACTAATAAAGTGTGATAACATAGTGATTATACCAGGAAGAAATTCATGTAATGTCTTAATAGCAATGACCTAACATATGGCAATTCCTTTTGTAAAATAGATGTTTGATATATGTATCATAGCTTTCATTTCATAAATTACTTACTAAAGCCTAAACTAGCTTATCGGTGGTTTCTGTTATTTGATATACATTCCTTTTAATGTCCTTCATAGTATTAGATAATCTGCAGATCAGTGTTAAAAACATTGTAATTTAATAAACAATATAAATTAGTGCTTAATATTAGGGGAAATTAGTTGAAAAGAATAAATATACTAAATTTTCCCTCAAGAACAAGTGGTGCAAAAGAAATGAGAAAATTGTAATTTGTATGAAAGATACACTATTGTTCTTTGGAACTGCTTTATGGATCCATTGTTGAAATGAATACATGTATTTCAATACTTAAAAAGATTTTGAAATTTGTGTACTTTACAAATATGCATTATTAACCATAATCCATAATCCACTTATTTTGAAATGTAAATTTGCTGAGTGACTAAGAATTAGAATGTAAAAATAAACCATATCAACAATAATAACCAATACTATAATTGCTATGATGTTGAAAAATAATCAAGGGATATAAACAATATATTCTAAGCAGTTGGAATAAATGCTAGAGGGTATGCAGCAAACTTCATGGGCAATCACGAAAGGTTACGTTCTCTGATCTCCCCTCACAGTCTAATAAATTATAGCTTAGATTGATTCCCTTGCTTTGTTTGACTACAATGACAGATTAGATGTTGAGAATCTGAAGAGCAGAGAAGAGTCCATGCCCTGACAACACAGGAAGTGACAGCTGACAGTTTCACAGTGAGAAAGGAAATATTAACTTAACGTGAAAGATGAGTAGAAATTTGAAAGGCGAAGAAGTAAGGAAAAGCACTACATACAGGAAAGCATTATGAGTAAAGACAAGGGGCATGAAAGGTCAGAGCAAGTGATAAATAAAGAGTGGCAGGTACGTCATATTGATGGAAGAGGCAGTGGCGCAGGAGGGGAAAGGAGACATGCGGTTGGTAGAATGAAAAGATTAGATGGACAATAAAGAGGGCTGTGCACCATGTGATCGAGTTGGAATTTCATTCTGAGGCAGTGAGGAAAGGACCAAAAAAGCCCAATTGTTCTTAGAATCCTCAAGGTCATAGCTCAGTTGTTGTACATATTCACCGGTATTCCCTCACAAGCCAAAAATTGGCAGGAGATCAGAAGTATTCTGACTTAAGAACACTCTTCTAGAATTTTGTTGAGAATGGCAAGAACCTGTCTTCCCTACCACTTTCCCTAACATATGTGTTTATTCAGCATGCAGATGAGTTTCGCCTAAAGTTTAGCAACGAGGTCTTGGTGTTTTGAATTCTGGTTGCCATGTGCCCATCTAAGTGAGTGTCACATATTTACTGTTCTGATAAGTACAAAATAGCGGTTGCAGGAAATAAATATTGTAGCAGTTAGGATATAGGTTCCAATGTGTGTAAAGTGGCTTTGATGGCATTGAGACCCAGGCTGTTTCCCACTTTTAACTATGTCATATGTAAAGTATGACCCTTTGTCATGAACTTGAAGAGTCTGAAATTTAACCCTACTTGGAAGCTAAGAGTTTAGCTTACCACAGTTTCATAGATGCTGCAAGAAGACACAAGAGCTCTGGGTCAGAGAAAAATGACCTTATTACTCACAGCACAATAGGCAGTATTAGTTTCATGTTCATATTGCTTCTTCTGGCCAACCCACCACATCCCACCAGGGTGATACAGAGAGACTCGGGTAAATGCTGCACACTCAGTAGGTTTTTCTCACTTTTGAGGATCATTGGGTTTAGTGAATACTTATGCTTTAAAAGAGGATATCAACAACCTACCCAACGTTTGCTCTGAAGGGAGATGTTATTGTGCCCGTCAAGTAACAAATCTGTTCCCTGCCCCAAAGACTGTGTTTCCACCTTCCAAAGCTGTTTAATTTACACATGTTCTTAACAAGATAGTTGAAAAAAGGTTGCCAGTTCTTCTTGTATGGAAAATGTGCAGTGATGCTAAAACCACAAAGTAGAATTGTCTTCACACCCTCTTGTCCTTGTGTCCTAAGATAACCCTTGCTATCAGAGCCCAAGCTCAAGGAACAGGATGAAAGAAAAGTGGAAGGTAGAGCACATCCTCTGCCTTTAAGATTTCATCTTCTAAGTATCACAACTCACTTCTTATGTCTCATTGGCCAAAACTTCATCACACGGCAATGCCTAAGGGGCAAGGTGCTGAAAAATGTTCATATTTTAGGTGACCATGTGCCTACCTAACAACTGGAGTTCATATTGTCATACGAAAAGGCGTGCATGAATAGCAGGAGGCATATTGAGGTTTCTGACACAGCACTACACCTTGTCCAGTCCTAGTCCCGTTGTGCATTCTGCCTTAGGATCATTTCACTACAAAGGCTAGGTTACTACTCCATCTCTCATCGATTAATCCTGTGTCTCTACTAGAATGTGTTTCCTGACCCTACTTTGTTTTCTGCAGGAAATTTAATGTTATTTACAGTCTGTATCCTGGCGAAGTTATCTCATATTTGTCATACTTTATCAATAGTACACATTCCAGGGATGGCTAGGAAAAGTGCTTCCAGTCTCCCTATATAAATGTTTTAAGGTTTTGCTGATTAGTGTTTGATACTGATTATGATTTTGATTCACAATATGGCTTACCCAGAGGTATGTTCAGGTATCCTTTGCTTTGAATTAAAGTGTAAGAATTTTACAACTCCCACCCCATAAAAGCTTTGAAGAAACTCCCTAGATCCATAACCCTGTTTGATCCTTTGTGTCCCAGTCAGTGGAGAACTCTTTAAGTTGATCCCAAAAAGAAGGCTTGTCAAAAGATCCTGCTATCAGAATACTCCATCGCCTGCCTTCCAGTGACCTTTCTCATGAGAGGTCCTTATGGGAGTGCCTTATGGAACAGTGAGTGGGTTGTCAGTGAGCTTGCAATAGGTTGTATGACTGCTTTTGCTCCTTATTACTAAGAAATGTTGATACAAGGGGTAAACTCAGTCTGAGACTTGTTCACATTAAAGTATGGCTAGTATGCAAGATTGTGAGGTGAAGTTTGATAGGGCATACCTTAATTTATTAGAATGTGCCCATGTCCCCTACAGGAATCTCAGAATTTTAAATATGCAAACTAATTTGGATCAATTAATAACATCCAAATTTTGGTAGATTTCCACAGCCTAAACCCGGTAGAAATGGTCATTTCTATTCTCAATCCCTCCGTCTTTCCTTACTAACTCACACTCTACTACTATTAAAATTCTGCATTTTCTTCCTTGTTTTCTATTTCTCTTTAATATAATGTACACTCTCTAAAGTCAGATTTGATTTATTTTCTTTAATACACCATAGTGGCCAGTATGTGTTTGTAATTTTAAAAACAAAATTAATGAAGTACTGGTTTTTAGTTCTAGAAAATGGGTGATTTACAGAACTTACCAAAAAAAATGTACCTATGTTCCACTGAAATAAGATTTTGACAAAGGCATAAAGAATGAAAAGATTAAATTTAAATGGGTGAATTTTCAAAGTGTTCATAGAAAAGTACAGATTATACTATGCTTAAAATGAGGGGTGTCCAACCCACAGTGTGTGGGCTGTAGGTAGCCCAAAATGACTATGAATTTTGTCCAACACAAAATTGTAAATTTACTTAAAACATTATGAGATTTGTTTGTGATTACATGTAACAATGTACTTAATGTGTGACCCAAGACAACTCTTCTTCTTCCAGCGTGGTCCAGAGATGTCAAAAGGTTGGTCACTCCTGCTTTAGATAATGGAAAATATTATAAATGATCTTATTTACATAAAATAAAAAATCAAAATATATTTAATAGATTCTGACACTGTTCTCAAGTCTAATAACCTGTATCTTATTGGTACTGATTTTGCCACATGGAATGTCATCCACATAAAGAACTTGAGTTGTTTTAAGCCATCACTGTAGAAGGTTGTCAAATGTCCCTAAAGGTCAGGTAAAAACCTTAGGAGAGAACCTAAGTTATTAAGAAAAAAACAGCGGAAAGAAAATTAAGCAGTGGTGGGTATGAGAAGAGGCAAAGGAATGTGAACAACCAAAGCATGTTCAGGGGATTGGAGTGATTCAGTATGTCTGTGAAGTAGGTGGTTGGAAGGCCAGGGAAAAAGTGAAGACAGGAAAGGCAGGAGAGTTCTAAACCATAAAAGACACGGTATTTCAGACTGTGTGGTCTAGTTTTCGCGGTGCTCATTCTGGAGACCAAAATGAATTGTCTGCTTTTGCTTACATATTCTAGTTCTAAGACATGATTTATCAAATAATCCCCTTTGAACCACCAGAATACATTTTAGCAATCTACTATTGTGACAAGATTTCTTTGAACAATTATAAATTATTCTTCAACCAGTGATTTTTATAAAATTGAAATGCAACCATGTCGCTGCCCTGTTTTAGCCTTTGCAATATCTTTACTTTGGCCACGTTGTTGTAAGACCAAAGTCCTGCTTATTTATATCCAGTCTCTTAGGGCCTCTCCTTGTTATTATATTTCAACCAAACTCAATTTTTCCTCCATTTATTTACATTTCACACTCAACAACTTGACACAAATTGTTCCTTCTCATTACAGCATTTCACCCACTTTCTGGAAATCTGTTAAATCAATCAAGTCCCAGATTAAAAGTCATTGTTTTCCAGGAGGCAAATTACAAACCTCCTGAGTCTATTGGTAGTTCCAAATGAGACTCAGCAAAAAAGATGTCTCATTTTTTAAAATGTGTGAATCTAAGGTAATACCAATTTAATATAAATTATTAATCATATAAAAACATATAAAATCTGGAGTTACATCTTTAAGAAACAAGTGCCAAAGTTTGAATATAAAAATAGCAGCAGCATCTTGGAAACCACCAACAAAAGAGATGGGCTTTAAGGCTTAGGCTAGCTCCTGTGCTAGACAGCAGAACATACTGGAGAAAACCACAGACATTGACCCCTGTTCATGTGACTCTTCAAGGTGCATAGACTTCAGGCTGCAATAGCCGAAATTGCACCTTGCAGAAATTACAACTCCTCCAAGAATATTACTGACATAAGATTTTGAAAGAATGAGTGAATCCATTTTGAATGGAGTCATGAAACTAACTCAGTTGTTTTTGCCATTTTGTAGAATCTCTAGGGGCAATAGCATACATTTATTAAATTTCAAGCTCTTTATAGATATGCTCAGATAGTATCAGGATCACTTTATGAACTAACTCGGGATAAAGATAGATGAACAGGCAAGAACTTTTAGGTATAGGGTATAGTTTGAAAGAATCAAGCTAAAGCAGAAAGCACAGAAGGAACACAGAGAGAACCACTGGTGAAAACATTCAGGGAGTCTGAGGTTTTATATGGCCCATCCCCACATTGCAACATCTATGCACTGTTTTGTTGTGTGTTCTCCACTCATCAAGTAAGTCTGTGGCTGTGCTGGCACAAGATGACATGTCTGCTACTTAGCTTAATATGTCTTTTTGGAAGTCTGACCAAAATATTTTATGAAATTGATATAATCATGCTCTTAAATTCATCAGAATACATGCATTAATTTAAAGCCATAAATTGATTTGTTCTTCCACAACAAATGGTATTATAAGTAATCTAAATTCAAGAGGTTTGGCCACTGGTTTTATTAGCTTTAATTGGAAAATTATTCAAAATTATATTCAGAGAAGCAACAGTCAGGTTAGAATGACACATTAGTGAGACGTGAGAATAATATAAGAGGGAAAAACATGTGAGTAGAGATGAGAAAAAAAGCAACTGCCACAGGGTGATGTTGAAACAAATTTTTGCTATGGGTCTAAAGTGAAAGGTTACCATCTAGCGCTTATGTTTCTCTCTGAGTTAAACAGAAAAAGCAACAAGACATTAGTAGACAGTCATCAAACCACAGAATTTGGAGGCCATTAAATCACACCTGTGTGGGGAGAAAGATCCCAAATGAAAGCTGTACTATTATGTTTTAAAGGAGAAATATTAATTGAAATAAATGTTTCATAGTTTAAAATATTTCATAGGATAGAACTAAACTTTGGGAAAATGCTCAATTAAAAAAGTGAAAATTTTAGGAGACTTCCAGTCAAGAAGGAGTTGTAGGTAAGGAAGGCTCACCTCCTCATATAATCATATCAAAATTACAACTAAATTACAGACCAATGATCACTCAGAACTGTCAGAAATTAAGTTGAATGGAAGTCCAATAACTACGGAACTAAAGAAACCACCTCAATCCAGAAGGGTACGAGATGCAAAGAAATGGAGACACGGAACAGGTGGGTCTCCACACCCATGTGTTGTGGATAAAAATTTGGGAAGGATATCTCAGGCTCACACCAGGCCCCTGAATCCATGGTTCCAATGCCAGGAAGATAAGCTCCCACAACTTCTGGCTATAAATACCAGCAGGATTTGAGTTGGTTAAAAAAAAAACCTACTGGACTCTCTGGTGGTTCCTCTTAAAGTGCCCACCCTGAACTTACTCAGACCCACTCCTTCTGAGCTCCAGCACCACCAGGGTAGCTGTTGAAGGGCACCAGTGGCATATGGGGAGGAACTGAGGTGTCTGGCATCAGAGTGAGAGCTGGGGGATAGCTCTCTGACAGACAAAAAGGCAGGTAGAGGCCATTGTGCCTTTTTTGAGTGCCCCCTCCCCCAACTGCAGAACTCCAGAACATGCAGTCAGGAGACGTACCTGAGACTCATCAACTTGGCTCATACTGTTTGCCCTGCCTTGGCATTTACCCGAGGCTCTGCCCCACCTAAGTTACAGACCAGCACCCAGCCCTTCTACCTCTGGCTAAGCGGCCTCAGTCCCAGCACTAATAACATCCAGCTTTGGATCACGGTTTTGCTCCTCCTGGGATCCCACTCCAAGCTCAGCACAAGTAGCAGATATCTGCAGATTGCTTCGTAGCTCATGCTGCATGGCCCCAAGCAGAACACAGGTGGTGGCTGACTATTACCTGCACCACCCAGAGCCTACACATTCAGTGGACAACTACAGACCACATTGGAACACCACCACCCTGACTCTGCATAGCTGATCTTCAACGGAGGGTGGAAGTTGGTGGTCAGTGGTCAGTGGTCACAAGCAGTCCCTGCAGCTGATTGGCCTGGGTAAATCCCTTCCATTGATCTGCTAACTGTAACCAAGGCTCAACTACAAAAGGAGGGTCTGCTCAGCCCACATGGAGGCCACACATAAAGTACCCAGTTTCGGTGATAGGGGAGGCTGTGCCACTGGGCCCTTCAGGCCATGCTTCCAAGAAAGGGAGCCATAATGGGTCTACCTCACACACAGAAACAAACACAGGGGGGCTGCCAAAATGAGGAGACAAAGAAACATGGCCTAAATGGGAGAAAAGATCAAAACTCCAACAAAAGAACTAAGCAAAATGGAGATGAACAATCTATCAGCTATAGAATTCAAAACACTGGGTATAAGGATATTCAAGAAACTCAGGGAGTAGCTCAATAGCCTAAGAAAGAGCCAGGCAGAAATGAAGGATATACTCATGGAAATGAACAATTTACACGGAATTAACAGTAGAGTGGATGAAGATGAGAATCAAATCAATGATTTGGAACATAAGGAAACAAAACACAACCAATCAGAACAACAAGTAGAAAAAAATCCAAAAAACTGGGCATAGTGTAGAGTTTCTGGGACAACTATGAGTTACAAACATTCACATCATAAGGGTGCCAAAAGGAGAAGAGAAAGACCAAGAAATTGGATATTTTTTTGAAAAAATAATGAAAGAATACCTCTCTGATTTGGTGAAGGAAATACACATGCAAGTTCAGGAAGCACAGAGACACAAAGAATATGGATGCAAAGAGGACTACACCAAGACTCATCCTAATTTAAATGCCAAAGGTTAAAGGTAAGGAGAGAATCTTAAAAGTAGGAAGAAAAAAGCAGTTAGTTACCTACAGGGCAGTCCCGTAAGGCTGTCAGAAGATTTCTCAAAAGAAACTTTGCAGGCTTGACGAGATTGGCAAGAAATATTCAAAGTCATGAAAAGCAGAGACCTACAGCTAAGATAGGTCTACTCAGTACAGCTATCATTAAGAATTGAAGGGCAGTAAAGAGCTTCCCAGGCAAGAAAAATCTAAAAGAATTCATCATCACCAAACCATTATATGAAATGTTAAGGGGACTTATTTAAGAAAAAGAAGAAGGCCAAAACTATGAATAATAAAGTGGTAATAAACACATACTTGTCAACAATTGAATCTAAAAAACAAATGAAGCCACCATAAGACCAGAGACAGAATCATGGATATAGAGAGTGTTTTGATGGTTACCAGACGGGAGAGGGGTTTAGGAGAATGGGTGAGGGAGTTAAGAAATACAAATTGGTGGTCACAGAATAGCCATGAGGATTGTAAAGTACAATATAGGAAATGGAGTAGCCAAAGAACTTATACCCATGACCATGGACATGAACAATGGTGGGGGGATTACGTGAGGGAGTGGGGAGTGCTGGGTAGGGGGAAGAAACTGTAAGAACACAATCAATAAAATATTTAAAAAGTAAAAAAAATATATAAACATTATCACGTTCCAATATTTGGTATGAACAGTAGTATTAGAGTAAAACAGGATTTCTTAAGATATGTAATATTCTAGGTGTCCAAAAAATACAAGGAAAAGAAAAAACAACCTGAATAATAAATTTCATGTACAAGCAATACAAAAGAGGCATTAGAAGAAATTGGGCTGAAAATGCAGTTCTAGTAATATGTGAGATTTACAAAAAATTGGTCAGTAAGTATTTCATTTATTAATTTTTTATCCTATTTATTTTTAATTGTGTTCAGAGAAGCTGTATAACAAAATACAGATGTATTAAGATATTTCACAAAGCAGTAATGCACAATAATTTTTAAAAATCTATAATAAGATAAACAGCTTTAATATGGTCTCTCTGTGTGTGTTCTCCTTACAGAATAATCTTGCAAATAAACAAGAGAGCTAAGGGGTTAATGATATTTCTCATGCCTGTTGAGAAAATATGGTGTGTCAATGAGATATTCATTTTCTAAAGAATGCAAGAAATGAACCCATTAAGCATTTATGTAAGTGGCCAAAAAAATATGACCAGTAAAAGAGGAAAGTTACTTCTAAATAAATATTAGAAAAAGTAAAAAAGATAAAGAAAGTATATGCTTTTCTGTATTTGAATTTAAAACATTAACATCCAAGAGAAATGTTCATTCTGTTATTATAAGTTTTACTATCCATAAGTAGATATGCCTGTAGGAAAGTTTTAAACATTCATTTGATGTAGAAGAATGCAAAATTTTATTATTAATTTCCAAATTAAGTGGTTTTCAAAAAATATTGTAACTGTTAAGGAAAAATATTCCTTTTAAGAAAAAAAGGAATGTTGTTAGTAAAATGTTATTAATAATATGTATATTCTCTATCAAGTAAATGACAATATTAACATAAATTAAAACATATTTTCATGATTGCTATTAAGAGGTAGAACTTGAGAAATACACATTCAGAGGGGAGTTATAAGTGGGGCACACCTAATTAACACAAAAACAATTCCAAGAAACACCTTTTGGAAACCTTACACATGACACAAGATGGGAAGTTGGAAGTGAGTTTCAATTTCCTCTTCAGACAAATCTCAGTATAACTAGGAAGATATTGGAAGAAAATCTCTAAGCATTTTTTAAACAGCATCCCATTATTATGTGATCAATAGGATGTATATAATTTGAACTCTTTTTCACTTATACACAATGGTTTTCCAAGGTAGCAATGATAGTAGGATTATCGATTTTTCTTAACAACTACAGTGAAAAGAAATGTCTACAGATGTTATTTGATATTAAAGACAGTACTGGTAGAAAGTTTGACAGTTAAAACTATGCTGCAGGAACGTAGCTTTACCAAACGCAAAAATGAAACTAAGCTCACAGACTGCAATTTGCTTTGGTTCTCCACGATTCTGCTCTACCGTTCTTTTCTCAAATAATAGATTTTGAAATAATAATGGATATTGACAGTAAATAAACTTCTAACAAAATATTTGAGAGTAAGATTTTGGGAACAATTAAACACACTGACTTTGAAATAAATTAAGATACTTAAAAGCTCTGTGACAGGGCAAATCACAAAGAGTACATAGAAAAACAAAATGAAGCACAGTAAAGTACAGGTAATAGTCTTTCTTTAGTATAAGGACATTGTACTACTGAAACAAAGAAAATGTATACTTTGCAATTTGGGCTTTCTTAGAAAAAATAAGAAAATTGTGCTTTCAGAAAATTAAGAAAATGGCCCTGAATGGTGTTGGCTCAGTAGATTGAGTGCCAGCCTGTGAACCCAAGGGTCACTGGTTCGATTCCCAATCAGGGCACGTGCCTGGGTTGCAGGCCAAGTTCCCAGTAGTGGGGGTGAGAAGGCACATTGATGTTTCTCTCCCTTTTTTGCCCCCCTCCCTTCCCCTCTCTCTAAAAATAATAAATAGATGAAATCTTTTAAAAATTTAAGAAAATATACATTTGGTGATACAAAAAAATTAAAGATAAGATAATAAGATAGCACACTTGAAATAAGATGCTTAGGAAGTAGATAGGAAAGAGAGGAACAAATAAAACTAAGAAAAATTAAAATGCAAAGATTTTAGTCTACACTGAAAATAAAATTCATAAAACTTTTCAGTGATTGAATCAATGATATAGAAGACAAAATTTCCCAGTTTAAGTAGAACAGAAACAAAATTACTAGGGAGAAAAGGCATGTATAGAAAAGAAAATCAACTAAAGAAAAGCTTTAAAATATTTCTTTTAAGCCTGAAAATAATTGCTGTTTTATCATATCAACTTTTAGAAATAGTATATATTATTTTATTTTATTTTTTAACTTTATTTCTTTTATTGTTGTGCAATTACAATTGTCCCCATTTTCCCTCCATTATTCTTCTCCACCCTACCCACCCCGACCTCCACTTTCAGTCCTCCCCTCACCATTGCCTTTATCTATGGGTCTTTTATACAAGTCCCTTGATGACCCTTCCCCTTCTTTTTCCTGTTATCCACCCTCCCCTCTGGTTATTTTCAGTTTGTTCTTTATTTCAGTGTCTCTGGTTACATGTTTCTCGCTTGTTTGTTTTTTTGATTAGGTTCTACTTATAGGTGACATCATATGGTATTTGTCTTTCACCACCTAGCTTATTTCACTTAGCATGATGCTCTCCAGATCCATCCATGCTGTTGAAAAGGGTAGGAGTCCCTCTCTTCTTTATCCTGCATAGTATTCCATTGTGTAAATGTACCACAGTTTTTGACCTACTCATTTACTGATGGGCACTTAGGTTGCTTCCAACAGTTGGCTATTGTAAATTGTGCTACTATGAGTATTGGGGTGCACACGTTATATTATTTTAGATGAAAGTATTTCAGATATATTTAGATACTTTTGATGTAAAACATCAGAGACTACTGACTTAAATTTAGCAGTTTGTGTTTAGGTATTTTTTTCATGGCCAACTGAATTTCCAAGAGATTTTAATGCCATGGAAATGTTCCCTTTTCATTCAGGTCACAGAATCAGCATATTTTTTTAACAATGTGTTATAGTAACTTTGTAAATACACACATATTTAGAAAAAAAATTAGATTGTCAGAAGTTATTAAGAGTATCCAAATTGGATAGGGCTATTAATTCAACATTTACTCAGTAGATATAATGAAAATGTATTAAGCCCAGGGATATAGTAATGAATGATACATATAAAATCTCAGCATTTTTTGAACATATAAAGTTAATGAAATAGTCAAAAGGCAATAATGTATGCAATTTCAAGAACAGTAAGTAAATAGTTTGTAAAGGTATGAAGTGTCATCTATTTAAAATGTAATGGATAATAAATAAGTTGATGTGGACAAATTTTGTGATAAAATTTGAACAATGAGAAGGATCCCGGCACATGAGATTAGGTAGAAACATCATCTCAGACCAAGAGCAAATTCAGTGGGACTGAGTTGGGTTAACCTTGCCATATTTGAAACATAGATTAAAGGGCAACTTGGCTGATATATAGAGAACAAAAATAGGAGTAGGTAGGGATGAGATCTAGCGGGTCCTTTTAGGTAAAGATATGCATTTTATTCTAATTATAAATAGAGCTCTTAGAATTGCTTTGGCTGCTTTAGAAAATGGACTGTAGGGAGAAGAGTAGGGAGAACAGATTGTTAGCTTGAGCATTTGTCCAGGCAGGATCTGTTAATAACCTTGTTTAGAGCAGGGCTTCTCATGGGAGTGGGAGGGTGTGTATTCTGCCATCCTCAGGGGACATTAGGTAATGTCTGGAGACTTCCTTGGTCGTCACATTGGGGTCAGAGTAGAGCTAGCATCTAGTGAACAGAAGGTCAGAACACTACTAAACACTGTCTAATGCAAAGGACAAAGCCTCACTCCTAACAAAAATTAATCTGGCTTGAAACATAAACAGTATTAAGGTAAGAATTCCTGATATAGAGTGACAGAATTGGAAATGGTGATAGGTGACCAGAGTGGTATAATTATGCAAAAGCTATATATTGGGGACCAAAAATAATATTCTTTTGAAGGCTTCTCAGATAATTTTAACAGAAAGGATATAAGTAGCAGATTTCTAGTGGACATTATTCTCATGAAATATATTTGATACATCTTTAACCAGCAATTCATGTGAAGACATTTTGTTTTTTTGTTTTATGTGGAGAAACAACCAGAAAAAAAATGTAGTCTTGTTTTGTCAATTACCCATGAAGACTAATTTTTTAAAAACAATAAACAACTGAAGGTATTTAAAAATATTTTATTGTGCCCTGGCTGGTGTGGCTCAGTGGATTGAGTGCCGGACTGCAAACCAAACGGTTGCTGGTTCAATTCCCAATCAGGGCACATGGGACCTGGGGGGACGCATGAGAGGGGGACCTTTCGGTCCAGGACCGAAACCTGGACCTGGGTTTCGGTCCAGGTCCCCAGGAGGGGGCGCATGAGAGACAACCACACATTGCTGTTTCTCTCCCTCTCTTTCTACCCTCCCTTGCCTTCTCTCTAGAAATAAATAAATAAAGTCTTTAAAATAGAAAATAAAAATATTTAATTGAATCAGCTTACACCATACACCAGAATAAATTCAAAATTGATAAGAGACTTAAATATATGTTGTGACACCATAAGATTCTAACAGAACACATACGCAGTAAAATTTCAGATATATCACATAGCAATATTTTTTGCTGATGTATTTCCTAAGGCAAGGGAAATAAAGGAAAAGATAAACAAATCAAATTGAAAAGCTTCTGCATTGTTAAAAAACCAACACCAAAATAAAAAGGGAAACAACTGTACGAGAGAACATATTTGCCAATGATATATTGGACAGACATTTAAACTCCAAAAGATATACAGAACTCATATGACTCAACACCAGGAAGATAAACAATCAATTAAAAAATGGGCAAAGGACCTGAACAGACACTTCTCCTAGAGTAAATACAGAAGGACCAGAGATATAGGAAAAGCTTCTCAGCATCACTAGCCATCAAAGACATGCAAATTAAAACCACAATGAGATATAATCTCACATCTGCTAAAATGGCTGTCATTAATAAATCAACAAACAACAAGTGGTAGAAAGGATGTGGAAAAAAGAGAACCATAGTACATTGTGGGAATGCAGATTGATGTAGCCACTGTGGAAAACAGTATGGAGTTCCCTCAAAAAATTAAAATAGAACTGTCTTTTGACCCAGTGATTCCACTACTGGGAATGCACCCTAAGAATCTAGAAACACCAATTCTAAAGAATTTATGTAGTCCTGTGTTCATAGCAGCACTATTTACAATAGCCAAGTGCAGGAAGCAACCGAAGTGCCCATCAGTAGATGAGTGGATTGAAAACCTGTGGTACAGTTAAACAGTGGAATATTACCCATCAGGAAAAAAGGAAGAGGAATCCCTGCCTTTTCAACAGTATGGGTGGGACTGGATACTATTACACTTAAGTGAAATAAGTCAGTTGGTGAAAGACAAATATCACATGATCTAACTAATAAGAGGAATCTAATGAACAAAATAACCTAATGAGCAAAATAGAACCAGAGGCACAGAATCATGGAACAGACTGACAGCTGTAAGAGGGGAGGGGGGAAATGGGGACTGATTGAAAGAAGGCGAAAGGAATAGTCAAATAACATACATGAAGGACCATGGACGTGGACAATGGTGTGTGAATTGAGTATGGAAATGGGGGGAGGGCGGGATGAAGGGGGACATCTGTAACAATGTAAACAATAAAACACTGAAATGAAGAAAAACAAAAAAATCAAAAACTGAAGATATTTAAACATATTCTCATTGAGTCAGCTTATTAAAAGTTATTTTATAAAAATATTCACTCGAAATGTTTTTTTCAAATAAAAAAGATACATCTACTTACTTGCCATTCAGTGCTGCTACACCAACTGTGCTCCGGGCAATGGACATACTGGCCACAAACGTCCACTGCTGACTCTGGGGATCCCACCTCTCCACCGTATTCAGGTAGCTCCAGCCATCATGGCCTCCCACAGCATAAATTGGGCCTTCAAGTACTGTCACACCTAAACACAGGAGAAATGAAAACTGAATGGGTTTATTCTTCAGTGAGATTTTAAAAATCAAATTGATAGTAAAAACTATGATGCTATTCAGAATAGGCACTAGCTGTTAGAAAACAATTGTGATGAGGTAGAAACTACTTACTAAAATTAAATCATTTGACTGAAGTGAGAAAAAATTAGAAGTAAAAGTAAATATAATGACCTAGATGTTTTATAAATTAAAACAAATTTTCCTATCTATGTCCATGTAAAAAAATTTTCTGAAAATCAGAGATGATGTATTTTGTGCTTCTACTTTGAAGAAAATTTATATGCCATTTAAAATACTTTATTATTTTAAGCAATGTAATGTCAATTTGAACACAACAGGGTATATTCTTATATTTTATTAAGAATTACTTTAACTTCTCCCAGTAATAATTTATTTTTAATAAGAAATTCTGAAATAGTTTTTGATCTTGCCCTTTGACCCTGTGTTATAAATGTGCCTTCAGACAGCAGAAGTAAACATTTAATTTGCTTTTAACATCTGACTTCTCAAGTGCTGGCTGCCTTGGTTTCTATTTGATGCCTTCAAAAATTTAACATATATATTTTATTCAGCTTTTATAGTTGTACATAAAAAAAGATTAAATTTGTATAAGACTTCTAACATTTTTAATGCAAAAGTTTAAGAAATAAAGTTATCAATTGTACTAATCTATCATTAATGCTTTGGCTTTGGTTTACACATGTATTTAAGATTTTCC